>OY720349.1:53318459-53918459 GCA_963082975.1 Labia minor
TCATATTATAAATAAATAATTTTTTATAAAGATGTTGATATTTGAAGCAGACATCTTTTCATAAAATCCTTTTCTGGAAATTTTTTTGTATCCCTTTTACTTCCCGTTTGTTTTACCAATTTCATTTCGCTAAACTAATAAATTTTCATTTAATCGAATACAAAATTATACATTTTTAACTCGAAACTTTTGTTTGTTCACATCGAATTCTGAATGGCCGGTTGTTAATTTCAATCTAAAATTCCACCCATTACTTCCTTTCCACCAGACCACATCTCGTTAACCTCCGACATGTTATAGGTAATTAGTTTACTATTTACCAAACAAACTTTTTGATTATATTCTACGTTATTCATTACCTTAAGTTTGATATAGTATATTTTACAAAAAAATTTAGAGATTGAGAACTCATTTCAAATTTATAATATTATTATTTGTTTCTTTTATTGAAAAAAAAATCAATAAATAATGATTTTTATGTATTAAAAATAATTACAAAAATTTTATTAAATTTTAGAAATAATTTATTATTTTGATTTATCTACGTTATTTATTAAAAAATTATTTATTAAGAACCAAACCTTTCAGACTCACATCCATTTAAAAATTTCTTTGACTAGGTCAGGAATGTCCAACCTTTTAATTTAATGGGCCACATCGCAAACTTAAATATTTAACTGGGCCGCAAAATTACCAGAATATGTTAAGCCTAGGTAGTGAATGTCTCAAAACTTATTGAGATTTTTGGGGATAGAGGTGGTTTTTTTGGTTTTTGAATGTTGCAGCCTTTTTTTTATAGCCTCGAAGTTATAGGTCGCTTGCCGGACTGTGAATTCTTTAAAATTTAACTCCAAAATGAGTCGATAGTGGGCCGCATCAAAACTTTGAGTGGGCCGCAATGCGGCCCGCGGGCCGCGTGTTGGACATCCCTGGACTAGGTCATTTGTGAATATAAGTATATAAATTTTATTGAAAAAAATATAATAAAATATTTTAAACAATTTATAATTTATTATTATAAGTTTGATTGTAATTTAATAATTGATTATATATTTATATCTAAATAATTAAATATATATTTACTATTATATTTTTCCTTCAACAAATAATAATAATATATATTATTTGAATATAGCAGAAAGTTTTGATTGTGGTACTTTGTATATATGTTTTCATTTAACTTTGTCTAAATTTAAATCAAAACATATATACATGTCAAACAAACCCAAAAAGAGGCTGTTATTCATATTCATTAAAAATTTCTATATCAAAGGAATGCATTTGCATTAAAACTTTCAGTCATTTCAATCATTTATTTTTAATTTATTTTCAGAAATTTTATTTTATATTTTTTTCAATTTTTTTATTTTTAAAAAACAAAGTTGATATAACTCTATGAACAGCTATTTTTTTTTATTATAATTTTGTATTTTCCATGCCAGTGCAAATTTTTCAATATTTTTAAAATAATGAAATTAAATAAAAAAATATTTAAAAAATGTTCAAGAGATAGAAACTCGAAAATTTAGATAATTTAATATAAAATTAATTATCTAAATAAAAGTCGAGTCTTTGTAATCTGAAACTAAAACGCCTATGAAACTTAAATAAAGAAAAAAATATAAGATATACGAATTAAATGTAATCATCATTTATTTAGAACTCAAGGATAAATAAAAAAAAATCATTCGATTACTTAAATTAATTTATACACAAAATTATAATAAGATCCTTTTAATAAAGTTAATTTTTCATGACTTCCAGAAATCTTTAGAATAAAAATTAATGTGAATAAGTTTCGTAACGAATGTTTAAATTTGATTATTACTTAAGTAATAAGAAAATGAATCTTCATTTAAGAAAATCAATAATTCCTTTACAAACCGTCTTCTGACATGCAAACAAAACTAAAAAGTTAAAAAAGTAATAATAATTATAATAAAATCCCAGTGGAAGAGGAGAAATTATTAGTGAATACTTTGTTAGATTACATTATTATAATAAAAAATAGATGATTAAATCAATCCATCGAATGTCATTTTTACCCATCTATTTTCCCTGTATAGTGTAATTTCTTAGACTAAGTGATCCCATTAAAAATTTTTTTCATTTCATTTTGATTCACATAATTCTTTTGGCGTTTAAACAGCATTCTCAGCTGAGAGGAATGGACTATGGACAGCCTTGCCATTGGACCGTGCACCGCCGTTGTTTGTCCCCCCGACCAAGGTTGTCATCGTTGTCTCACTTGCTGTTGACTCTCGTTTACGGTAACCGGACAAGACATTCACTGGTTGGGTTGACAACCTGTTGGCATAAATTTTAGACCCCTGTAAATATTAATAATTTAATACATTAATTTGAATCTAAAACAAATACGTATAAAATATCTGTTTTTAACAAATATATTGAATATTCAGATTTCTTATAGAATTCTTATTAGTTGCACTGATTGATTCAATTGAAGGATAAATGGATGATAAATGATAATTAAATTTATTATATACTTTGAAGATTAGTGGCATGGCTAAGAGAAATCGATATTATAATGTTGTAATGTCATCTTTCAAATAATCCCAAAAATAATTTCATTAATTAATATTAATAAGACTCTTCAGTGGTTTAGTGGTTAGCACAGTTGATCCCCACCTTGACGGCCAAGGCCCATATAAGCTAGAGAAAGAGCAAACAGATTTCAGAAAAAGGCAAAAAAGAAAACCGAAACAATAAATATTGGTGGTTGGAATAGTAAAAAATAAAATGTTTTTTTTTCACATATACTTTTTATTATTTTATTGTAAATAGATGTAATTATAATTATAATTTAGACATAGCAACATAAACTAAGTAATAAAATATACTTAAATTGTAAATAATATTATTATTTCGACTTATAAATGTAGTTTTCAGATTTTTTAAAAAAGCTTTTTTCTTGAATAAAGTTAAACAAATTATAATTAGCTGTATTAATCATTATAAATTAACTTAGAAAAGTAAAAGAAACAATGTAATAATTTAGTTTTAAGTACATTTTATCTGTAATATTTCGTTTAACAACGAATGTACTATATCGCACATGTTTAGGGATAATCTTCTTTGTAAATATCTATTGTATATTCTTGGTTCAATAAACACATTTTAAACAAACAAAAAGTGGTTAGAGCGTCAGTCTGCCACACTGAAGACTCAAGTTCGGGCCTAATAGGGTCTATCCGCAAATAATAATAATAACAATAAATAAGCTAGTATTATTAATTTTTATTAATAGTTTTTAATAAAATAACAAATATTAATATTAATCAACATATAATCTTAATTTTTGTTTTGAAAAATATATTTGAAACGAAGAATTAAAACTGAGTCACACAGAAGACAGAATATCGCAGTGGGAAGCGATATGCAACTGAAGCGGTCTGATTGAATTCACTAACAAGATTATTTATTTTTTATTATGAAAAAATATAAAATATCTTAAAAAATAATTCTAGTTTATTCGCTCGTACATTGAGAACGTTTTATAAGAGTGTGCTTAAAGTTTTTATTTTCTTTAGTTTGATTTTATTTTGTTTTTTATATTAATTAATGGGTGTTGTATTAATATACGAGTATTTTGAAAAAAAAATACTTTGTCTAAATATTTTCTTTTCTTTAGGTTTATTTTTCTTATATTAAATATTATTATTTATTAAAATAAATTGAACTGAATAAAACTTGATAAACAATGATTTCCGGATCCAAAGAGTCGTCTCTGGTCAATTAATGTCGATTAAAAATTTAGTGACCTAAATAAATTTATTTTAGAGCCCATTATGAAAGAAAAAACTTCTTTGTTTTTATTCCACTTTTCCCCCGGACAAACAAGATTTGAACTTGGATATTTTTTACTTTCTGAATGAAGGAATTTGTCTTTAATCATCGAAGATTATAAGAGCTGAAAGGATAAACAGAATTGTAAAACCTAAAGATATTGATAACCCTCTATCCTAATCCCAACTACATTGGTAAAATTCACTCTCAAAAGTCAATTAGTCCTATCTTATTTAACCATTCATTTGGTTAAATCTGAAGTTTCTCAATTCATTCCTTTCCAGTTATTTACATTAAATGCATGAGTAGGGTCACACTGGCTGTAAATATCGCTAAGCGACCTGATCTGGTAAAAGAGTCTAAATTCAGAAATCAAAGTATTAATATAATATTTAAATGTGAATTATTATAAGAATCACCTTCATATACTAAGAAATTCAACATGACAGGGAAGCCTGGGAGAGTCTGGAGAAGAAATTAACATCGAGAGTAATGCAGGACCACATCATTGAGTTGCTGACCAAAATGGAAGAAAAGGGGAAGAAAATTAAAATGTATGTAGTTTTTTTGTTTTGTTATGTACAAGATATTTATATATGTTAAATTATGTATAGTCTGAATACCAAAATGATCAAAGGCGATAAAACGGAATCAATAAAATAAAAATAAATAAATAAATACTAAGAAATTAATTTCAATAACATTATTGATGAAATATTTTCTTTTAAATTACTTTGAAGTAATACAATAGTAATATATTTTACCGTAAGCTTTCGGTGCGTGAACGAGGTGACCAATCTTTGCTATGTCCAGAGTAAGTATATCGCCGACCACCTCCCCCGAGCGTCCGAGCGGTCCGCCATCGTTCCAAATGTTGACGGAGTGAATTTTGCACTTCGGTATTTAGAAAACAATAAAATAATGCTACAGTAAAACCCTAAACAAAACAAAAACAAAAAAAAAATTAATGTAATAAATTATAATTAATAATGCAATAATACAGGGTGGTGCAGAGGAAACGCATGTTTTTCAAGCCGCTAGTACGCGGCGACGGGAAGGGGTATTGACCTTCAACGAATGTTGGCATGTTTATGGGACAAAGAAAAATGAGGTCACCGGGGAATGGCGGAGACTACATAACGAGGAATTGCATGACTTCTATGCATCTCCAGATAATGTTAGGGTTATAAAATAGAGAAGGCTGCAATGAGCAAGGCATGTGTCTAGAAGTGGAGAGAGGAGAAGTCTAGAATGGCGAAAAATATATTGGTGGGGAGACCAATTGAGAAACACCCGCTTGGTAGACCAAAGACGCGGTGGGTGGCCAATGTAGGAAGGGACGTGAGAGAGATGGGTGAGGGTAGGAGTTGGTTGGTTGTGGTTCAGAATAGGTACACTTGGAGGAATGTGGTTGCTGCAGCCAAGAACTTTCGAGTTCCGTAGATCCATATCAATAAATAGATAGATAAATAAATTCTCTCTCCCCCAATCCTAATCATGATCATCTAATTAAAAATTAAAATTTCTAAAAAATGATAATTAAAAACAATTTGGAGGAAACGTATTTCTTGGATATTATAAATACATAGAAGCATATATGTGAAAACAACAGATTTATATATAAAATAAGTTTTTTTGATGTTCGGCTAATTATAAGGTTAAATAAATTCCTTTGAAAATTTTGATCTAATGAAAGATGATTTTTAATTTTAAGTGAATTAAATATGGAGTTGATGGAGAGAAAGAAGAAAGAAGCTTACCTGTGTGGAAATGACAATGGCGAGTAGATAGTTATAGTAATGCCGCAAGACGCCATTTGTAGGCACGTAGATCATCAGAATATAGGTAAGTCCAAGCAGAGGGATGAGAACAAGAAGGGCCTTTGTCGCCTTGCGATACTGTTGTGTCTCGGTGGTGTTGGCGGAACGCAACTTGGTGATCAGCACCTGCACAACACGCTGCGAACCTAATGCAGGGCCTGTAGGAATACACTCCAGCCTCCCACACTCACCTCACCATTTCTTGATAACATCCCATTACTCCATCATTAAAATAATAATCAATCAACTTTCATCATTTATTAATGAATTTGAAGGATATAATTGATTTATTCCATAATAAAGTATAAATGTTTAAGTAGGTGTTAACATTAATTAAATCATACATATAATCAAATATAATAATTATTTTTGTTGTTATCAATATGTATTTATTATATTATACATTTTTATTGTAACTAATTATTACTATATTTAATAACATTATTGTATCAGAAATCAAAATTCAATTTATATTAAAAATATAAATAAATTAATGCCTAAATGTGAATTTGGTTTTTAAATATTATTAATTAATTAAATATAAATATCTGGTATAATTTTAGTGCGATGATTGATAATACTGACCCACATGATCATGACTAGGAAGACGAGGTTAATGCAGAGGACGAGAAGGACAGGAGCTTTGTAGAAAAGCCAATCACTTAGTCCTTCTTTAAACATCCATGGACAATGGGTGATGATATAAATATCTAAACGAAGCTAGAAATCAAACAAAACATTTGAATTCGATTAATTATATATTCATGTGTGCATGAATGCATTCACCAATGCTTATATTATAATTTGAATATTGTTATTTTATTCTTTATAATTTTATAATATAAACATCATTAAATATATAATATCTATAAGTTCTAAAGCTTAAATAAAATTCATTCCAACATAAAACGGATATTTTATTATTGTAAATTGAAAAATACAATTTTTTTAAATAAATTAATAAATATCAATTAAAATGTTGTCATAAAAATTGAAGAAAATCAGATATAAATTTTTTAATTTATGATTTAATTTTACTAAATAATATATATATATATATATTATTTTATTCTAATTTAATTCATATTTATTTTTGAAAAAATTCAAGAATATTATCGATAGAGAAATTATTAAATTAGTTTTTTTAAGAATAACTAAAATTTATTTTCAACTTTAAAATGAAATTAAATAGCTCCTGGGACATATGCAACCAACCATATAGTTAAATAACTTTACTCGAATGCAATTTTAAACTAATTAAAAAATAAATAAAATAAATAATGAAATTTTTATAATTTCATCATTATATCAAATATATTTTCAATATATAATTAAAATTTTATATTTAGTATTTATATTTAAAGATTGCTCTGTCAACTCTCATTGAAACCTAGTATCTATTTGGAAATTCAACCCGAAATTTTTTTTTTATTATAACAATTTTTAATCTATAAATGAAAATGAAAATTAATAATACAATTTAAAAGTTTAAAGAAAAGTTATTAAAAACACCCGGTTTTATCATTCAATATAAATTTATTATTCAATTTAATGGTCATTTCTACAGTTAAGTCATCATCAGAGCATAGTACAAACTTCTGTTCAGAGTATAGTTCAAACTTCTGATGATGATATAGCTGTCGAAATGATTATTAAATTAAATAATAAATTTATGTTGAACACTAAAACCGTCTGTTTTTAATAACTTTCCTTTAATCTTTTTAATTTTATTATTATTATTAATTTTCAATTCCATTTATAGATTCAAAATAGTAATAGTAAGGTTGAATTTCCAAAAAAAATTTGAAAATATTTTATAAAAAGAATATAATAAAGATGTTTCAAAAAAAAACTGATTAAAATCTTCATTACTTTAAATCCAAAAGTAAAATCATAATTTTTCTTTTGGATTTTTAAATTATTTAAAGAGAATATCTCTAGTAATAAAAGAAATTTAAACATTTACAAGATAATTATTATTATTATTATTTAAGATTTTAACGCGAATAAGATTTTCTTTTTTGTTTTGCTCATTTATAAATGGTATCCTTTTATTTATAATTATGTTATTGATCGGCCGTAGTTGTTGCTAGTTCCTACGGGTGGCACTACCCAACCCCAAAGAAAACTCATAGCGTCTCATTTAAATTTTTCTTTTCTGTTTTGTTTGTTACTTCTAAATTGAATATATTTTCAAAATTAAAATCAATTATATGTATTTACTAAAACATTGATGTCTAAGAAAATGTAAATATGCGGATAATAATTTTGAGTGTAATATATAAACCTTACACGTTTATATAAACAAACAAACAGGCAGAAACAATTATTAAGATAAATTTGAATTTTCCAACAATTTTTTTTTTTTTTTATATGTAAATATTTTTAATTCTAAGCACAGGCATAAAACATTTTTTCTGATAGATCTAATTTATATAAATGATAATGAATAATAATCGACACTTCTTTTAACAATAATTATACCGAACTTTTCAAAAATACTTCAACATAAGTATTTTAAACGTTTTCAAGTATTATGAAAGAAAATAAAAGACGTGAATAACATTTAAAATTAGAAAAAAAAAATTCTAAATCTTATACTTGTTTGGATGATGCTGATGATGATGAATTCACTGAGCTCTTGTTTTGCTATTAATGAATAAAAGATGAAATAAATGAATGAATATGCATTAAAAAAGAACAAGAAAAAGAAGAGTGTTTTAATAGAGGAAAAAAATTTAAAAAAAATCTTGTTACCAAGTAAAAATGTTCTTTTTTTATTTCATTTCCATTTGACGACATCTTTCCTTCTACGCCCTTCAGTCCTCAACAACCCTTCCACTTTATGACAAAAAAGAATCAACTTTATCTTACAATTATTTTCATATTTATAAAATTCTATTTAGTATTTCATTTTTCTTCCTCTTTTTATTTATTTAAGAAATCATTATACTGTTTGATTAAGATATTTCGTTCCCCACATAATCTTGCATCGGACAACTACAATCAATATTTATGATCAAAATTAGAAAATTATTTAAGTACATATTTACATATTTATTTTTACTTCTAATTGTTGTTTATAAATGTCCTTCATTTGAGAACATCTATTCAACTTTTTATTTTTCATTTTTTCATAAAAATAGACTTATACGACAAATATGGGAAAACATCCTGAGGTCTTTGATGGGCAAGAAACTTACAAATTGTAGAGAGTATGGTTATGAAAACTGATGTTTCTGGAAAGAATTTGGGTATTTTTGAATTTCAAGGTATTTTCAGTATTGTTTAAGGTATTTTCAAGATATTTTCAGTGTTGTTTAATTGGGTCTTAAAAATTTTAAAATCAATTCCAGGTATTCATAAAATTAATTGCGTCTTTTTATCTAAGCAATGATCCATTGCAAAAATCCCACGGTTTGTCTATCAAAAAAGATTGAATTCTTCTACTTTAAAGTATTTATGTTAAGAAAATATTTAGAAATTTCACATATTTTCAATAGGAAAACTGGGGGCTTCAGCAGTCCCCTATTTCGCGGCCAACATGTTATCGTCCAGCTTCTCTGAGGAGCTATAGCACAAATTTCCTAAGTGTCATTTACCAGGAGGGAAGGAGAAATCTATAAAAGATGCCCTCAAATTAGGTTCTACTACCAGCAGTATCCTATATCAGATTTGGAAGTCTATCGTCAGACACTACAAAAGTTGTTTAAATAAGTCACCCTAGCGCTCCGTTATTCCTAGTGAAGTTTTCCTTCTAATGCATTTTAAATGCCTCGTGCATTTGCTCTGACAAGTGGTAGATCTTTCAAAGTTCTAAATATTCACAGAACATAAAAAACAAATGAGTATTCCGGGATCGTTTATAGTTAACTTTGAAAGTTATTAAAGTTAATAAATAATTATGTATAGATAAATGGGTACAATCTTTTTTTAAGAATGAATTGAAATAGCATTAAGAAGGAAAGATAAATATTCCCAAGAGATCGATCATGGTGTTGGAGGAGATGGGGCCCTCCTAGTGGGGAGAGCAGATTGAGATATTAAAATAAAGTTGATTTAATATAGATTATGATAATTTCTTCTTGGAAATAATTAATTAGTAATTTAAAGAATTATTGAGTTCAAAAAAGAAAACAAGCAATTGGAAGAAATTGAGAAAGTTAAGAAATTAAAACCTAAAAAAGAGGTACTACGTGAGGAGTCCAGAGGTGTAAGTTAAATCACAATGCCCGATACGTTTGAGAAAACCACACCACACCACACGTCCGCACAAGCACATAATCAATCGCGTTTTCTTTATTAAGAAATATTTTAAATTAAATTCAAACAGAAAAATTCTAAAATATTTAAATGGTTCTAAATGATTTTTTTTTGTAAATCTTTTGATGATAAGCTTATATAACAACATCTTATTAAAATAATTAATTTTAAAACAAAATAATTAGAAAATATTTTAATTATTGAAAAAAAAGATCTCATATTGTTTATACTCGTATCAGTAGATATCATTTGGTTAAAAAATAAGCGGGAGTGTCCTCCCCTAGATTTTCCCGCATATAAATAGGTATAAAGAGTTGTGAATGAATATTTAGAATGTGTAAACTTGGTATTGATAAAAAGCCAGTTCGTATTAGTTTATTGGTGTGAAATTTGATATTTGGTAACATTTATATATATATATATATATAGAATAAAGTGCTACTTCCGGTTAACTGATATTTTAAATGTAAAAAAACAGATATGGATATAATATAAATATTTTTAATTTTATTTTATTTATAATATATAAGGGCTGGCTGTGACGTCATGAAGTGCTGGGTGACGTCATATAATTTTAAATTATGAAAAAACTAATGAAGATGATTTTTCTCGAGGATAAAACCAATACAAACTGCATAACACGTGGAGATATGTCCTCACGTGAAATTTGATATGAAAATAACCCTTCACTTCCTCTCTTCGATCGGCAATACTAGCACTTCCGGTTTCCGGATTTGCACCAAAAGTTGATCAATTCATCCTACTGATGTATTAAGTAAATATACCAAATTTCATCAAAATCCGTTGAGCCGTTCAGGCTGTACACATCTATACGGACGGACAGACGGACGGACGGACGGACAGACATCATGCTAAAAATAATTTTTTCTGTTAAGAAAATGCATGATTCGTGGAGATATGTACCTAAAAATATCCTTAGGTGAAATTTGGTGTGAAAACAATAACTCCCTTACTATCGTCGGTCGGTAAAAAAGAAACGCTACTTGTATAGTTAAAATGTCACTTCCTGTAGTCAGATCATGATGAAATTTGGTATCTCAATTTTTTTAATATTTTTAAATCTATATACAAAATATGAAGCAAATATCTCGAAGCAAACTGGTACTTTACTTGAAAGGTAAACGCAACCAGTGTAGGTAAAGTACCACTTCCGGTTAACCGATTTTGACGAAATTTTGATAGAAATCTACAAACTGTGAATAATATCGGTGTACCAAATTTCGAAGTCCTAGCTTGATTAGTTTTTGAGTAAATTTGCTTACAGACATTACATACATACATACATACATACATACATACATACATACATACATACACACACACAGACATAATTCGCAAAATGGTATTTTCCGACTCAGGGAGGTCTAAAACGTCAAGATCTATCGAAATCTCGAAGTCGAAATTTTTGACGATTCCAATACTTCCCTTATACGAAGTATGCGGGAAAGTAAAAAACAGTCAAGCGGACACAAGTTATCGGAATGGTTAAATCAATGAATGAAAATGAACCGGATTTAAATGGTTGGAATGAATAGCGGAAAGGGTCCATCCAGGAAGCCATTTTTTCAAGCCCCTGATTCAATTAATATTGCATTAAAAAAAAATTTAATACACAAAATAATATATAAATTGATTAGATATTTTATAGAAAAAATTATAATTTAACTAAATTATTTAAAATACAAGGTACATTCATTAAATCGTCACAAAAAAATAAAAAATAAATTTTTTTCAATATAAGTTTTTTCTAACGCAACATATTTTCCACAGTTTTTTCAAGTTTTTTAATCTTATAAAAAGTAGAATTTTGGAACGTCTCCAAATTAAGCATATATTTGGTGAAATCCCCCCCCCCCCCCGGTGAATAGTTTTCTGGAGTAGTAAAATCATGTTATCTATCGACGCAGAGATTGATCGGGATTGCTGTGGTAAACCTACCGATCACAAATTGCGTTATTTTCTAAGCATTTAAATTGCTGAGATTTTTAACAAACATAATTTTTTGTGCAAAAGTAAAATGACTCTACTTTATGATATGCCTATAGTCTTAACTTATTTACGCACCTTGATTCGTGAAGCACTCAAACCCATGGTGGACTTGTCATTCATTTCAGGGGAAGTCACTTCAACTGAATATCCAGAATGAACATCCAACTTTTGTGAATGGACGACCACATTTAAACTCATTTACAACAAAAGCAAACACAGGAGAAGAGGTTTCATTCAACTTGATCAAACTTGGTTCGATATTTTGAAACTGTACGAAACTAGTTTCTTTTCATTTTTTTAAAATAATTAAGTGTTTGTCTCTTTAATCGACTGTGACGACGAATTTAACAGAAACATTAACAACAGTCTTTAAGAATGACGCTTACTAAACCAAGTATTTTTCTGTACTAAGATGATTTTCTAAAGACATATTGAACAACCCTCATTTATTTAATTATAATGGGGTTATTTAGATATATTATAATAAATTTATTGAAGAATAAAGATCCTCTCTTATTGTACGAGTTAATAAATCTTTTCATGATGCATAATAAGTCAAAAAAGTTATTCCTCTCTAGAAATAGATATTCACTAATCTTGAGATTTAATCTTTATTTTCCCTAAAGATTTTATAAAGAATTATGTAAACTTAAATATTTAAAACTTAATACGATGAGTCCACTCTGAGTAAACTAAATGTTCATAAGTGGCACAACCTCATTGAAAAAAAGGATGAAAGTCTTGGACGCGCCTGCAAATCAAAAATTTCGATTACCATGGCGTAGTATATCTGGAGTTCTTATCAGAATATTGTTCGATTAATAAAGAGTTGATGTTAGAGGGCTTTGTGTAAAAAATACGAAACAGCGCACGGAATTATGAAAAAATAAAGAATTTTGCTTCATGATAAGTGAGAAGTGGCTAAAACAACACCACAATCTTTATAGAATCAATCAATATAGATATAGTCTTGTTTCCAAAACTGAGCACACCATGAAAGGAAGGAGATTAGTAACGATTGAGGAGATGCATCGGTGGAAGAGCTCAAGGTCATGCCATAAAGTACTTATCAGAAGTGCTTTGTGTGTGGAGAGAACATATCTTTCAAGTAAAAATTAAATGTGTTAAAGAAATCAATATACTGAAGGTGCTTTCAAATTCTAACTAGGGTTGTGATTCTATAGCCTTCTGAGAGTAAATCGTTTGCCAGTTTACTCTTCCGCATGTCCTAAAACAATTGGATGTTCTCTATAATACCTGCATTAGAATAGCTCTTGAAGCGTATAGAGTAAGTCCTGTCGTTAGAGTATTAGCAGAAGCTGCTGAATCTCCTTTAGTTGTAAGAATAGAAATGTTAGCCTCAATTCAAAAAATTAAGTCACTTCCAAACTACCCAACATTCAAGGCACTCTTTGATTTAAAAAAACTTTATAAAAACCGCCGTAAACGAAACCTTTAGACCTAAGAATATAAAAAAACACTGAATATTTAAAAAAGTATATGAACCAATACAAATAACAGTGATAAATTTCCTCGAACCACTGTGACTAATTAACCAACCCAAGTGTGTTTGGTATATGTCTAAACCTAATTAAAACTCAATTCCAGATTACGTTTATAATGAAATGTTAAAAGAAATTTTAAATAAATATACTGGATTTAAACTAATTTAAATGATGGGTCAAAATTTACAAACAAGCCTTTATATTAGAGAATGAAAAAAGATCATTCAAATTGTCCCCAACATCTAACATTTTTAATGCAGAATTGTAGGCAATTGAACTAGCTCTGCACAGGCTAAGTAGAAAAGGCCATCATTTTAACTGACTCTCAAAGTAGCCCCATAGTAATTCAACAGCTAAAGAGCCAACATCCGCTTGTCCAAGAAATTCAAGTTCAAAATATAATGAAAAAAAGGCAAGAAAATTTACTTTATTTGGATACCTGGATACCTGGCAAATAATTGGAAATGAAAAAGTTGATTAATTAGCAAAAGGGGGAGTAAATAAAAAAAAGCTTTGATTTCCCTTTCATAACTTTTGAGGCAAAATCACTATTTTCAATAAATGTAAAAGGTCCAAATTAATATGTTAATGGAAATCAAAGTAAAGATTGATATTTTGGATAAAACTATACTAACAAGGCACAAGCAAATTATCTTGACTCGCTAAAGAATTGGTCACGGATTAAAAACCTATTAAAAAAAGAAGATTCACCGATTTGTTTAACGTGTAATGAAAAAATAACAGTGAGACCTATAATTATTGAGTGTCCAATATATATAAACTTTAGGGAAAACTTCGAACTTGATAACAAAAATTTAAAACATATTTTAATAAGTTGACCTGTGGCCAGGTCCGAACCGACCGACGGTTTGAAGTAAATTAATTTCCAGCTACAGAAACAATTTCAAATAATTTTAATATATCTATTAATGTAATAAAAAACAGATATGGATAGAACATAAATATTTTTAATTTTATTTTTTTTATAATATATAGCTGAAGTAGCCGGCGTTACCCGGCGTTACCCGAGGCTGTGACGTCATGAAGGGCTGGGTGACGTCATATAATTTTAAATTAAGAAAAACATAATGAAGATGATTTTTCCCGAGGATAAAACCAATACATTCGTGGTGATATGTAAAAAAATCTCCTCATGTGAAATTTGGTGTGAAAATAACCCTTCCCTTCCTATCGTCGATCGCTAATACTACCATTTCCGGTTTCCGGATTTGTACCAAAAGTTGATCAATTCATCCCACTGATGCATTAAGTAAATATACCAAATTTCATCAAAATCGGTTGAGCCGTTCAGGCTGTACACATCTATACGGACGGACGGACGGACGGACAGACATCATGCTAAAAATACGTTTTTCTGTTTAGAAAATGCATAATTCGTGGAGATATGTAAAAATCTCCACATGTGAAATTTGGTGTGAAAACAATACCTCCCTTACTATCGTCGGTCGGTAAAAATTGATAAGTTCATTGAAAAAGTGTTCCAATACCTAAAGGAGATCAAACTTTATTTTGTAAAAATAATCTATTTCATATTAAATATATTTTATATTATATTATTATAATAAATACTAATCAATATATGTAAAATATGCAGATTAATTTAGACCTTAGATAAAATATTTAGACTTTTTAGTCAAATATTTTTAATTAACATAGTAAGTAATAATAGAGGTATAAAATAAATAATAGTAATAATATAAACACAATTATATACCCCGATGGCGATAATGGTCCTAATTGCTGAAATACCTTAAAAATTAATTTAAAAAATATATATAATATAATTTTCCAAAAAATTATATTTATTTTTTTAAAAACATTTCCAACATTCAAAATAGATCACCTAGTTCGTGATATCTTATGAGTTTAACATGCCTAAAAAAGAACAAACACATTTTCTAATTCTTTTAATATTTCTCCCATAAAAGTACCTATAAATTATTTTTAAAAATATAAATTTTATGTTTAAAAAAAAAGTAGAGATTAATATTAAGGTAATAAGACCGGAGCTTAATCATCATCCTCTCCTCCTATTTTAATAACAAAATAAAAACTAAATAATATCTATTCCATTTCAAAAAGATATTCTTTTACAAAAAAAAAAAAAGAATCTTTCACAGTATAAAATGATAAAATGAGAGTGTTTTAAGCAAGAGGTATAATATGCTTTTTTCCTAAATATAGATATAAAATGAATGTCCCTCAAATATTCATTTCAGATGATTTCTAGATTCATAAAATAAAGCTTTTGGCATAGGACTAGTTCAAAAGAATTTGTAGCATTCAAATAATTCAGCTATCTACACGTAGCATTAAAATTAGTTGAGGAATCCTGACAATATCCATTTCCAGATATTAATATTCAAGTGAGAATATCTCAAACTTGTAGGATAGAGGTGATATATAGTAGGAGGAAAGAAGGTGTGGGGGTGGTTGAAGTTGTAATTCCATTTCTGACTTTATGATCCTATTTTCAAAAGAAAAAATTAATGATAAAAAGAATAAAAATGTTGATATGAATACGCTATGAGTTCCAATTGTGTTATTTTTTTAATTTATAATCCCAATCCATTTTATATATTAACTTCATTTTGAATTTTCCGCAAAAATAGTTCATATTTTAAAGACATCAAAACGGAGACCGCTACAAATTTAGTGTTATATTGTCAAGAAGAATTACTGAATATGTGAGAAAATTCTCCTTCAAGAGAAGGTGTCAGAGAGATGCAAAATAATGATAAATCTTTCCATAAATTTATTAAATTTTCAATGTTGGCTTGAAAATTTTCTCAACTAATTTATAGAAAGACTTTTGATAAATTTAGTATTAAGTAAAAGAAAAAGAAAAAAAATTATAAATAGAAAAGTTTAAAAATAATTCTAAATTTCAAAGTGAGAAATATAATTATATTTATATATTTAAATATTATATATAAAGAATTATACTAAAATAATATAAATAAATACATGAATAAATTGATGAATAGAATGATATATATAAGTATTAGTTTAAAGATCTTATTTGAAATTAGATCGAAGGAAAAACAGATTAATAAAAAAAATGTATAAAATATATTAAATAAATATTTTTAAAGTCAATATAAGTGAGAGCTAAAATTTAAAAGCCACACTGAAAGGAAAACGAGGAGAAAGAAAAAAAGAGATAGAAAGTAAGAGCGATTCGAAAGCAAAGGACGGAAGTTTGCTAACACCTATTCACAAATCTGAAGTGCAAATTAAGTGTACTTATATTAAACAATTACATATCGATTGAAAATTTTCCACAGTTGCGGAACTCGTATTATCTTCTAAAAAATATCAAGAAAAAAAAATCTGGAGTGACCTCCACTCGACTATCTCGCAATTTGAATTGGATTAAAAAACATATATTATATTTAAATTAAATTTAATTAATTATAAATTATAAATTAAAATTAATAAATAATATTTATTAAACCAGCGCGTGTTTGGCTTTTTGTTGATGGCACCACGTCACGTGCCGGCGCGTGATTTGCAGTTTTAAAAAATTAGTTCCGGTACTTTCAGCGAATCAATCAAGCTGAAATTCTATATATAGCAGTTTTATACAATTTTTAATCATGTGAAAATCTATCAAACATATATCTTTATTTTTACAGTCAGTTTAGAGGAAAAAAAATTAAAACATGGAAGGATGAGCTACATTTCTCAAAAGTTGATAGAAAACTACGAATTTGGAATAATGTCCATGTTCCAAATTTTATAATTCTAGCTCAAACCGTCTTTGCCTAATCTTGTCTACTTAGACACACACACAGAGACATTTTTCTCAACCTTAGGGGAAAATGACTCAGGGACCTTCAAAACGTAAAAAACATCAAAATCTCGACATCGAAAATTTTCGTAATCGCAATATTATTTCTGAGGAGATAGTAAAAATTATAAGATTTAATATCAGCGAAATCATACTCTTTTCAAAATAATAAAGAAAGAATAATTTTAAAAATCTTATTTATACGAGTAATAATATGATTCAAATTTTTTTTTATTAATATACTTCAATTAAATTCAATTAATTTACTGTTTTTTTAAACCAAAGAATTAGGAGCAATAGTAACTGTAATGTTTAAAAATCTATGTTAACAAAACTAGATTTTATTAAATTCTTTTATTCAACTCATGTCCAGAATATTAGATAAAGTTTTTCCCTTTCTCTTTTTTTTCTTTGATTATATTATCTTTGAAAGTTTGAATAAAATCTTCTCTTGATATTTTTTTTTGTCCCTTTATAAAAATACAAAAATAATTTATAAAGGTTTTTACCCTTACAATAATAAAAATTAAAAATATAAATATTTAACAAGTTCATCATTCCCTCAGTATACTGAGCCATCATTTGCTCGCAATTCGCTCACATATGCCTTTATATTATTTCATCTTTGTTCAACACAACAATCCATTCCCAAGTGGTTTTCTCTCTCCTCACTCCTCACTCATTTGAGATATATTGTGTCCGCCCGAAGCAATCTTGTAAATTCCAAGGTCATGTAAATAGAATCTCTTGTCATTGGATCAGTATAAATAATTAAATAGTATAATTTGGGCATACGAGGTGTGGCTATTAAATATCTAGACTGCTTACAAAAAATGGTTTAATTAAAAAAATTATGGTACAATCGAACTTTCCCCCTCAATATACTCCCCTCCACTCGCCACACACCGCTGCATCCTTTTTTCCACTGCTCAAAACAGTGTTCGAAGTCGTTTTTTGTTAGGCCTTTCAGAAGCTCCTTCGTTTTTCTTTTCACCTCTTCCATCGACTCGAATCGGCTTCCCTTTAGTGGGGACTTGATTTTCGGAAACAGGTAGATGTCGCAGGGTGCTAGATCAGGGCAGTAAGGAAGGTGTTCCAGCACTGGAGTTGAAATAGAAACAGGACGGCCCGGACGCTGGTCATCTTCGGTGCTCTCTCGACCCTCAGAAAATCTTTTGTGCCACTCAAAAACACGCGCACGTGATAAAGAACTCTCACCGTAAGCCTCTTTTAATAATTTATAGCACTCGGTCGGGGTTGATACGTTGTTCGTGTTTTTCGTCACACATCGTTTTCGGCGTAGGAACAAAAACACGTTTATTTTAAACCGCTACAGAAAAAAACTACTTCACCGCCAGACATGTGTTCTCGTACTGGAATAGTAGACCCTTCCAGCTGGACAGGCCAGGCCGTCTGCGCGCGCAGTCTCGTTATTTAATAGCCACACCTCGTATATTATATCATTAAGATTCAATTTTTCTCATATTTAAGTCGTCTTTAATTTTTACAATTTTTTATATTGTGATTTTTCATTACAATCTATTTTATTTTTCTTATAGCTCTCTTTTTATTTATTATATAATCTACTGAGATGATAAAAAATTATATTTTTTTATTATCGTATACTATAAACAACTATTCAAACCATTTCCTGCTCTCGCTCGTAGTAACCACCCCTTAAAATCCTATTTATATAATATCTATCCTCTTTCATACAGTAACATATATTTTACCATTTGATATCATATATCTTTAGTGATACGATTTTATAAGGTCACTCCTGTCAACAAGACCATAATTTATTAACATATATATATATATATGAAATGTGTTTAAAGTCACCCCATCCCTACTTCTCGTCCCACTTTTCAATTTCAAGATTTATGATCTCATTTGTCCTAGTTTATTATATGGATCAATGTAATCCAGAAATTTGAAATAATATTATTATAAGTTATTATATTTTTTGATAATAATTAGTCAAAAACGGTTTTGATGCGTATCAAATATAGAAATATTTTTACATAGTATATATATTAATGTTAAATATATTTAATGAATATATTTATACAATATCTATCCTCTTTCATAACAAGAGAGCAGGAAATGGTTTGAATAGTTGTTTGTAGTATACAATTTTTAATCATGTGAAAAACTATCAAATTCATATCTTTATTTTTACGGTCACTTTAGAGGATAAATAATCAAAACGTTGTAGGTAATGCCCCTCTTCCGGTTGAGCTACATTTCTCAAAAGTTGATAGAAAACGACGAATTTTGAATAATGCTCGTAAACCAAATTTTATGATTCTTTGTTTTTGAGTAATTTTTTAAGCAATAAATTCAAAGTTTTAGTAGTTAGCCTAAATAAAGGCAAGTAATTGCCCATCCCGGCCCATTACTAAAATAAAACAAGGTAACACAAATATTGTTAATTCATTTCAATTCTTATTTTTTTTTGGTCCCAATAAAAAGGAATAGAACAAATTAAAATTAATATACAAAATAGCCAATAGTTGCCACCCTGGCTAAATACTAAATTTTTTTGAAAAATAAATGCTAGTAATGGGCCACTCCCCTATTGATCACATTGTAAACAACAAGGCATTTTTAATTAGTAAATTTGTTTTCTAAAACCTCACAAAATGTAGTACAAAATAATTTTATAGAGAAAAGTAAGTATATACTTCAAAATGTGCTCCATACCAGAACTATTTGCTTACTATATTATTTAAGAAATTACCTTTATTAGCTGTGTTGGGAGGTCCGTCTAAAGTCAAGATGAGCCATCATGGAACTGAGGGCTGTCAATATGCGTCCGATTTATTGACACTCTCACAGATGATTGCACTATCTCATAAGTAGAGAGATCAAAAAAAGGCAAGTTTTTTTGTTTAAAAAGGCTGTCAAAAAGGCATTTTTTTTTAAAATGGCTGTAAAAAGGTTATTTTTTAATACACTTTATTTAACTCACACTGTCCGGTTGTCCGTTTGTACGCGGGTTGTCCGAGGCACTTTATAATCGATATTTCAAATTATAATAACACCAAATGGAAGCAAATGTTTTACGGTGTTATTATAATTTGAGCGCACACACTTTACAGTGATTTTATTTTTTACTTTACAAATGGAAGCAAATGTTTTACGGTGTTATTATAATTTGAGCGCACACACTTTACAGTGATTTTATTTTTTACTTTTTAGTGCAATTTTAAGTAAAGTGTGTTTTTTAAAAAGATTTCTTTTTACTTAAATTTATTTTAAAAATTTTCTAAAAAATATTGTATTTTTATAGGTAAATAGTCTCTTTTATTAGCTTATGTTAGCAAAATAGAATTTAAACATTAACAAATTTTACTTATATTAACGAATATCAAAAATAATTTTTAAAAGAAATATATTATAATAAGAAAGGAAAGAAATTTAAATTCTTAATTTTTATAAAACAAATATACTGAGAAAAACTAACACAAAAAAATAAAAAAAATAAATATAATATTTTTACTTTATTATTATTTTATGAAATAATATATAAACAAAACATAATTATAACTGTTCCCTCTCATATGTTACATCATCCCTATTTATAAAGAAATTGTACACAAAATACATTTTAAGATTTTGAATTGTGAAATTTGTTCGGCGATCGGTCAGAATATTTTTATATATAGAAAATTACCTCTCAACATCACAATATATGAGAGGTACAAATTTCAGAGCCATAATTTCACTATTTTTCAGTTTAAGACCTTGTGTTGTTAGACCAATTTTGAATAGTTTTTGATCTTGTATTTTAATTAGTAAAAAATACAACAATTTAGATTGTAATAAAAATTGTGGATCTTGGTGAGTAATCAAATACTCGAGAATGGTCAAAACCTGCACCTGCTATCTTTAAAGGGGAGATTTGGTTCTCAAAGGCTAAGAGAAAAAAAAATAAATTACCAGGAGTAGTTGGAAGAATTTGATGTTACATGGTCTGCTGCGAACCTTTAATTTAAAAACAAAAAGGACATTAAAAGTACTTTTTTCAATTGTTTTTTTTTTGAAAATTTAAAACTAATGAGAAATGTAGTTTCTTCTAATTTATTAAATATGGAAATAAATATTTTTATGTTTTTAATAGTCCGTTATATCTTTCTAAACAATTTTTGTTTTAGTATCTTGTTGATTCAATAAAGCGGGTTTAAACATTGATATATATGATATCTGAGATAATTTAATATTATTTATTATAGAATTAATCGTGAATAAGTTCTAATAATTTGTCTTTTG
This sequence comes from Labia minor, assembly GCA_963082975.1. Taxonomy (NCBI): domain Eukaryota; kingdom Metazoa; phylum Arthropoda; class Insecta; order Dermaptera; family Spongiphoridae; genus Labia; species Labia minor. The sequence goes on from OY720349.1 coordinate 53,339,954, forward strand.
ATATCTGACAACGATAACGAATCTCTTCGTAGAAATCATTGAGATTAATTAGACTCTGACATAATTAAATTAAAAAGAATGTATTATTTTATTTGTTATTTTGATAATAAAATTAAATAAAAAAAATTCAAATAGATGAAAATTGTATGCTTTGCAGCAAGTGTTTGTCCTTATTCTCCAAATATAATATAAATAGAAAATTTAATATATAAGATAAAACCGAGGAATATGACGCACAATTCAGGTTTTTGCCAAATCTCAAACGCTAATACTTATTATGACATTCATTATTGGTGTTAAAAGTACCTAGAACTATTCATAGCATAAATTACACCTTTATTCTTAAAATAAGAACTACTAAAATTTACAAAAATAAAAAAGTCATCACGGGTCACATGTTGCTGGGAAGGTGTGGGGGATATGGCTTAGGGCAAATTACATGTAAAACAAAAATAAAAACGCATAAAGTTGAAATGCTTAAATTAGGTAAGTTTTAAGAATTAAAATATTACATAACTTAATTAATATATTTACTCTAGTCTGGGTTTATGAATATTTCCCTCTTGTTATTGAATTGTTTGGAGTGTTCAATTTTTTAATGTTAAGCAGATGTAAAACACACGCCATGTTACTCACACACATAAGGTGTCTTATCACTTTTTCGACATAATTTTAGATAGACTTGCAAATTGTAAACAATAAAGAATATGTCTTAATATTAATTTTAAAGGATGTACAAAAACGTAAAATACAAGATATTTACAAATTTGAAAAATAAAAGATATTACAAACCTTTGAAATAAATATGATGAAATTTAGTTTGAGTTGATTTTCAAGAATAATCATAAATCCTCCTTACGCGTAGATGACTACTCTCATTCCCCAATTCCTTTCCCAAACCAAAAGGGTTAGTTTTCGAGACAGAGAAAACCCGCCATATCCCTCGCCGCATCATATCCCTCAGTTTTATCTTAATTATCAAAAAAATTTACATAATATTACACACGCGTATATAGAACCTGAACGTTTGGTATGTTTTATTTATTTTACGTGTTTTAGAGAAGAGAAATTACTTGAAGAAAGAACTCTCAAATTCCCTACTAACATAGGATAGCTAAGTTTTAACTAATATATTTCTATCATTATATGTACGAGTATTACTTTTATATATACATATCATTTTTTTATATATCTTCATATTTGATTTTTTGTGATTTTTTCAAATTTGTTTTTCATTAGTATGTTTTTATTCATTTATAATGATTTTAAATTGATTTTGAAATTTATAAAATATATTTTTATTGTTAATTTTTAATTGAATTTTTGAGGTTATAAGTTATAATATATTTGTATTTGGATTCAAAAATCATATAGATGAATAATGAATTTGAAGTTATTACTTTTTTCTATTTATTTTTTTTTCAAAAATGAATATATATTACAGTATTATTTTTTGATTCTTATTTAGATAAATTAAATAAAAAAAAGATTTTTTTTTTTAATTTACACCATAACTCAATTCTTCTCTCCCCTTTACTGACTTTACTTTTTTGTTTTGGTTGTGTTGAGTTGATAAAAAAAATATTACAATTCAATCAAGCAGTGACCCGAAAAATATAAACAAAACAAATAAACCAAAACCAAATAAAATCTCTATAATAAAATAAAATAAGTCAATTCTTTTCCTCTCTTTCTCTTTCATTTTTAAAATAAATATTTGTTAAATATGATATATTTCTCTTGTTTTTTTACAAGTGGCTTAAACAAGGTACAAAAATATGTCCGTAATAATCTATGAACTTGTTTCCTATTTGAATTAATGTATTATATCAAATCAATTTTATTTCTTATCTATATATCAAATTTATTATAATGGATTTCTTAAGAAACTAAAAATAATTGATATTTGAGAATTCTAATCACCAGTGTTTTTCAAAATTATTTTATACTTTTACAGCCAATTCGGCTAGGATTGGGAATGAATGACTCAATATTATACATTGATTAACAAATATTATCTTATTAGATCTTATCTTATTATACTAGCAAAAATTGTATATATATATATATATATATATATCTTTGTATATTTTTGAGAAGAATTTTTTTAAAATCTAAGGATTTTTTTAAAATTCACCCCTTAGATAATATTTATAAAGAAAAATCGATTTGTATTGGTTTCAGCCTCGAGAAATATCATCTTCATTAGTTTTTTCTTAATTTAAAATAAGGAATTTAAATGACGTCACAAATTACGTCATCCATATTGAAATTTTCCTCTTGCCATTCTTTTTTAATTGATATTGTATTAATATTTTTTTATATTTAAAATATTTTAAAATATTTTACTTAATTTCGAAATAAAATTAAAAATATTTATTTTAATAAAATATATTTATTAATCTCTCCCTCAAAAAAAAAACAAAAAACAAAAACGGCTTGTTAGTTTAAAATTTATATTTTAATCTAAAATTTATCTTATTTGTTTTGCAAACATTGTAATTATAAATTATCTTTCTGTTTTCTGTTTCTATCTTGAAAATTGTTAACATATTATTTATGATATTTTAAAAACAATTACTTTATTTAATTAATATTCATTTAAAATGATTATTAAGGAATATCTTATTCAAAATAAATTGTTGAATAAATATGATCTAATAATATTAAATAGAAATAGAAAAGCATAATTGATAGCTAAAATGTCAGTTTTATATATCTAAATAAATAATTTTTTTTTAATTCCCAATATTCCTTCTAAATAAAATAAATTTATTTGTACTTGTGAGAAGGGCACTGTCGTGAAACAAATGACGCGTGCCTTGCTGCCGATATTCGGCAACCGGTCCATGACGCCGATTTACAACTTTTCTCACGTTATATCACTGGGGCATCTACCGGAAGTCATCTTCAACCTATTCCCGACCGTCACGAAAGAGTGCAAACCAACCCCTGGACAGCTCAATGAGCCTTTTGATGGTACACGTGCATTATTCAAAATTCGTAGTTTTCTATCATTTCTATCATTATAATTACCGACCGACGATAGTAAGGGAGGTATTGTTTTCACACCAAATTTCACCTATGGATATTTTTAGGTACATATCTCCACGAATCATGCATTTTCTAAACAGAAAAAAGTATTTTTAGCATGATGTCTGTCCGTCCGTCTGTCCGTCCGTATAGATGTGTACAGCCTGAACGGCTCAAACGATTTTGATGAAATTTGGTATATTTACTTAATGCATCAGTGGGATGAATTGATCAACTTTTGGTGCAATTCCGGAAACCGGAAGTGGTAGTATTAGCGATCGACGATAGGAAGGAAAGGGTTATTTTCACTCCAAAGGAGATTTTTTTATAAATCACCACGAATCATGCACTTTGTATTGGTTTTATCCTCGAGAAAAATCATATTTATTAGTTTTTTCTTGATTTAAAATTATATGACGTCATCCAGCAATTCATGACGTCACAGCCTGGTCTTGCATATATATTATAAACCAGCTGGTCAGAGCGCCTTCGGCGCTCTTCACAGCTGGACGGGGGCTCCGCCCCCTGTACCCCCGAGTGGTACATCGTATTTGGTTAAAAGTAGTATTCTTCTATTTATATAGCTCAAAGATAGTCGAAAGTTCTTGGCCACATTTCTCCAAATGTCCCTATCCTGAGTCCTTGTCCTATCTCTCTTACGTCCCTTCCTATGCGTCCATGGTCTTGATTCCCTTTGATAATAATTTTGATGAGATAAGCCTCTTTACTGCATGATAACAGGCGTTTCCCGATTGATACCTCGATTTAAATTGTATATTAAGATTTTGTATGTTAATACTGTTCCTCTTTGTCACTAAATATTTTTTCTTATCACTATTAATTTCAAACCTCCATTAATTTTTCCTCGCTATCTGTAATTGCAATTGCCGAATCTCTTATAATTTTAAGACGTCTGCTTAGCCTAACTTTTCAATTATTTTGTTTAATTGCATTTCGAGTGATTTTTTCCCAATTTGTGTAATCACATACTCACAACATGCAACATATAATTGGTCAAAGAATATGTATATAATATTTATAATTTTTATGTTTTATTTATATTTATAATTTAATTTTGTTTTTGTTTTCTTTTAATAAATAATTCTAATATTAAAAATGCGTAGAGGACGTCTAAAAAATCATATTTTAATTTTTATATAACCAAGAAATCATTTTTCACTCATTTTCAATTGGCGTTTTGATATACAAAATTAAAGATTATATAAATAAGTAATTTTAATTTTGATCTCATAATTGGATTTCCTTTTTCATGTAAGTATATAATTAAGAGTGGAATTACAATATAATCAATAGCTAATATATAATATTAAAAATATATTTACGGATTCGTTCTATAATAAATTGATGATCTCATTTAATTCTCCTACTATGTATCGAATCGAATATAAAGATAAATCTTCTTTTAAACGTTGTGTGAAACAATTTCAAATAATTTAAATGTAAAACTATTAATGAAATTAAAAAATCAAATATAGGAATATAATATAAATATTTTTAATTTTATTTTAAGAATAGATATATATATCTCACAGGCGGTGGTTGTGACGTCATCCATATATTATAAATTTAAATTAAGAAGAACTAATAAAGTTTCGTGAGATGTGATCAATAAAACTCAATTTTTCTTTATAAATACTATCTCTGTTGTGAATTTCAAAAAAATCGTTAGAGCGGTTTTTGAGAACAATGAAACAAACAAACAAACAAAGAAACAATTTTTACTCTCATAAGAAGATAAGATAAAATAAAATTAAAAATGTTTATATTTATTATTTATGTATCCATATCTGTTTTTTATTACATTAATAGATATATGAAAATTATTTGAAATTGTTTCTGTAGCTGGAAATTAATTTATTTCAAACCGTCGGTCGGTTCGGACCTGGCCACAGGTCAACTTATTTTATGAAATGTAGCTCATTCGGAAGAGGGATTACCTACCACGTTTACATTTTATTCCTCTAAATCAGGGGTGGGCAACACGTCGACCGCGGTCGACCGGTCGATCGCAAAGGCTTTAAAAGTAGCCCGCGAAGCCAAAGTTGGAAAAGGTAAAAGGTAAAGGACATGAGAGATTTTTCCATGGGAGAGGGAAGGCAGAAAAAATCATGAGTTCACGTGAGGGCAGGAACGCCAATCCCCGAAATATAATTCTTTTCTACTGGGATTATAGAAAAGAATCTACCCGTTACCCAGGATATTATTTTTAAATTTATTAACAATTAATTTTACATTTCATGAAACTTATTCAATTTTTTTTTCTTATTGCTTCTTAGATAAAAACAATAAAATTATTTCCTTCCTTTTCAAGTAATTTTTATGTTATTTTAAGTTGTTTATTTTTGAATATAAAATTTGAAAATAGAATAGAATAGCAGGGAAAATGTTTCAATGTTAAAATACAAAAAAGAAGGAATGATTGGGATGGAAAAGTTGGTTAAATCGATTTATTAATATAATTCGTATTAATTTATTTGTCGTATAATACGTAGTATAATTAATTTGTATATAATTTCAAAGGGGGGGAAGGGGAAATAATAGAATTTATTTTGAAAATAAAGTCAAAGGCAGTTGAATCTCATCCATTGGGGGTAAGCAATGCAGCATTGCTATGCTGTCCCCTTCAAGGTCACCGAGAAGCAAAGCATTGGAGGTGGGGGCGAAATTTATTAAATATATATAAATATATCAGTAAAAAGTTAAAAATCTATATTTTATAAAATTAAATTTTTATTTGAATCTTTTCTAAAATTTATTAAACTTCATTTAAATTAATAGGAATAAATAAATTTACAATAAATTCTTGATTGAGGGATGATTTCGGTGGTGACGCCGGTCAACATCTTCGAATGGAAAAGGAATGGGAACTGATTGCGCTCGAAGCTGCTCACCAGCAGGCCAGGAGGGAGGGTGGGAGGGAGGTGAGAAGAGGTGGCGGAGGGGGGCAACATGGCGGCAAATGTTTTCAATCTGTCAAAATTCAATAATTAATATTTAATCAACGAAGCAACGTAAAATTATATAATAGTAATGAAAATGAATCTACGTTTCATGATGAATCGATTCGTATAGGTTTTATCTGTTGTTATGAGGCAAGATTTTTGTTGAACTGTAAAAATAAACCGATATTAAAATTAATTAAAAATTTCCATTTAATGATACAAAAAATCAATTTTATTTAAAATCTGGCTAAAATTATGGTCAATGGATTGGTCTTGGTCACAATTTACAAGATTTAGTCAAAAATGTTAATAAAATGAAAAACTTTGATTTAATTGGTTTTTTCTAATTTTGCAAAGCGTTCTATAAATATGAGTTCCAAGTTTTATACTAATGTGAAGCGTTGGAGAGGTGGGTCCTCTCAGAGGCATATAAGACATGTCTCACTCGTGATTATAAGGGGTTTTGCTAGTCGAAGGGTTGACGTGATCTGGATATATTTGAATAAACCCCCCTTCGGGGGGTTTATTCAAATATATATAGAAGACTCTAAAGAGTCTCCTATAAAAGTGAAGATTTCAAATTTTTTTTCTTTTTAATGATCTATGCTAGGTATTCTCCTTCATCCAAATAAATTTGATTTTTTGAATAATCAGGGGTGGGGGGGGGGGGTGTGAAAGTAAGGAAATGGATGGAAAGGAGTCAACGGGTAAAGGACATGATTCCTCCAGGTAGAAGAGGGATTTAGAGGAAATCATGAGCTCACGTGAGGGCAGGGACGCCAATCCCTGAAATAGTATTCTTTTCTACTGGATTTTAGAAAAGAATCTACTCGCTACCCGGGATATTATTTTTAAATTTATTAAAAAATAATTTTAGATCATAATCATCCTATATGTTATTACATCTTTTATATATGATATATTTATATATTTTTCTTATCCCGATAATTTATATACTTTTTATCCCCTATTTCCCTTTCTCAAAACACCGTTTAGCCCTAGACTACTCTACTCTACCTCCCCCTCCTCTCATATCCATTCCAAAATGAAGTATTTATTTTAATCCAAGTTATAAATTTAAATGAAAAATAACAGCCCTTCCATTTACAGTTTTTTTTTATTAATATTATTATAATAATTAAAACTAACATATCTTTCATATATCTAAGAACATATATAAGTATATTATTGATTTAACCTTTCTATATTTTAGTATTTGACTATATAATTAATAATATATAATTTTTTCCCATTTTTTAGCACTTTATTACAAACATATTATATATTTTAATGATCAAAAATAATATATAAATATAAAATATATTTATTTATTACATAATAAATAGATTTTGGAAACTAATAAGCAAAGATAAATATCCAAATATTTGGACAATGGTTGCTCGTTTCAATTCCTTCTTTGGCTCCACATATTTATGTGAATCCGCATTTTCTTATATGAATGCGATCAAAACAAAACAGCGATCGCAAATAACGGATCTACATTTAGAGTCATGCTTAAGAATTGCTTTAAGTTCACAGGAGCCAAATTTTGAGAAACTTGCTGCTCTTATGCAATGCCAGGTTTCATCCAAATAAAAATTGTATGCTTAAAATTTGTTTTGTTCGTATTTATTTCTTAACATAGTATTTTTTAAAATTTTAATAAATATTGTTAGAATTCATAAAATAAAAAATATATCGTCGGCTTAGATTGCAAACCTGCTAACTCATATTCAGCATATTTTGCACAACTTTCTTAAAACGCATAAATTTTTTGCTTGTCATGAGATTTCAATTAAATAGGTGCATAATAGCGGTGTTTCATAGCCAATGTAAGGTGTTTTTCGCTTTCTAATAATGTGAAAATGTAATTTTTGACCAAAAGTGGAGGTTTGAAATTTAAATCGGCGATATAATGACTTTTTTAATTATCATCTAAAATTTTAAAATTATTTGCCCATATCCATAGTCGACCGCAGACTATATTTTATTGAATTAGCTGGAGTGTCTCCACTCGACTATCTCGCAATTTGAATTGGATTAAATAACATAATATATTATATTTAAATTAAATTTAATTAATTATAAATTATAAATAATAAATAATAAATATTAAACCAGCGCATGTTTGGCTTTTTGTTGATGGCACCACGTCACCTGTTGGCGCGTGAGATTTGCAGTGTTAAAAAATTAATTCTGGTAATTTCAGCGAATCAATCAAGCTGAAATTCTATATATAGCAGTTTTATAGAATTATTAATCATGTGAAAAATTATCAAACATATATCTTTATTTTTACGGTCACTTTAGAGGAAAAAAAATCAAAACGTTGTAGGTAATGACCCTCTTCCAGTTGTGCTACATTTCTCAAAAGTTGATAGAAAACTATGAATTTTGAATAATGTCCATGTACCAAATTTCATCATTCTAGCTCAAACCGTTTTTGCGTAATCTTGCCTACATACACACACACAGACACACACACAGACACACACACACACACACACACACACACACACACACAGACATTTTTCTCAACCTTAGTGAAAATGATTCAGGAACCTTCAAAAAGTATAAAAACATCAAAATCTCAACATCGAAAATTTTCGTGATCGCAATACTATCTCTGGCGAGATAGTAAAAAGTAGCCCCTAAAAGCTAAAAGTTTGGCCACACCTGCTCTAAATTGACAGTAAAAATAAAGATATATGTTTGATAGTTTTTCACAAGATTAAAAATTGTATAAAACTGATATATATAGAATTTCAGCTTGATTGAATCGTTGAAAGTACCGGAAAAAATTTTTTAACTCGTTGACTGACAATCAAGCGCCAGCACGTGACGTGACAAAGAGCCAAACACGCGCTGGTTTAATAAATATTATTTATTAATTTTAATTTATAATTTAATTTAAATATATGTGTGTGTTAATAAATCCAATTCGAATTTGCGAGATAGTCGAGTGGAGACACTCAAGATTTTTTTCATTTATAAATTAACTCAAATGTACGTAAATCAGTTGTTTGATAAACTTAGATGATTAAAAATGTGTTTAATTATTCTTGGTTAATCAATGATTAATGAATTTCTTGTGATCTTTATAAATAGTATCTTAATGGAAATGGAAATGATTATTTATTTATTTATTTTTTTTTGTAAATTTCCTTCTCGCAATTCGTATGTGTTTCTCTCGTTTCAAATATTTACATTGAAGGAAATTTTTTAATCCATTAATATTAAATATTAACAAGAACATTATTCGTTTCTTTTATTTATGTAAATTTCATAAAAGATGGTGGAATTTCCAGTTAAGTTAAAAATTATTTCTTTGGATATAAAACTAACATTTTTGAAAAAAGCATATTTGTTTGCTGTAATGTTAGTTTTATTTCTTAATAAATAATTTTTTAATTCCCAATATTCCTTACAAAAAAAAAAAAAAAAAAAATACCTCCCTTAGCCTAGCTGTCTTTTACTTTTATTTCCACGTCGGTTCGTGCATCCATTTGCAGAACATGCCATGATGCCATTTTAAAAACAAAAATAAAATAACAACTATCTATAACCTAAACCCAGGTGTAAACCTAACCTGGTCTTAGAATCTAATAAAAAATAATTTAATATTAAATTATTAAAAACTATTTCTAATTATTAAATCTATTAACTAAACTATAAAATAAAGAAGAAATAACTAAGGAAAAGTTTCAAACATACGAGAAAATTTGAAACAAAAATATATTAATGTATTATGTCTTATGGAAAATTCAATGTTTTGATGTAGACAAAATGGGCGACAAGAATTTCTCCCTACTTTTTTGGAGCCACCCCTCACTACTTAAAACAAGTGTTATAGTTAGTCCATACCACCATGGGGTTGAAGTTTATATAAAAATACTTTATAAAAAAAAAATTTTAAAAAAACACGTTTTACTAACGGACTAAAAAGGAGAAAATAATTTTTTTCTGAAAATCCATACTGACATTACATACAAGAGATCTGATTTGAATCAAACTGTTCATAACGTAAAACGTGGGCGCAAATATGTCTAAAATATCCTGTTTCTAATAAAAATATAGAAAATATATATAAAAATCTCAAAATAAACATTAAAACCACGCATAATATAATTTGACGAATGAATATTGATCTTTATCAAAAATATTAAATTTAATGCTCGAAAGAATTTAAATTAAAAAAAATCTATTGGACTACTAATATTATTCCCTTTTACAAGTGGCCTGATAAAAAATTTGATATTTGAAAAGTTTGATAGTATCTATAAGTTAATATCTTAAACAATTTTTAAATATATTAAATATACGATAAATTTTCTAATGATTAACTAATAATATTCCCTTTTACAAAAAGTCTGTTAAATACTTAATAGGTAATATTTATAAAAATTATATCACGAAACTTATCCTATCGCGTATTACTAATAATATTCCCTTCTACAAGAATTTTGGTGAAAACTTAAGCCTTAAAAAATACAACGATTGATGCTAAATAAAAATTAATAAAGGAAATCATATTTGAATAGAAAAATTATTATTTGTTGCGCCCCATGTTTTACGTTATGGACAGTTTGATTCAAATCAGATCTCTTGTATGTAATGTCAGTATGGATTTTCAGAAAAAAAATATTTTCTCCTTTTTTAGTCCGTTAGTAAAACGTGGTTTTTTAATTTTTTTCTCAGTTGAGTAAATAAACTGAGGGAGGGAGATGTAAATTTGAAATAGCCGGTAACAGACTGGAAAGTAGCGCCACTTCATGAATGTGGAGAAAATATGAAAAAGATCGTATTTTTTTGTTTACATCCGACATTTTGAATTTTTATATATAGGAATAATTTTGGATTATTTCATTCAAATTGTAGCAATTAGAAGCTCATAGAAATGATAATATTGTATTGTCATCGAGAGCAAAGCTGTTGGTGAAGTTTCAAGAAAATCCGATGATTGGAAGTCGTCGAAAAATCGATTGCAAGATTTGACCCATACAAACACACAGACAAGAATACAAGTTAAGTAAAACCTGGTAAAAAAAATCATGAAATTATATTGTATTATTTATTTAACTTTGTTTTTAGATAAATTGTGATTTTTTAATTTAATATTCATTACACATAATTTTCCTTATCTTTAATCAAAATGATTGTATTAAATCTTTTATTTTCGAATACAAGTCAAAGACCTTCTATTATATTCAGGAACTCTTTGAGAAATACCAATATTTGTTTATTTTATTTTTATGTTTTTATCTATCTCTTTGTTTTATATCTTTTCATATTTATATTATATAATAATTTCAACCATTCTGTTTGTCATTCTGCCTTTTGTATTAGTATTTTTAAATTTATTCAATGTTTTAAAGATTCAAAGAATTTTAATAAAATGAACAATTATATTATATTTAGCCATTTTCTTTGATTCAACAAAGTTAATAAATCATACCATTTATTTTTTGTTAAAAAAATGAATGAAAAAGATTTAATAAATATTGTTTTAAATATTATTAATTTTATATATCTGATTATATTAATTTTTTCTGAAATGTTTTGGATAGATGGTAAAATTTAGATTCGTTTTATCTCTGATGAGATATAAAAATATGAGCTGTGGCCAGGCCACGACACGATTTGAAATAAATTAATTTCCAAACAACATTATATGTATATATATTTAAAAAGTATAAAAAAAATATTTCTAAAACTTGAATTAAAATGACTAGATTATATTATCTTGGTTTTTATTTTTAGTGTAATTAATCAATTATTAATTTCTACTATATTTTATTTTCTGACAATGAATATAAAATTAATACTTTGTAAACTACCACTTCCGGTTTTCGAGTATACACCAAAAGTTGATGAATTCTCTCCACATATGAAATTTAGTATGAAAACAATACCTTCCCTTCCTATCGTGGGTCGGTAAAAAAGGTTGCGAAGCTTTGTTCTAGAATATTCATACCTAACATGAAAATATAGAAATTAGGAAAATATTATAATAAATTCAATACAAAAATATATCGATATTTCTTCCCAATTATATTAAGTATAAGGTGCTTGAATAAGTTCTCGCTGTTTTTTGTGAAAATCAATGCTTTATTTACACAATGTGGTGCACAACACGTCACTCAAAGTACAGCCCATCACAAGACACTACTTTTTCCCATCCCTCCAATTCTTCGTCTTTAAACTTTTTCGGTGCGCCAGAACGTTCTTTATCTTGAAGATCAAAATCGTCATTTTTGAACCGTCGAAACCAGTCTCTGCAAGTCGTTTCCGACAGAGCATGTTCCCCATACGTCTCAACAAGAATTCGGTGTGCTTCAGCTGCTGATTTCTTCTGTATAAAATAATGCAATAGAATTCCCCGCAAATACTCTTTTCGTGGCACAAAACTCGACATCTTTAAGCACTCAGAACAAAATGTGGTTGACACTGTGGTAAACAGAAACACACTGGCGTTCAAGAATACGAACAGTATTTCCTGGAAATGCGTTCGTTTCAGAAATATCATCCACTTATATTACTGGAAACGCCATCTGTTTGAAAACAGCGAGAACTTATTCAAGCACCTTATATATTAATTTAGTTTTATAAACATATTGGCTGATTAAAAATGTATAATCGGTAAAAAATGAAAACTACAAGTATAATTTTTTTTCTTAAGTCCTTTTATATTCATTCCATCCTTCATTATTTCAATTGCACCTTCTTATAATATTTTTTTCTATTTCACTCCCTTTCTTAAAGAATATCACATTTTTGCAATTATTTAATGTTGGCATTTATTTTTTTTTATACAAGAATACATTCTACACCCAAAGTATAATTGATTAACACTTTTAAATGTCTTTATGAGTGCATGTAAATCTTTAAGTGAGAATAAGTTTTATTGTTAGGAATTTAATACTCGAAGGAGAAGTAATAATGCTGATAAAATTTTTCTCTCTTATCGTTGACATTATTAGCCAAGGAAACGATCCTATATGGCTCTCTTCTTTGGGAAAGATATTAAATTTAACACTCATCATAAAATAATGTAATAAGAGCGGGAAACATTATTATTATTATTTCATGAAAATGATGTATATAATGGTATAAAAATAGAAGTGAGAAAATAATTATTCCAATTGTAAAAAACAAGGTACATAGAAAGAATTTGAAATTATTAGTTATTATTCTACATTAATTTTCATTTATAAATTTGTTTAAATTCATTTATATTAAAATGAAGTTCCTGGATCACCGAGACAATTATACTTTATGATCGAGTTACATATTTTTAAGAATATTACAGGTTTTACAAGAGTATTAATAAATAATAAATCCCTTCTTTCTAATATTCTTATCTTATAGTCACCTCTATCTATAATTAATTGTTTTTTTTTCAAAAACCCAGAAAGTATATTTGTTATTTAAAATATTTTATAAAAATTTATTAAAAACCCCACGCTATTCATCCAATTCCTATTTCGGATCAGAGCTGGGCAAGTTCCTCGGTTTTATGCAACTAGTAACAGGGTATTAGTTCCTTTCATTTTCTGGAACTAGTAACTTAAGTTACAAATTACCTTTATGGAAAACATTTTCTTTCAGCGAGAATTTCTCTTTTGTGATTCAAGATGAGGTACAGGGTTATCATTGGATTCTAACAGGGTATCTTGAATCTAATAAACCATACAAACATCATGATTTAAGTCATCGGAAATTATACAATGTGATGAGACTATTTTTTTGTCATCAACACTCATGTTAATTATTACTGGGTGAACAGTGCAGTCTGAGGTCCAATGATAACCCTGTACCTCATCTTGAATCACAAAAGAGAAATTCTCGCTGAAGTCAATTGATTGATATAATGGCTTGATTTGGCGCGCAGTTATCCTTTAGACTTTTAAAATAGCTCGACTGACTTTTTGCAATATAAGAATGTGGGATCAATTTTTCTATTTTTGTTGTTAGTTCATCAATAAATTCATCAATGGTTGAAGTTTGAGTTATCATCTGTGTCCTGTCTGTAGCTACCCACTGTTTGAATTCGATCCTATCTTCTTCCTCATAGTTTTCAAACTTTGGTTGTAAGAATGCTGTTAAAATATTTTGGGGTCCGTTACATTTTTTTTACAATTCCTCATAGTGATAAGAACATGCCTTAAAAATTTCAACAAGATAGGAGGTTAAATAAGTGAATGAGAAATTATTTTCTTCTCCAATACACGTTTTATTTGGCCTTATACGAGGCTCGGAAATTTAAAAACGCCAATCTTTAAACTGCCATTACTCAAAAACTATGTGAGATAAAAAATTAAAATTTGGTGGTGTTTTTCATGTTTATAAATAGAACATATTTACCAATTTTCATAAAAATCTGAGATTTTGGGTGAAAAAATGACTATTTTCTGGTTGAATTGACGTGGAATGACCCTATAATGATCTTTATAAATTTATATACATATAGGTATTATACAATACACTATCGTCTGTTAACATGTTTTTAAGGTACTTGCTAACAATTTTTTTTTCAAATTTTATAGGTAGCTAGAGGATTCTACTGAGGTCCCAGGAAAAATCTTTTTATTTAAATATTTTTACTTTGAGCGGATAGTTTTTTTTTTATTTCTCTTATTGGAGATGGTGTCGCCAAAACAAGGGGGATGAATCTCCAAAAAAAGTTAATGTTAAAAAATCGAGAAGACTGGTATTATTATGATGCTAACTTCGTTAATTTTTTTTTCTTTGTTATCTCAAGAAATTTAAATGAGTATTTAAGAAAATCCATTTTAGTATCAAATAATAAATAATTTATATAAAAGTATAAAAATAAAATTTAGAATATTCATTTCGATATGTATACCGTTTTCCAAAGACACCTTAAATCATCATATTATTTTAAATTTGATTATTTTTTGACACCTGTTATTAATTGAGAAAAACAATTAAAATGATTTTTCCTTTTACTGAGTTTTTTCACCTCAAAAACTCCCTAATACGTGAGTTTCATAAAAATTCTGGGCACAATTTTTTAGATCATATATAATAATATATATATTAGGGTGACCACACATACGTAACGTTTTGAACGGGAGAGTAAAGTTTTGTTTTCAAATTTTACGATTTTTTATTAAAAATCTCAATTTTGTACAGTTATTATCAAACTATAATAAAACTAAAATTGAGTTAAGGAGTATAAGAAGTTTTATTATAAGTTGTTGAAAGATCGAAATATGTTGCGTAAAACACCCCTCTGCACCTATACAAATTTTTGTATACAAAAATCACTTATGGAATTAATATCTTTATATAATAAATTTGTAATATAATATAATATAATAAATAACTTTTTTATGAATACATAATATTTGAATAGTTGAGAATTAGAAGAAGAATAATTTAATTATTTGTGAGTTTTTATTGTATACTTAAATACTTTTCATTTAACTTTTAATAAAATTGAATTAATTATATCGAATCAATAGAAGAATATTTTAGCGTAATTCTATTAAAAGATTTTAGTAAAAAATTTATAAATATATATAAATAATAAAAAATTATAAAAATGCATTTAATAGATTTTTTTCTCAAATTAAAAAAATGTTTATTTAAACTTTCACAGAACACCGGTTAAGAACTACTGGAATAAATATAAATAAAATATAATAAATGTGAAGTTTTTCATTAAATATAAATATTGTTAAATAAAACTGCAGAAAATAAAACAAGGAAATAAAACAAAAAGACAAATATTAATTTATAAAATTAATGATCTTTTTTAAGGGAAATCTTCATAAAATAATAATAGAACAAAATTAATATAAAATAGGATGAGATGTTAATTGTAAAAAATAACTTTATTAAGACTGAGTGCTACCTTACCAACTCAATGATGTAGAGTTATAATGGATTCGAGAGTAAGAAATCGGATTTCAGATTTACCGCAAGAGTTTTTTAAGGACCGGCGTCATAAATTAGAAAATACCAAAAATAATACATGGAATACTTAATATATATATATATATATATATATATATATATATTAATGCAGAAAATATATTTTTCATATTTATTTTCTAAAAGAATTTTGAAAATAATCGGCGCAGACAGTAATTATTTCATTTTTTTTAAAGAGAATTAAGAACAAACTATCTAATAAATATTTAAAATTAAAAAATATTTCGGAAAATTATACTAACATCTTGAAAGAAGGTTTTTATTTAAAAAAAATTATTAAAGAAAATTAAATCTTAAATATATAATTTTTTAAAGTTTAAATAATTCTCATTTAACTTTTAATAAAATTGAATTTTTCTGATCTTAAATCGAATCTATAGAATATTTAAGTTTAATTCTTTTAAAAGATTTTAGTGAAAATTTAATCAAATTTATAAATATAAATAAATCATATATCAGTAAAAAGTAATAAAAATTAATATTATAAAATTTAATTTATATTGAAATATTTATTTTCAAAGTTCAATAGTAAAATCTTCGTTTTAATTAATAAAAATAAATAAAATTTCTAGTAATTTTGATTTGTGGATGATTTGGGAAGAAAAGCTGCTGTGCGTCTTCCACTGCTGAGTGAATGGTAACTGAATGCGCCGAGGCCGACCGGCTGACCGAAGGAGGTGAGGTCGGGCGGAGGAGGGGAAAGGAGAGGGGCTAACTAATATATTAATATAGTAAAAATATTAATAAAGGGTGAGAAATGATTTCGAAAAAGAATTCAGAATAGCGATAGTTGATGAAATGTTTGATGTTCGTTAAGGTATTTTTACTTTCCCGCATACTTCGTATAAGGGAAGTAGTACCGGGACCCCGAGCCTCGGCTCGGTACTTAAGTTAAAAAAAATGATTCATTATTATTGGGTTTGGCTGATAATATTAATACCTGGGATACCGAGCTGTCGCTCGAAAAAATATTTAGACATTATTATAGACATTTTCATTCTGTAAATTAAATAATTTTATTTCATTTAAATAAATATCTATTTTTAAATAATTTTTCTCTCTACATTATTTATCTAATTCTGACAATATATTAAGATCACACCGGGACCCCGAGCCTCGGCTAGGTAATTAAGTTAAAAAAAAATAATTCATTATTATATTGGGTTTGGCTGGTAATATTAATACTTGGGACACCGAGCTGATATACAATTCTTTAATTATTTATTACAATTATTAAATGTTGCATCATTGCATGGAACTTGGGGTCCTCAATAATACATAAATATGTATACCGGGACCCCGAGCCTCGGCTCGGTACTTAAGTTAAAAAAAATGATTCATTATTATTGGATTTGGCTGGTAATATTAATACCTGGGACACCGAGCTCGCTCTACCCTTTAAAAAATATTGATATACAATTCTTTAATTATTTATTACAATTATTAAATGTATTAAATAATATTTTATTGAAAAAATATTAAAAATTATAAAACTATCTAAAACTTAATTAATAAAAGAACAATGAATAAATAAATCACGAAAATAGATAAAAAAAAAAAATGCACGCGGCGAGTTTCGATCCTTCGAACTCGGGAAGTAAAAACAATTATTCTTACCGCTGGTCTATGATATTTTGATAATTACAAAGATATTTTTACCATCTTTCAAAGACATTTATTTGTTTTGTTGTTTTTTTTTTGAGAGAGATTAATAAATATATATATATTTTATTAAAAATAAATATTTTTAATTTTATTTCGAAATTAAATAATGAATTTTAAAATATTTTAAATATAAAAAAATGTTAATACAATATCATTTAAAAAAAAAGCGGGATTAATAAATATATATATATATATTTTATTAAAAATAAATATTTTTAATTTTATTTCGAAATTAAATAATGAATTTTAAAATATTTTAAATATAAAAAAATGTTAATACAATATCATTTAAAAAAAAAGCGGGAAGAAAATTTCAATATGAATGTCACATGTTATCGATAAATAATAAATAATATTAATAAATATTAAATTTAATAAAAGAACAATGAATAAATAAATATAAAATAGTAATTTATTAAAAAATAATAGATTAAAAAAAAAAAAAAATTATTTCAAAACCATTTTTTATTTTGTTGTTATTTTTTTTTTGAGAGAGATTAATAAATATATATATATATTTTATTAAAAATAAATATTTTTAATTTTATTTCGAAATTAAATAATAAATTTTAAAATATTTTAAATATAAAAAAAATATTAATACAAAATTAAAAAAAGGCGGGAGTAAAATTTCAAAATGGATGCCATTTACGTCACCCATATATAATTTTCAATTAAGAAATTAATAATGAAGCTGTAAGTTTCAAGAGATGTGATCAATAAAACTCAATTTTTCTTTATAAATACTATATCTAGTGTGAATTTGAAAAAAATCGTTAGAGCGGTTTTTGAGAACCAATGGTTATAGATAAATAGATATTTAGATAGATATATACAATTTTAGCTAGCATAATAAGATAAGATTGGAATCGTCAAAAATTTCGACTTCGAGATTCCGATAGATCTTGACGTTTTAGACCTCCCTGAGTCGGAAAATACCATTTTTCGAATTATGTCTGTGTGTGTGTATGTATGTATGTATGTATGTATGTATGTATGTATGTATGTATGTATGTATGTATGTATGTATGTAATGTCTGTAAGCAAATTTACTCAAAAACTAATCAAGCTAGGACTTCGAAATTTTGTACACCGATATTATTCACAGTTTGTAGATTTCTATCAAAATTTCGTCAAAATCGGTTAACCGGAAGTGGTACTTTACCTACAATGGTTGCGTTTACCTTTCAAGTAAAGTACCAGTTTGCTTCGAGATATTTGCTTCATATTTTGTATATAGATTTAAAAATATGAAAAAAATTCAGGTACCAAATTTCATCATGATCTGACTACCGGAAGTGACATTTTACCTATACAAGTAGCGTTTCCTTATTACCGACCGACGATAGTAAGGGAGGTATTGTTTTCACACCAAATTTCACCTGTGAATATTTTTAGGTACATATCTCCACGAATCATGCATTTTCTTAACAGAAAAAAGTATTTTTAGCATGATGTCTGTCCGTCCGTCCGCTGTGTGTCCGTAGAGATGTGTACAGCTTGAACGGCTCAACGGATTTTGATGAAATTTGGTATATTTACTTAATGCATCAGTATGATGAATGGATCAACTTTTGGTGCAAATCCGGAAACCGGAAGTGCTAGTATTGCCGATCGAAGAGAGGAAGTGAAGGGTTATTTTCATATCAAATTTCACGTGAAGGCATATCTCCACGTGTTATGCACTTTGTATTGGTTTTATCCTCGAGAAAAATCATCTTCATTAGTTTTTTCTTAATTTAAAATTATATGACGTCACCCCGCACTTCATGACGTCACAGCCAGCCCTTATATATTATAAATAAAATAAAATTAAAAATATTTATATTATATCCATATCTGTTTTTTTTTACATTTAAAATATCAGTTAACCGGAAGTAGCACTTTATTACATTCTAAATATTCATTCACAACTCTTTATACCTATTTATATGCGGGAAAGTCTAGGGGAGGACACTCCCGCTTATTAGATTATTCATTTATATTTGTTAATAATGCATTCATTTATTATTTTAGCAATCATTAGGGAAGTTTAGTTGACCAAGGCCATGAAGTTCTTCAAATTTTATAATAATATAAAAAGGTTTATAAATTATGATATAATATTATCACGAAGGCAGGTCAATAAGTTCGTGACTTTTCTTAATGAAACAGATTTTTTGATAAAAAATTATTTTATTTTACAATGAAGTCTCTCCTTTGAGTTATATACACTTAGTTCAACGTTCACCAATTTTTTTTATCCCTTCCAAAAAATAAGATTTGTCGAGGCCATCAAAATAGATAAATTTGTTTGTGAAATGATTTCATCATGGAGTCCAAACTCTTTCCACCGAGCCATTTATTTAGATTTGGAAACAAGAAATAGTCAATCGGGGCTAAAACGGGAAAATAAGGCGGATGAGGGAGAAATTCGTATACCAATTCATGGATTTTTATGGAAATTCATTTTTTCCATTTTCTTATAAAATCACGTGGTAATCTGCTTTTAATGGATGTCAAACAAAAACTAAATAACCCAGTTGATTAAAATTTCGACAGGAGTCAGCTGATAGTTGTCTTCTGACCGGAGCAGTGTTGTCATTTCATTTAAGAGACAGAAAATTCAAAAAGTCACGGACTTATTCACCTGCTCTCGTACATTAAAGTTAAAATTTATATCATTTTTTTTTAATTTTTATTATTGATATTAATATTTACATTTAAAATAAAACCCCCCTATAATCTCATATTGTTATTTCATAGAGGATAAAAATATAAAATATTAATTTTAGTATTACGATAAGTAAATAGAAATTTGTATTCTACCAAATTTCTACTCAATAGGACAATAATTCAAGTGTTTTTTTTAAATAAAATGGAAAATAGGAGTTTATTGTGTTACTTTCTTTTCTTGAAAATATATATTTGATTTTCATTACATGACAAATTAAATATTATTGATAGAAATTTATTCAATAACTCTCTATATAATAATTATTTTTTAAATTTTATTTGAAATAAAAATATTGAATATTTATTATAAATTTTTATAATACAAAAGCTCTAAAAAATACTCACAGATTTATATATATATAAAATAATATTTATATTTCGATACTATAATTGAATTCTTATCAAATTCTAAAATCTCCGTTCAAAGAAATAAAAATGTAATCCTCTTTTCAATAATAAATCTATTCACTGAAGATTTCGAATTTTATATTATACTCGTAACTATATTTGTATTTTTATTTTTTGGAATAGAATTACACTTTCAAAACAAAATTTTTTTTACTATATTGAAATAAAATTTAATTAACATCTATCTATATCTGTGGTTCTACAGATCTCGAAAGTTATTGGCTGCAGCGACCACATTACTTCAAATATCCCTATCCTGAGCTATTCTTATCCAACTCCTATCTCCCATCTCTATTAGGCCCGATTCACACACAAGTGGCGTATAGCACTGGCGTGGTTCTGGCGTGGAACAGGTTTGTAATGTAATTGCATTAGCTTATGACTCAATAC
The DNA here is from genome assembly GCA_963082975.1 of Labia minor. Classification (NCBI taxonomy): domain Eukaryota; kingdom Metazoa; phylum Arthropoda; class Insecta; order Dermaptera; family Spongiphoridae; genus Labia; species Labia minor. Next base: position 53,361,088 of record OY720349.1, read on the forward strand.
CCACAGATATGGCGTGTTGGAGGCGTGGAAAATGGCACGAAGACCACTCCGCTCCGACTCCACCGGTGGCTCGTAGGGACTGGCACGCCACTTCTAGACCATTTGGAGTGGTCTTCGTGCCATTTTCCACGCCTCCAACACGCCATACGCCATATCTGTGGGTATTGAGTCATAAGCTAATGCAATTACATTAACAAACCTGTTCCACGCCAGAACCACGCCAGTGCGATACGCCACTTGTGTGTGAATCGGGCCTAACATCACTTCCAACCGGTCGCTTCCCAATCGGTCTCCCCACAAATATATTTTTCACTAGGCGTTGCTCAATTTTATAACCCTAACAGTCTCAAGATTCATAGAGATCGTAGAATATCCGCCATTGACTAGTGAAAATTTAATTAAAAACTCAAAAATTAATATTTAATATAATAATCAACTAATAATAATAAAAAGTTTAAACAAATTTTCTTTTACTTATTATCAAAAAATTCGCTTTAGTTTTTTGCATTAATTTCATATAAGAATAATTGTTGTAGAAGTATTATATTCACAAAAAAGAATATGAAATACTATATGTTAAAAGGTAAAATAAAGTCCAAAGAACCAATCCCTTTGATTTTTTTTTACTTCAAAAATATTATATATAGCCTAGCATTATAGTAATCCCCAAATATTGTCGATCGAATCTCAGTCAATGGAAATCCTTTCAATCCTCCACCGATTTAGATTCCCCATGGGAAGGAAAAGCTGGGGGTGGAGGGTTTTGATTTTAAGAAAAAAGGATAGAAAGAGAGATTCAGAATTTTATATAAACTACTTTTTTTATATCCTTTATTCTTCTTCCAGCATACTAATTTATAAATTAAATTTGATTTTAGTAAAAAAATGGATGAAAGTACTCACCATTCACCATTATAATAACTAAACTCCTTAGTCTTATTATAATTTCATATATTATTCAAAAAAATTCATATTCTAAATAAATTTAATTTTTTATTGATTTTATATATTCTATTATTTTATTAAAAATTAAATGTTTAAACTGATATGAAATCTGAAATAATGTATAATATTTATTAATATATATTATTTAAGAGAGTTCGTAAATATATATTAATTTATTGTATAATTTTAATATAGGAACATTAAATAAACCTTTTGCAGAATATAAATACATATATAACCATTTGACTTATGAAATTTTAAATGATTTTTAATAATAATATACATTTTAAAATGTGAATATAATTACAATACATATTCAACATTTCTAAAGTTTTAATCTAAATAAATAATTATTAGGTTATATATTTTGCCATTTAACGATGAAACAAAAATCATTCAAATTATTTTAATAGATTTCTATTAATAATATAAATAATATCGGTTTATTATGCAATCTGTTAACTTTATTAATCTAGAATTGAGATTCCCAACTTTTATATATTTATACTAGCTGCTCAGAGCGCCTTCAGCGCTCTTCACACCTAGCGGGGTCTCCGCCCCCTGTACCCCCGAGTAGTACATAGTATTTGGTTGAAAGTAGTAAAAGGTTTTCATCCATTTTGTTTCAATCAGTATATTACATAAAACATTCTTTTTGTGTTCTTATTTAAAATATATTTTAATTTAATCAGTAAATTAATTATATATATTATTATTGTATCTGTTATATCTATCTATTTATGTGGCTCAACGATACTCGAAAGGTCTTGGCCGCAACAACTACATTTCTTCAAGTGTCCATATCCTGAGCCCTTGTCCCTTTCTTACGTCCCTTCCTACGCGTCCTTGGTCTTCCAAGCGGACGTTTTCCAATCCGTCTCCTCACCAATATCTTTTTCCTCTCCCATTCTCCCTCTCCCTGCCTATCGCAGCCTTTTCGTTTTTATAACCGTAACTATTTCTGAAGATGCATAGAGGTCATGCAATTCCTCGTTATGCAGTCTCCGCTATTCCCCGGTGACCTCATCTTTCTTTAGTCAATAAATGCTGGGAAGAATCGTATTCTCAAATACTCCGAATCTACTCTCATCTCCCAGGGTCATAGTCCATGTATCACACCCATATAATACAACAGGCAAAATAATTGTTTTATATATTTTAATTTTGATTCCCTTTGATAATAATTTTGATGAGATAAGCTTACTGCATGATAACAGGAGTTCCCGTTTGCAACCTTGATTTAAATTCTTCTCAAATATTATTATCCTTCGTGATTACATTCAATTTTTCTACATATTCCAATTCTACATTTTATATGTTAATACTCTTCCTCTTTGTTACTAAATATTTTTTCTTATTACTATTAATTTCAAACCCTATCTCTTTTCCTACCTCCATTAATAATTACTGATAGCGAATCTGTAATTGCAATTCCCGAATCTCCTATTTTATTTAAGTTGTCTGGGTAACCTAATATTTTACAATTTATTTCCGCACCTTACTCTTTCTTTACTACCTTCAAGACAAATTTGAAGATCAAAATTTGAAAAAGTTTATCAGGATCTATTGAGTCATGCGTATGTTTTACTAAAGTCTACAAATAATTAGTGAACAGAAATATTGAATTCGCGGTTTTTTTTCTAATATCTGTCTTAATGAAAATATCTTAATTAATGTTGATCGATTTATAGAGGTCTATTAAACTATGTAGTAAAAATGAGCTGTGGTAGGCCCTGAACCGACCGATGATTTGAAATAATTATTTAATTTCCGAACAACATTATATATATATATATCTTCTTCTATATATATAAAAAAAGGTTTTTGTCTGCACATTGCTTAGAATTTAAAAATAATTTCATATCTTCTCGTTTCATGATCTCTAGAATCCAAAAGTGACTTTAGAATTTTTCATGTCTTTCCGGAAATTGTGACCATATAGACTCAAAATTGGCTAAACCGATTTCGATGAAATTACATCACAATATTCTTGCATATCTCTATTTGAACATAGACTATAAATTTTATTAATATCTAATCAATAACAGCAGAAATTAATTTTTTAAAATTTGATATGTAGACGTTCTTTGTATTTGTATTCTTTGCGCTGATGAATGACAACATGTATATATAATCTTAAAAATTTAAAGAGAAAATGTAGTCACATTGGGAATGTTTTCAGTGTGTTAAATAAGTTAAAAAAGCCAATATGATTAATTGAAATATTGTAAATATTATAAAAATAAAAATATAAAAATTATAAATATTATTTTTACTGTATTCTTTGCGCTGACAACATGGTTATATAAAATTTTTAAATATTAATTTCTGCGGTTAATAAAATTTCTTGCCAGCTCATGACCCTTTAACAAGACTCGATGTGATTACCATGTGTAGAGGTGTTGCTTTAATAGTTATAAAAATGTATTAGCAATTCATAATCAGTCCTCTCTTTTATTACACTCCCCTAAACTATATTTACCGACCAAATCACCACGCTTCTAATTCTGGAGACACACATAATCATTATATATATTTCTATGATGCACATGTGTTAAAAATAACAAAACCAAAGTCGTTAAAAGGGTTCTGATACGGAATCGAATCTTCGACATTGCTTTAAAAAGAAATTAAAGAGTTTCATTTCATAAACTTCACTTTTTCTGCATGGTTGCCCGCTGACTTTTAATCCATTATATATATTAATTTATATGGTAAAAATGTTGATATCTTTAAATATGTAGAAAGTAGTGTCTTACCTCTGATTCATCAGGTTCTGACTCCGATCCGAAACTCCGTGTAGTCGCCCATATAGTAACGATCGCAGCTGGGACAACTGAAACATTTAAATATTCAATTAAAATTACAATTAAATGTTAAATGATATTCTGCTTGACCCTTATTCTCATATTTAGGCTTAAAATTCATATTTAGGCTTAACCTTCCTTTTTCAGAGGCATTATTCACATTTATAAATGAATACTTATTAGGAAATAATGTTATGTCTCGCATGTTTATATCCAATTATAAAAAAATGATTATCTATATCATATTTACAATATTTTAATATTATTTTTTCCATTATATCTTTTATTAAATTTTAATTATATATTATCATGGCCATTTTTCTTTTGTTAAAAGTTGAAGAGCATATTTCAATTTATCAACTAGGTTTGTGAGAAAAAAAACTTACTAAAATGTAATGTTTGATGATTCTTTGTGTTTTTGTTCTTTTTTCATCCTTCTCATAATATTAGGAACAAAAAAAAAGACTACTGTTAGCATTAACTTTAATGGCAAAGTAAGAAAAACATCTTAAAAATTCGTTTTAATGGTTTTTATAATTAACATATTATTCATATAATAGCAAAATAAAAATCTCACAAATTAAAATACAAATGTTATACTAGAAAACACTATGAGTAAATATTTCTGTTTCTAGAAACTAATTTAATCAGACCATTTATTATTTTTGAGATATTATTTTATGAACCTTTGATGAGCTATATAGGAACGTTAGATGAATGTAAAAAAATTTATTTTATAACCAAAAGTAAAGTAGAATTAAAGTTGTTAGGTTTCTTCGCGTTACAAAAGAGGCTTTTGTAATGACTGTGAATAAGATTGGGAATACCCTCTTTATAAAATGCTGCCGCAAATGATTTAAAATCAACTATAACGTTATCTTTGAACGCTTTATCAATTTGAAAATGCCGTCTCCAAAGAAATTTGTTAGGTACAACAAGAAATCAGGACCCAATTTCGTAATTATCAAGTTACAATAAGAAACTGCAATTTATACTTGGCGTAGATACAGTCATATATTAAAGGATTGTATATCGGAGCTTGGGTGGTAGAAGATTCACAGAAACTTGAATTTGGAAATTTTATATATTACATATCTGATACATACAAGTTAGTGGATATGTTAAATAAATAAGTCAATAAATAGAACTTTATAGAATTTGTCAAAAAAACAATTATGATTTTTGTCAATTTTTCCAAAATTAAAATAAATAAGTTGACCTGTGGCGAGGTCCGAACCGACCGACGGTTTGAAGTAAATTAATTTCCAGCTGCAGAAACAATTTCAAATAATTTTAATATATCTATTAATGTAATAAAAAACAGATATGGATAGAACATAAATATTTTATTTTATTTATAATATATATGTAAGACCAGGCTGTGACGTCATGAATGGCTGGATGACGTTATATAATTTTAAATTAAGAAAAAACTAATAAAGATGATTTTTCTCGAAGATAAAACTAATACAAAGTGCATGATTCGTGGTGATATATAAAAAAATCTCATCATGTGAAATTTGGTGTGAAAATATCCCTTCCTTTCCTATCGTCGATCGCTAATACTACCACTTTCGGTTTCCTAATTTGCACCAAAAGTTGATCAATTCATCATACTGATGCATTAAGTAAATATACCAAATTTCATCAAAATCCGTTGAGCCGTTCAAGCTGTACACATCTATACGGACGGACGGACAGACAGGCATCATGCTAAAAATAATTTTTTCTCTTAAGAAAATGCATGATTCGTGGAGATATGTGAAATTCGGTGTGAAAACAATACCTCCCTTACTATCGTCGGTCGGTAAAAATTAAGATCGCCCCTGGTATTTATACAACCAACTTTAAAATACCCTTCCACTTTCTAACTCATTTTCTATCATTTTATTATTTAATTCAACTTTTTCAGAAACATAACATAATTTACGATTTTCTGCTTTATAATATACTTATTATATTTAAGCATAATTTACTAATATCGATTGAGATGACGCTATTTAATGAAATAAATTATCAACCAATCTGTAGATAATATCAGGATAACAGATATCTGATATCAGATTATCAAGCTATCTGTAGTTATTAATTATTAATCTGAAGAATATGAAGAGTATCGTGAAAATATATTTAATTCATATTAACAATGTTTCATTAGATATGTATATTTAAGATAATACTAATATATATTTTATAAAGAATAATATTGTTATGAAATACATAAATTACTCTACATAAATGGAATATATACTCGTATGTTATACATAGTACTAAATGAGAGATAATTATTTTTTCATTATAAACTCTTATTTTATATTAAGTTTATTTATATTTACAAAAGAATGATGGCAATGAATTACAATTATTTTGATTATGTAAATGGTCAAAGGATATAGTTGATATTAAATGAAATAAAAAGAGAAAGGAGAAATGAGAGAAAGACAGAGTCGAGTGTATGTCCTATTTGTGTTGGTGAATGGGTGGGTGAAGGCTCCTTTGAAACAAAAGTAAGGGGATTAGATTCCTCAATCAAAGCAAGCCACGTACAAATGTCAATGTCCTCTCAGTCTCTCAATGTGTACAAATAATATAATACCTCATCCATTTGGGGATTCTTTCCAATTAATGAATAACAACATGAGAAGAAGCAAAAAAAAAAAAAATAGTTAAAAAGAAATCAATCAAGCTTTATTTAATATTTTAGAAAGAAAATAATCTAGTAATATTGATAAAAACTCTCTCGCAATATTTAATATATTTTAAACAATATTTACCTTTTTTTTTTATTTTAAAATAACATTTATAATAACAATTTTAATAATAGAAAAATTTAAGCATACTGGAAGAATTAATAATTTTAATGTACTCTATATTTAACTTTACAAAAAAAGAACAAACAATTAATGGCGTTAAAAGAGGAACCATAAAGAGAAAAGTTTTTCAAATATACATATAATACATTATTATTTATTTTTGTTTTGAACATTCAATTTTATTTATTGATTCCGGTGTTATAAAATTTCTCATTTATAAATGGGGGTATGTTTTATAAACTCTACAATTTTAAAAACTTCTAATTGAATTAAAATTAAAAATAGATGATAAAGTAATTTCAGTTTTACAAAATGAAAAAATAATTTAATCTGGAGGAAATAATTTAACAGTAAAATAATATTTTATACATTGGAAAAATTTCACAAAAATATGGTCGTATATCGTATTTATTATCCATAAGTACACAGTACATAATAATTTAGATATATCGTCATATTTTCTAACCATTGAAAATAGTAAAATAAGCTGTTTTGTTTTGTTTTTCATATTATAAATATGAACAAAAGGAAGGACGTGGTTAAGTTTAAATCCATCCTTCTCTTATCCCTATAACTCACCCTTTTTCCTTTCCTCTTCCCACTAACTTTTGTTTCTCTCTAATTTCAGCAAGGCGATTACAAATTTAAACTTAATCCAATGTTGAAGGGAGTTAAAGTGTAAGTTTCTGCTATTTTAGTATTCATTACATTTATTTAAGCGTATAAATTGAGAAATGATTCTATTTGAGAAATTTATTGCCTGTCCAAATGCTTACTGGGTCAAACTTTTGCTAACAATCTCTATGGAAGAGCAAATTTGAAAATATAGTGAAATCAGATGGAATCTTTTTTAGAAATTATTTTTTTTTAATTCAAATAAGTATAAGTATTAAAATGTCAGTTAATTTAGGAGATAAATTGTTTAAATAAAAATAAATAATAATAAAAATATTTTTTTTTCTTCAAATAAGAAAATATTGCACCTAGAACTAACCAGGATTCCAATTTTATCTTATATATCTAAAAGTTTGTATAAAAAGAGTTAAAATTATTCTAGGAATCTTAAATATTCAACAAATTTGAATCTGATTTGGCACCATTCAAAATCTCAAAGGAATCACTAACAATCCTAATACAACTCTAATTCACTTCAACGATAAACTCAAAAAATACTAGTCTCAAACAAATTCACTATATTTTCAATTTATGTTGAAACGTGAATTCACGGTTTTGTTTCTAAAAAATATATAAGAGAATGATTCAATAATTAAAGGCTATAATGGCTATTTAGGTCTTATAGCTACCATATCAATTTTATATCAATTATTAGATTCGAATCTAGGTAATAGAACAGAAACCTTAACTGTAGACTCAGCGAAAATTAATCTGGAAGAACCTATGTTACATGAGGTAGAAATGATAATAGGAAAATCTAAAAATAATAAAGCGACAGGAATAGATGGGATCCCAGCAGAATTATTCAAATATGGAGGAAAAGCTTTAGTAGAGTGTTTACATTAATTAGTTCTTTCGATCTGGCATAAGGAAAAGATGCCATTAGAATGGCAGGAGGTAGTTATTATCCCACTCTTTAAGAAGGGAAATAGAACCAACTGCAATAATTACAGGGGAATTTGACGACATCGTATAAGATTCTCTCGAATATTGTTTTATTAAAATTACGACCATATGTGGAGGAGATACTAGGAGAATATCAATGCGGGTTTAGGCCAAATCGATCGATTTTAGATCAAATATTTTTATTAAGGCAGATATTAGAAAAGAAACGAGAATTCAATGTTTCTGTTCACCAGCTTTTTGTAGACTTTACAAAAGCATATGATTCAGTAGATCGGGAAAAACTTTTTCAAATCTTGATATTAATGGGAATTCCAAAAATACTAGTACGTATGATTCAAATTTGTCTTGTGGGTAGTAAAGGAAGAGTAAGATGCGGGAATCAATTGTCAGAAACTTTCGAAATTCGAAATGGGTTAAAACAAGGAGATGCATTATTACCAATTTTATTTAATTTAGTTCTGGAATATGTAATTAGACAAATTGGGGAGAGGTCAAACGGAATCAAATGGCAAAAAATATATAGTTAGGGAGACCAAGTGGGAAACGTCCTCTTGGAAGACCAAGGACATGGTGGGTGGATAATGTAGGAAAGGATGTGAGAGAGATGGGAGAGGATAGGGACTGGAAGGTGGCTCAGAATAGGAATACTTGGAGGGGTGTGGTTGCTGCGGCCAAGAACTTTCGAGTTCCATAGAGTCACAGAGAGATAGATAGAATGGCTATATCTCAAAATCGGTATATTTGTTTCTTACAAAATTCAAAATATTTTTCAACATAATCACCCCCACAGTAATGCACTTGTTCTATCTTTCTTCCAGCTTCCTAATTCCCTTGGCGAAGAATCCTTTCGATTTATTTCGAAGCCACTTTTCACCCCTTCCTTAACTTCCTCATTGTTAGCAAATCTTTTTCCACCTAGGGCGTCTTTGAAAAATCCTTACAGGTGAAAATAAGATGTGGCGAGGTCTGGACTGTAGGAAGGATGCGGTAAGACCTCCCAACACAATTTTCGAAGCTTATCACGGATCAGTTTAGGAACGTGCAAGAAAGATGGACAACTGTAGGGGATGATTATGTTGAAAAATAGTCCGATTTTTGTAAGAATCAAATAAACAGATTTTGACCTATTTGTCTCTTTACTTATTGAATCACCCTCGTATATTTATTAATATAAGATTTGAAGATATGATAATTAATTAAATCACACAATTGTTTTTTTTTTAATTAATTAATAATTTACTTATCATTGTAGAGATTAAGTATAGTTATGTAATTGTATTTTATTATTATACAATTTAATTTTTTTGAAAGCTAATGAAATAAATCTTAATTTTTATCAGAAACTCTGAAATAATATCATCTACTTAACTGCTTTATTTTAATGATTATGTCAAATTTTTGTAATCAATTAATATAGCGTTTTGTCTAGTCGAGGACCAACAACACCACTTGAATAATCCTACACGGGTGTAGAGGTATTTAAAATTAATTAATATTGGAAATTGTTCTCAATATGAATAGATTAAATGCTTATATACGAAATTAGGAAGTGAAGTTAATCGAACTTCATGACACACATGACACCCAACTGTTATGTGGATGTGAGTAATTCAATAACTGAAATACACAACTAAATACAAAATCGGATATAAAAGAAATAGAAAGATCTAATGACAAGAGAATGGGTACTGGAGAAAAAGAGGAGTGAATAAAACGAATATAACGGCAAAGGGATTAAATCCATTGGAATCATGAATAATTTATTTCAAGTTGTTGACTTTCAAGGCGTTTAGAATTAATTCTTTATTAAATAGATGGAATGGATAAGATGAGGCGGCAATAGGAAGAAAGTTAATATATTCCCTCACTCCTGGCCTTAAGACATAGAAATTATTATCAGCGTAGTGCGCATTGATCGTGACAAACTGAATGTGACGCTACCAATTTATAATCATTCTATGTAATAATTCGTGTGAGGTAAAACATAAAAAGCATACCTTGATATGTCATTTATAAATGATAATGAATTTCAAATATATACCAATATAATTTATGAAAGGATCTAATATATTCAATCAATTGAGAATATTCAAAGAAAATCAAGGTTCAATTACCAGAATTTATTCTATATTATAATTAGTTAATGATTATTTTTAAAATATATAAAATGGTCTGTTGAAAGGAGTAAAACTTAGAAACTATTCTGCCTTTCAGTGGTATAGTAAAAATGTTTCTATTATAAATTTAATATTAAATATTATATATATATGTGTGTGTGTGTGTGTGTGTGTGTGTGTAGGATGAGTAGGGCTTCCATTATCCGAGGTAATGATGGGGAGGTGGTCCACGGAGAATTGAAAACCATGAATAATCGAAACACAATATTTTATTGATGTTTGCGAGCTGACATATATATATTATATATATAAAGAGTAAAATCAAACTAGTTTGATTTTTTCTTTAAAGAGGGATCCCTTTTTTATTTTTCTTGGTTTCTTCTAGAACCAGGGACGGCCATTAAAGTTCTATTCTTCCTTTTCTTCAGTTAACATTGCAAAAAGCAATACAATCTTTCTCTCTTCTCTTCATTGAAAACTTCTAGGCAACATATATAATTCTTTTCATAGTTCCTTCCATCATCAATTTCATTAAATCTTTTTTTTCTTAATCAATCTTATCATCTCCAATTTCAAATTACACATATTCACCTTCTTTCTTTACCATCGACTTCACATTACATGAAATCAATCCGAGCATATTTAATTTCATAAAAATCCGGAGTGTCTCCACTCAACTATCTCGCAAATTTGAATTGGACTAAATAACATATATTAATTTAAATTAAATTTAATAAATTATAAATTATAAATTAAAATCAATAATATTTATTAAACCAGCGCATGTTTGGCTCTTTGTTGGCATGTGATTTGCAGTGTTAAAAAATTAATTCTGGTACTTTCAGCGATCCAATCAAGCTGAAATTCTATATATAACAGTTTTATACAATTTTTAATCATGTGAAAAATTATCAAACATATATCTTTATTTTTACGGTCACTTTAGAGGAAAAAAAATCAAAACGTTGTAGGTAATGACCCTCTTCGGGTTGAGCTACATTTCTCAAAAGTTGATAGAAAACTATAAATTTTGAATAAAGCCCATGTACCAAATTTCATCATTCTAGCTCAAACCGTTTTTGCGTAATCTTGGTTACATACATACACACACACACACAGACATTTTTCTCAACCTTAGTGAAAATGATTCAGGAACCTTCAAAACGTATAAAAACATCAAAATTTCAACATCGAAAATTTTCGTGATTGCAATACTATCTCTGGTGAGATAGTAAAAAATAAGGGCTGGACTAAATTCGGCTACAGTAGAGCAATTTTTAAACTTTAAAAATTATACAATTTTTTAATTATTTATTACGATTATTTAATGAGTTTTCTAAAATTTTCTGGCGAGTTAGTAAAAAGTCTGAAAGTTATTTTGGAAACAGTTCAATTCAAAATCGATAAGAAAGAAAGGATGATGATCAAGAGTCAACTGACCAATGTATACTAATATAATTTATCATTAAATTTCAGTATTTTCATCCGTTTAACGTTAAATGAATAAGTTTTTTTTTTTAATTTTCCCGCTTAATATACCATTTATTTTTTTAAAAATGTTGGTGAAAAGAAATAATCTAGATCAGAGGTTCTTAATCTTATGTACTCTGCGGACCCCCACTTGAAAAAATTTTTTTTGACGGACCCCATTCCAACTTTAGGTACTTTACGTCATTTTATTAGTTAATTTCTGGCTTATGATCTCATAAGAACAAGGATATATGATGAATATTTCTAACAGTGATTGGTGAATAACGATTTTTTTGCATATTGTAGAACACATTTTATTAGAAATTATAATATTGAAGAAAGAAAATTCTGCTAAATATGAAGATGGAAACGGTAGCAATAGTTTTCTTGCACATTTCGTTGAATTTGGGTATTTGATCTCTGTTTCCTCATAAAGCCATGCCATCGCTTCTTTTATATTAAAAAAAGTTTTAACCGACTCATCATTTTCTCGTGCACCTGTACGATGGCTTTGCGGACCCCCAGTAAAGGCTTCGCGGACCCCCAGGGGTCCGCGGACCACAGTTTAAGAACCTCTGATCTAGATGTTTCAACAGATTTTTCTTTCTTATTTTCTCTTTCTTGTGTACAGCTGGATTAATTAAATTCCAAGAGTCGATGGCACTTCTTAACTCTCCATTCCACAAGCAGCAACATTCTATTGTCTCTATCTTCTCTTCGTATCTCTTATCTTTTCTCTTTCTCTCTCTCTCTCTTAACTCCTATTTCTTCCCTAAATATAGTGAAATCTCACTCACCTACAAAATGAACAATTCAATTTGCACTCAACTTATCTTAAGAACATCGCCAATGACAACAACAACTAAAACAACATTTATCTTTGTTTGTTCTCATCAACCTATTCTCTATTTTCTTACCCTTTTTTACCGACCGACGATAGTAAGGGAGGTATTGTTTTCACACCAAATTTCACATGTGGAGATTTTTACATATCTCCACGAATCATGCATTTTCTTAACAGAAAAAAGTATTTTTAGCATGATGTCTGTCCGTCTGTCTGTCCGTCCGTCCGTATAGATGTGTACAGCCTGAACGGCTCAACGGATTTTGATGAAATTTGGTATATTTACTTAATGCATCAGTGGGATGAATTGATCAACTTTTGGTGCAAATCCGGAAACCGGAAGTGGTAGTATTAGCGATCGACGCTAGGAAGGTAAGGGTTATTTTCACACCAAATTTCACATGAGGAGATTTTTTACATAACTCCACGAATCATGCACTTTGTATTGGTTTTATTCTCGAGAAAAATCATCTTTATTAGTTTTTTCTTAATTTAAAATTATATGACGTCATCCAGCCATTCATGACGTCACAGCCTGGTCTTACATATATATTATAAATAAAATAAAATTAAAAATATTTATGTTATATGCCTATCTGTTTTTTATTAAATTAATAGATATATTAAAATTATTTGAAATTGTTTCTGTAGCTGGAAATTAATTTATTTCAAACCGTCGGTGGGTTCGGACCTGGCCACAGGTCAACTTATTAATTTTAAAAATATTATTATTTTATGTTATGAGTTTATTTTATTTTGTAATTGTCATACTTTAAAATTTTTTATAATATTATTCAATTTTAACATTATGAATTTGTTTTTTTAGTAAAACATCAATTTTATAACCAAAATGGATTTATTTATCAAATTATATTTTGATGATGTTATAATCAAGGTAATTCCCTTAAAATCACTATCTAATCCCATTAACTTTAAATTATAAGATAAGGTAATACCAAAACCAATTAAAAAACATGATAAAAATAAATTTTCATTAATTTATTATACGTATAATAAAAAAAAAAAACAAATTTATTGATAAAGATATTAAAATAAATTTATTTTTTTCTTTAGTATATAAGTTTATATTTTAAAATATAAAATCTTATGAAGAGAGTAAATATCTATTAAATTTTTAAAAAAAAGAAAAGAAAATAATTGAAAATTAGAGTAATAATAATGATGATGAATAAATTATTACTTACCCCAACCGATGAGCATGTATATACGCAATTTCAATTTCTCCACGATGAATGTTTTCACGACTAGAATATATAAATAGAGACCTGAAACAATAGATATATATATTGTTAAGAGTAATATATTAATATTATAGAAACAAAAAGAGGATAATGTATATTATAATCTTAAATAAATACAAACTGTCTAATTTTCTCACATTCTTTTATAATACATTTGCTTATATTTCTTCAGAAATAATTAATAAAGAAGTTTCTTCCAAGCCTTTTTTCTTCAATTTATAAATTAAACTTTAATTATGAATAAAATGATTTCACATTCATGATATAAATAAATTTTGTTATTGTTATCTATTTATTATTTTGTTTAATCAAGACATTGTATACTTAAAAAAAGAAAAAAAATTATAATTAAAAATTTAATAGGCTGCAAATTTCAAGAACAAATTAAAAGAACAATTTTTCTAATTAATATTTCATAGAATGAATATTTATAGAATAAATTTCATGGTAGATTGTGATATAGTAGTTTAAATTGAAAAAACAAACACAGTGGATATGCAATTTATTTCAATTAACAATTTTGTTTCATTTATTTATTTTTATTTCTTTCCCAATATGTAATTTATATCAATAATAATTTATTATTTCTTTTTGATTCAATTCAAGCATAATTGTATTAATATTAAACAATTCTTTTCTTATAAAAATGTTTTATTTTTTTTTTATTTTAATATTTGATAAGATAGAAAAGAGTGCGAAAAAATTAAAAATAAATTTTGTCACTTAAATAAAATCCCTATTCATTTTTATTTTATAGAAATGCCTCATAAAAACTTTTTTTTATTTTTATTTATTATTTATTTATTTTTTTTTTGACTTTTCAACAAAGTTTTGTTACCCAATAAGCATTCAAGTGAAAATTGTGTTAAGTAACAGTTAGTATTAGCCAGAAGGAAACTCTCTTGCCTTCCCTGAATCTCAACAGATGTTCTATTCCCATCCATTTTACACTTTCATCTTAAATAGACAGGTTTCACCAAGAAGTACAACACCATCATAAACAATGATCAACTGTGGTAAATAAAGTATTATTCATATTATAGATTTGAAGCAAAGATAAATAATATTTATTGTAATTAGAAAATACTTAATCATTTTCCTAATATTTTTAAAACTAATATAAAAAACGAATATTAGGGCAGTAGATTGTTACAAAACCATTAATTTTATGAATTTTTAAATGAGAAAAAACGGTAAACTGTTGGGATGAAAATTATTTTTGATTCATATTTTGTATACCACAAGGATTCCAGTACTATATATATAAATTAAAATAAATAAATAAAAAATTTCAGGTTAAACAAATATTTATTTATAAATCTCATTATAACAGTTTGTTACCTTTATATTTTAAGTTTAATTGGGATTACAATTGTTTGAAAAATATTTTTTTTGTTACATTTGAATGGATTAGAAAATATTTAGGTTTATAAATTAATATATAAAATACATAATTGTGTTTTTAATTCATTAATTTTTAATAAAATTTAAGTTAAAATAATATTAATTTTGTTTATTTTCCAATATTTTCATTATCGTTATAAATTTCTTAAAATAATATAAATATTCAAAATATTTATGAATATTTTAAATAATTATTCTTCAATTTAAATTCAAAAAAATTGAAAAATAAAAAATATATACTTATATAAATTATTATCTATATAAACATAATAATTATTGATTATAAATATAATAAAAAATTGATAAATTATCTTTTTATAATAATATATAACATAATAGAGTTATGGTATTATAAAATAACAATACATGCAATATTTGGATTATTTTCTTTTTAATAAATTATTAATTAAAGTTCAAAAAACAATATTGTAATATATAATGTAATAAATTAATATATTAAATATATTAGAAATTATAATCAAGTTGAAAAACAGAAATTTCAAATGAAAATAAATGTTAATTAAGTGAAAATAAAGTTTAAATTTTAATAGAATATTAAGTAATATATAATAACAAATACAAATATAACAATAATAGGATGTTATTACTTACATATCGTAAGAGAAGTATTTTTCTTATCTTAATTGATAAAAAAACAATATCTTTTTTTTGGTATTGAAAATTTTTTAAAGTGAAATCAATTGTTCACTGTATTTATTTAAAACACCAATTATTATATATAAATAAAATTGAGCAGATTGTTACTTAATAATAATGTCATATGATTGGATCAAACATATAGTGAAAAGATGTAAATTTTTTCATTCTTCAAAGCAAGTTATTCTCTTGATTCTCTTCCTTGAAGGATCATTTTAACAGCGTTATTTGCTGGTAAACAAAAGTATGGTAAACAAATTCCTTTAACATTTCGACTTCCAAATTCTATACATATACAATGTTGAGTACTTCTTGTACATGAAGAGTCCTCGTTTAACGCTTTAAATATGATATCCACACAATTCCAACATGTTTTATTTTGGCCCATCACAAAAACCAAAAAAAGATTTGGTAAAATTATAAATAAAATTAAGGATTTCATATTGAAATGATAGACTTAGGTGGAAAATGTAACTTTTGATGATTTTGATTTTTGTTTATAACTTGTAAATCTGAAATTTCTCATTCATTTTTATAGGTTTATATCTTCATTTTTCTTTGTTTATATATAAATATTTATATTTTTATAAATTATTCTAAGTATATATTTGAAGTTATTTTATCATTCACGGTATTATATTGTGGTAGATCACATGTCTAGTAATTTCATTAAAAAAAAGCATGCTACCATGTAGTGATTGAAGTGACAGATGGTCGCTATATCAATATGACTTAATAACTAAATAGATGAGCATTATTTTTGTTTTCGTTTAATTTTCATTTACGTAAATGTATACAAAGCAATTGCTAGTAAACATAGGGATGCATGATTACATAGAAATATTTATCTTTTCAACGTTTCAGTCCCTTGAATCCAAAAAAGTCCTACTTTCAAAATCGAATCTGAGTGTTTGAACAATCTAGAGAAAAAAATTTATTAATACTATAAATCAGAGAGTTTATATTATTTAAGTTATAAGTGCCTTTTTAGTGGCTTTTACACTTTCAGTTTAAATGCACAGTATGAACTGTATAAAAAAATACTGTACAATAAACTGAATTGAAATTGTGTGGGTTTGTATGTGCAATTTACTGAAGCAAAACAGGGTTCACAAGCACAGCCCAAGAACTGAATGACGTAAGCACAAAATTGAACAGTTCATACAGTTTATCGCTCAGACATGACGTTACACATGAAAACTGCACAGTTATACTCAAATTGTGTGAGTCGCGCTTTTAAAATGTTACAATATTTTTGAACAATGGGAAATGCAGATTTAGAGATAAAGTAAATTCTGTTGATATTTTTGAATACTAGTTTTACATTATATGGGTGTGAGGCATGGTCTATGACCTTAGGAGACGAGAGTAGATTAAGAATAGGATATTTCGTTTGGATGACCAAGGACGCGATTGGAGCACAATGTAGGAAGGGACGTGAGAGAGATGGGTGAGGGAAGAAGTTGGTTGTGGCTCAGGTTATGTACACTTGGAGGAATGTGTTTGCTGCGGCCAAAAACTTTCGAATTCCGTAGAGCCACAGAGATAGATAAATAGACTAGTTTTACATTAATTTTATGTCGTTAAGTCAATCGTGTAAAAATTTTAAAATTTTGAATCGCTCAAAATATTTAAATTTTCTTCTTTTATATATAGTTACTATATTTTTTTAAATATAACTTAACTTTTAACTTATATTATTTATTTGTTTTTTAAATTTTTTTTATTCAATTTATAAGGCACTTCGAGGCAATTAGAGCCATTAGAGCCATCGTGGTACATTTGTGTTTATATTATTATTATTTATTTTATACAAATATTATCTTTTTTAAATAATAAACTATTATTATTATTCAAAACAATTGATATGTATTGGCAGAGGGATTCAATCAAGGAATTAATGAAGTATTTTTCGAACTCTTAAAACCTATTCTTATAAAACCTTTTTATAAGAATCATCATCGTCATTTAAAAAATTCATAAAAAAGCATATGTGTTTTTATCTTTGAAGTCATACACACAATTTTTTAAATTTTTTAATCTTGTATAATTATTTATATTTGTTTGTTTGTGTGTCATTCGCTCTGCCCATTCTCGAGGGAGCTCACGTATATCATTTGTTACTTTATAAATATGTAACAGGTTTTGACACTTGGCTCTCTCGCCGAATGGGTTTTACGCCATTTAATGACTAAAATAAAAATAAAATACACCTATATGGATATAAAACCCTTTATTCATGCTGCCCCCCTCCTCATTTCTGTATCCATTCTGATTAATCAAATAACCAATAAAATCAAACAAAAACTATCAAGTTGAAATAAATTCAAACAAATCAACCAATATTCATTTATAAATAAGAAAAAAAAAATAATCATTGAAGTTTGTACTTAATCCTAAAAGAAACTTTTATAATTAAATAATTACATTTAATTTTACATCTGAATTAATGGAGATGAAATTTAAAAAATAAGAGGTCTCTGTATTCCCCCAAGATGTTAATTTTTTTTAAGTTATAACTTCTTTTAAACATTTTATTCTTATTTGTGTTAAATTTTTATTAAATTTTTTTTTCAACCGATTCAATATGAAATACCTTACTGGTGCAAAGGCATTGAAATGCTATTGTCACTGGAGAAGTTTTAAATATTAAAAAAAAAAAAATTTAAATAGCAATCATATTAAATTCAAAAGATCTATCTATATATATAAATGATTATTAAGTTCGTTCAGAAAGGCAATTAATGACAGAATAAAGAAATCAAAAGAAAGACCTGGATTGGTGTTGAAAGGGTTAATATATATAATATAATGGAATTTCAACTATGAACTGAAATTAGCTGAAATTGAAAAACCCAAGTCTTGGAATATTAATTGGATTTGATAAAACTTATTAAACAGCTTAAAATTAAAATATTCTTATTTTTTTTAAAAAAATGATAGTAGTTGGTTTGGCTATTTTAGGATACGATTTAATATCTGGTTCACTGAATAACCGCTCGGAACTCTAAAAGATCTATATCTCTTATGTACCTTTAAATATATACAAAATTATCTCTGAATATTGATTAAAATTTAATTAATAAAATTTTACTAACTTTGACGGGAGTATACAAATATTTTATTCTAAGTATTTTATGTGTATTTTCAGGAATATTATTATTATTATTATTATTATAAACTCATAATTGATTATTTGACTTAAATTATAGATCATGTATATAGTATATTCAGCAAACTTTATTTTTGATATAAAATCTTATAGTGTCTATTCAATATCTTCTTCGCTTCAAAGAACTCATCTGTAATCGGGATAATTAATTCAAAATTTGGAAATATTAATTTTAACTATTCAAAGAATTACATTTCTAATATTAAATTGCCATTTTTATTAATTAATTTATTCGAAAAGTCATAATTTTAATTAATTTAATGAAATTTGTACAATGTAGTTTTCAATATTTTAGTACATATATGATTTTTAAAATAATTAGAGAGATTGTTTTTGTATCATTAATATTATATATTATTATATACGATATAATCTTTTCAACCTTAAATCATTGTAATATTTGAATTTGGATATTTATATGATATATGTAATTAATTATTTAATTAAGAAAATAACAATTAACATTCATTTTTCTAATGAGATTTATATAAATAGCAAAACCTCAAAAACTAATTTGATCTTAATAATATAAATAAATAAATTTTTATTTAATTTCATAAAAATTATCATATGGTTATAAAGTAATAATGATAATTAAATTCTATAGACCTAGGACTGGTAAGTATTTTTAAAGAAAAAATATGGAGTGTATCCAATCGACTATTTCGCAAATTTGAATTGGATAATCAAGCTTTTTTCTATATTTGAAAATTAATTAATTATTCTATCCGATCATAGGATTTAAGATTTTTGACATAATTTTCACCGATAACATTTCATTGAAATAAGAAGACAATCAAAAAATATCAACATTGTTTTGATTTTTTCAACATAAATAAAATCTTTACCTTAATTTTTAAGTCAAAATTTAAAAATTTTAATTTAAAATTCCGGTACTTTCAGTAATTCAATCAAGCTAAGATTCTATATATAGCAGTTTTATACAATTTTTAATCATGTGAAAAACTATCAAACATAAATCTTTATTTTTACGGTCAGTTTAGGAGGAAAAAACGTGGTAAGTAATGGTACTCTTCCGAATGAGCTACATTTCTCAAAAGTTGATAGAAAACTACGAATTTTGGATAATGTTCGTGTACCAAATTTTATTACACACACACATTTTTCTCAACATTAGTGAAAATTACTCAGGGACCTTCAAAACGTCTAAAACAGGGGTGGCCAACACAAAAGCTTTAAAAGTAGCCCGCGAAGCCAAAGTTGCAAAAGTTAAAAGGTAAAGGACATGACTTTTCCATGGGAGAAGGCAGAAAAAATCATGAGCTCACGTGAGGGCAGGAACGCCAATCCCTGAAATAGAATTCTTTTCTACTGGGATTATAGAAAAGAATCTACCCGTTACCCAGGATATTATTTTTGAATTTATTAAAAATTAATTTTACATTTCATGAAAATTATTCAATTTTCTTATTGCTTCATATATAAAATAATAAAATTATTTCCTTCCTTTTCAAGTAATTTTTATATTATTTTAAGTTATTTATTTTTTAATATAAAATTTGAAAATAGAATAGAATAGCAGGAAAAATGTTTCAATGTTATAATACAAAAAGAAGGAATGATTGGGATGGAAAAGTTGGTTAAATCGATTTATTAAAATAATTCGTATTAATTTATTTGTCGTATAATACGTAGTATAATTAAATTGTATATAATTTCATTTAACAAAGGGGAAATAATAGAATTTATTTTGAAAATAAAGTCAAAGGCAGTTGAATCTCATCCATTGGGGTAATCAAGAGATTGCTATGCTGTCGCCTTCAAGGTCACCGAGAAGCAAAGCATTGGAGGTGGGGGCGAAATTTATTAAATATATATAATTAATATATCAGTAAAAAGTTAAATATCTATATTATAAAATTAAATTTTTATTTGAATCTTTTCTAAAATTTATTAAACTTCATTTAAATTAATAGGAATAAATAAATTTACAATTAATTCTTGATTGAGGGATGATTTCGGTGGTGACGCCGATCAACGTCTTCGACTGAAAAGGGAATGCGAACTGAAGCGCTCGAAGCAGGCCAGGAGGGAGGGTGGGAGGGAGGTGAGAAGAGGTGGCGGAGGGGGGCAACATGGCGGCAAATCTTTTCAATCTGTCAAAATTCAATAATTAATATTTAATCAACGAAGGACCGTAAAATTATATAATAGTAGTGAAAATGAATCTACGTTTCATGATGAATCTATTCGTATAGGTTTTATCTGTTGTTATGAGGCAAGATTTTTGTTGAACTGTAAAAATAAACCGATATTAAAATTAATTAAAAATTTCCATTTAATGATACAAAAAATCAATTTTATTTAGAATCTGGCTAAAATTATGGTCAATAGATTGGTCTTGGTCACCATTTACACGATTTAGACGAAAATTTTAATAAAATGAAAAACCTTGATTTTATTGGTTTTTCTAATTTTGCAAAGCGTACTATAAATATGAGTTCCAAATTTTTACTAATATGAAGCGTAGGAGGGGTGGGTCCTCTCAGAGGCACATAAGACATGTCTCACTCGTGAATATAAAGGGTTTTGCTAGTTGGAGAATTGACGTAATCTGGATATATTTGAATTACCCCCCGAAGGGGGGTAATTCAAATATATATAGGAGACTCTAAAGAGTCTCCTATAAGAGACAAGGATTTCAATTTTTTTTTCTTTTTAATGAATCTATGCTAGGTATTCTCCTTCATCCAAATAAATTTAATTTTTTGAACGATCAGGGGAGGGGGGAGAGTAAGCGTAAGGGAATGGATTGAAAGGAGTCAACGGTTAAAGGACATGATTCTTCCAGGTAGAAGAGGGATTTAGAAGAAATCATGAGCTCACGTGAGGGCAGGGACGCCAATCCCTGAAATAAATTTCTTTTCTACTGGGTTTATAGAAAAGAATCTATTCGCTACCCGGGGTATTATTTTTAAATTTATAAAAAATCTTTTATATACCATATATTTATATACTTTTTATCCAAGGGCTTCCCTTTCTCAAAACGCCGTTTAGTCCTAGACTACTCTACTCTACCCAAATTTCGGCTCTACCTCCCCCTCTCATATCCATTCCAAAATGAAGTATTTATTTTAATTGAAATTATAAATTTAAATGATAAATAACAGCCCTTCCATTTACAATTTTTTTTTTATTAATATTATTATAATAATTAAAACTAACATATCTTTCATATATCTAAGAACATATATAAATATATTATTGATTTAACCTTTCTATATTTTAGTATTTGACTATATAATTAATAATATATAATTTTTTCCCATTTTTTAGCACTTTATTACAAACATATTATATATTTTAATTTTTTTATTCGTTGATCAAAAATAATATAAATATAAAATATATTTATTTATTACATAATAAATAGATTTTGGAAACTAATAAGCAAAGATAAATATCCAAATATTTGGACAATGGTTGCTCGTTTCAATTCCTTCTTTGGCTCCACATATTTATGTGAATCCGCATTTTCTTATATGAATGCGATCAAAACAAAACTTCGATCGCAAATAACGGATCTACATTTAGAGTCATGCTTAAGAATTGCTTTAAGTTCATATGAGCCAAATTTTGAGAAACTTGCTGCAAATAATCCAAATAAAAATTGTATGCTTAAAATTTGTTTTGTTCGTATTTATTTCTTAACATTGTATTTTTTAAAATTTTAATAAATATTGTTAGAATTCATAAAATAAAAAATATATCGTAAGCTTAGATTGCAAACCTGCTAACTCATATTCAGCATATTTTGCACAACTTTCTTAAAACGCATAATTTTTTTGCTTGTCACGTGATTTCAATTAAATAGGTGTATAATAGCGGTGTTTCATAGCCAATGTAAGGTGTTTTTCTCTTTCTAATAGTGTGAAAATGTAATTTTTGACCAAAAGTGGAGGTTTGCAATTTAAATCGGCGATATAATGACTTCTTTAATTATCTTCTAAAATCTTAAAATTATTTGCCCATATCCATAGTCGACCGCAGACTATATTTTATTGAAAAAGTAGCTCCTAAAAGCTAAAAGTTTGGCCACACCTGGTCTAAAAACATCAAAATTTCGACATTGAAAATTTTCGTGATCGCAATACCATTTCTTGCAAGATAATAAAAAGAAACCTATAAATAGATGAATATATAAGTATGTATATTAAGATTATTTTTATTTATTTATAAATATAACCATTAAATTATATACAACCTCTTTTTAAATTGTTCTAAATGGTATTAATGCTATAGATATATACAAATCAATATGTAAATGTGAAAGGCTTGTGAATAGTTTTGATAAGCATCAGAGAAGAAAGTGGCATTGACGTGGCGTGTTCTGCTGGTAGACTAATTTATTATCAATGGGAGACCGTTTGTTGGTCCGTACGTCTGTGTCTCTTGGCTAAAGGGCCAAGTGGCCGCCCTTTTGGCATCGTCTGATCTGAACTGAACTGAAAATCCCTTGCAGAAGCTTCCTGCACGTAATGAGAGAAAGAGACGGATAGATTATAAAAGGAGAGATAGAAATCTATATTTAAACAGAAGAGAAACTTTGACTTAAAACCCTTTCTGGTCGTCACTTTAGGATTAAATTCTACTTAATAATAAAATCGATACATCAAAAACTCATCCGCCTTTCTATATATAAACTAAAAGAGAAAATAAACACAAAAACAATTACACACATTCAACTCAATATCTATAATTGTTGTATTGTATATTAATTTTGAAGAATAATTATTTCTGGTGTAGTTGAATAAATGAAATTTAAGTGAGAGATAACTAATTTATCATATGACTCTCCTTTTTAAACACAAAAGATATTTTAAAAAAATATTCTTAGTTCAATTTAATAAAGAATTTAAGAATAATAATTGAAATATTTTGAAATAATTGAATGTTCATTGAAATGTAAACGAATTTCTCATTTATTTATCGTTGATTTTAATATTATTTCAATACGAAATAAGAATTTAATAATTAGAAATTGAATCTTACGATTTGTTTTATTTTTTTTTTGATAAATATTATAATAAAAAAATTAAATTAGAATAAAATAATTAGAAAATTAGAAATAATTAGAATTTAAACCAGAGAAAGAACACAAATTAAATATAAAAATTAATTAATTAATTATTAATTAATAATATACATGAATAATAATAATGTATTTTATGTTAATTAATATTTTAACAAAAAAGAATATAATAAATTAATTTAACGAATCATATACCAATATATAGAATATATAATATGTAAAATAAATGCGTGTTAATTATAACAATTATAACTCAAGAAAGTCTAGAATTAATATTTGTTTAAAACTGAAATAAAAATATTTTTTTACAAACTAAGCAATTAAGAATAATTGTAAATAGAAAATATATTACTAAACTTCCTATTAATTATTAATTATTTTAGAATTTAGCTAACATCTATATATCGTATCATATATATGTAGAAAATATTTGTATTGCACCAATTCTGAACTTTTCAATTAATCATCATTACATATTTAAGTATAAGCTATAAACTGTTCGATATAATGAGCCCCTTCTTAAATGAGAATACAATGTAGATATAATAAACTTATTACTAAATAAAATATATAGATATGTAGGGATATAGAGAGATTATTTAAACATGTATAATTTTTACATTTACTATTCTGCAAAGGGCTTTAACAGAGAAAGTTTAAATCAACCATTACAAATTAGTTCAAAATTTAAGTAGGTTATGTACCGAAATTAGTTTATACTCTTTAGGGAACAATTTTAAAAATATATATAAATAAGTTGACCTGTGGCCAGGTTCGAACCGACCGACGGTTTGATGCAAATTAATTTCCAGCTACAGAAACAATTTCAAATAATTTTTATATATCTATTAATGTAATAAAAAACAGATATGGATACATAAATAATAAATATAGACATTTTTAATTTTATTATATTTATAATATATATGCAAGACCAGGCTGTGACGTCATGAATGGCTGGATGACGTCATATAATTTTAAATCAAGAAAAAACTAATAAATATGATTTTCCCGAGGATAAAACAAATACAAAGTGCATGATTCGTGGTGATATATAAAAAAATCTCCTCGTGTGAAATTTGGTGTGAAAATAACCCTTCCCTTCCTATCGTCGATCGCTAATACTACCACTTCCGGTTTCCGGATTTGCACCAAAAGTTGAGCAATTCATCCCACTTATGCATTAAGTAAATATACCAAATTTCATCAAAATCCGTTGAGCCGTTCAGGCTGTACGGGCGGACGGACGGACAGATATCATGCTAAAAATACTTTTTTCTGTTAAGAAAATGCATGATTCGTGGAGATACGTAAAAATCTCCACATGTGAAATTTGGGGTGAAAACAATACCTCCCTTACTATCGTCGGTCGGTAAAAAAAATTAAATTAAAAAAAAAACAATTCATTAATTTTTAAATTGAGTGTCATTTTTTTAACTCAACTTCAAATTACTTATTTTTACATTTTTATAGGTAGAAATATGTTAATACTTATAGATTTTTATTCAAATTCATGAAATATAAATTAAATTAATAAATTTCAAATTTCATTAGATTTAATATTAAATTCATAAATAATAACTTATGGAATTTAATATACTTCTTTTTTTAATCAAATTTAATGAAGAAAAGATTATATTAAACTAAACTGAAGAGGTTCCAAGGACAAGAACTATAATAAATAAAATATTTGTTTTAAATAATTTCAAAAATTTATATACAGGTATACCTATATATTTATAATATATAGAGTGACAGGGTTTTTTACTTTGGCTTTTAGAATTCTTTATAAACTATAAAATGCTCTTGGGAATTTTATATTTATAAATATATATATACACTATATTCTAATAAAAAAATCGATCAACTTTTCATAAAAAAAAAACAAACTAAACATGCATATTTGAAATATTAAGTACCTACATAATTAATTTATATATATTATATAGTATATTATATTATTTTATAATTAGAAAATATTATGAATTTAGATATGTATATATAATTAAAGTAAAAATTATATTTTAAGAAATGTTATCATTCGAATGAACATTTCTATATCATTATATTATATTTATTTAGTCAATCTAAAATTAGAATAAAACTAATATTTTTTACCATAGATTTAATTTGATTTTATGTAATATATGTAAATATGAGTCAATTTGGTTGAAGTTGATTTTACAATTTCGTATTTTCTGAACTTTATAAATCGATTTTATTTGAAAGAACCAACCATTCATCATCATCAATTGGAATTAAATTCTGCATTTCACCCCAAACACAATCCACCATTTTCCATTAAAGGAACAAAAAATAAATAAATAAATAATAATTACATATAGAAAGAAGATTTATTATTAAAATAGTTAAAATATCAGATATTTCTATATTGAAAATTAATCTAAAGGTAAATATGTTTAAATACTATATATTTTATATAAATTATAAAAAAAAACTTGGTTTACACAATGAACATTAAAGTACCTACTTGAATCGGTACAATTTTATTTCCGGGCGTTTAAAAGGATTAAATTCAGTTAAAAGCTTTTAAACACCCTCAAGGCACTCTCCACCTTAGAAATGTTTTTAATAGTCTCTTAATAATGACACTTATTTAAAATATTTCGTAAATATTAAATTAATAAATTTTTAAATCAATATATGCGAAGAATATTTCCTATAAATAAATATATATCTTTCTATTTTTTCATTTAAATCTCCTGCAAGCGCCGATTTAATTTATATAAAGATGGTATAAAGCAGGGCTTCTTAAACTGTGGGTCGCGACCCTCAGGGGGGTCGCGAGACTACTGAAAGGGGGTCGCAAAGATCTGATACTTTTGAATCATTATAAATAAAATTTTAAAATTATTAAATTATTTATATGTGAAATGAATGGGTATGTATTCTTTAATCCTTATTTTATTTACATTGTAAAATAGTGCGATATTACATCTACATCTACGGTTAATATATATTTCATTATATGGAGGAGGGGGTCGTTTAAAATTTCCTAAGCTTGAAGGGGGTCGCTATATAAAAAAGTTTAAGAAGCCCTGGTATAAAATTAAAATGCATATTCTAAAAGTTAATTCAAGATGGCACTAGCGATCAAAAGCCCCTGGAATTTATGCAACTAATAACACAACATAAAATATTTTTTGTGTATTTATTGTTTTTATTTTAATTAACTAATAATACTTAATTTTTAATTTGTATCTATTAAGTATATAGTAACTTTTTTATCTTATACAAGTATGAAATATACCCCCGCCTATTTTCTATCTTTTGTTGTCAAGTGAATGTCATCGTAAATAAGAAAAAACAAATTCAAAAATAATTTTAATTTAAATTTTTAACTTTTTAAACTCGATTTATTCTAGTTTTATTTAAATTTTGTTAATTTTAGACAATTTTTGTGTGCAATCACAGAAAGCTTGCCAAAGCTGATGGGCGATGAAAATGAACAAAACAAAATGACATAATACCAAGAGGAATACGTATAGAAGAGTTCATCGAATCAAATATGAATATATTTATGTTTGAAACTTATGCTTTTGTTTATATTTATGTGAGTGTGTGGGTGAGGTGTTTTTTATTATTTTATTTTTAGAAGTTAGAAGTATGTATTTATCTATACATAAATATTATATGTTTATTATTAATTAATAGCTTCAAACGATTTAAATTGAAATTTATATATAATTAAAGAATGTATAAAATAGAAATTTTTCTGTTGAGACCAACTTTTCGAAACTCTATATTTTTGTTGTTTTTTTTTTAAATTTCAAAAGTTGAATTAAGTAAATTTATATTTCTAAAATCATGAGTTATTTACTTGTTTTGATTAAATTGAAAATTGATTTTTTAAAAATACAAATATACCTATCAAATGATTTGAAAATAAAAAATAAAATATTTATTCTTCTCTCTTTTATCCATATCTGAAGTTTACATAAATCAATGTATTCTTTACCCTCAACTTTTTCTTTTTCTTCATAGAATTTTTTTTTTTTATTATTTCTTGAATATAATTTTAAATTATATTAAAAATTAATAAACGATGTCTTTCATTAAAACAAAGTAATTTTGAAAAATAAAGTAAGAGATTAATCTTAAATTACAATATAAGATGATGTTTGATGTTATCTTTGTTGTTTCACCCTCACTCTTTCTCTTTCGCGCGATCTTAACATTTTTTTTTTATTTTCCAATAAAAGAAAAACTTAAAGTTACATTATTATAATTTTATTTTTTTATTTGAAATACTAAAAGTCAATATTTTTTGTTGATTTTTTTGTAAATCAATTTGTCGATGTAGGGAATAAATAATCAAATACTCAATTTAATTGTCTTTAAGGTGACTTTGAAGTTTCTTCGTGTGAAATTGTTTATTTTGAATGAAATGTGCAGTTCATTGATTGTTTGTCTTGATCTAAGTTGTTAGTTTGTTTTTGGTAGATAGTTCAGTTGAATATTCAAATTTAGAGATAGACAATTATTCAAAACAATACAATTGTATTTATTTGTAAACCTATGTATTTTGCTCTTTCTCTATTAATAATAATAGATGGAGTGAAATAAAGAGGAGGACTATATCAACTTAATACTGGGCAAGTTAATTAAATAATAAATTTAATTATAATCTACAAATAATTAAATCACTATATTATAAATATATATAATATATATTGTTAATTTAAATAATATTCAAATAGACCCTCAGAAATATTATAATTAAAATTAAACAAAATAGATTTTTTACATGTAAAGTTAATTTTAAAGATTAGATTCTTTCAAAATTCACGTCACAGAGTCATAGTTTGGTCTATATCTAATGAATCTTCAATTCATTTTATGAAAACAAAAAAAAATAAATGTCTTAAATATTAATAAATATTGAATATCAAAGATACATGAAATATTTAAAGAAATAAATATTTAATTAATAAATTAATATATATTTATATATAAGATATTAATAAAAATAATTCAAATTTATTTATATTTAAATAATTATCTAATTTAAAAAAATATATAGATGTATTTTTACTATCTCGTAAGAGATAGTATTGCGATCACGAAAATTTTCGATGTTGAGATTTTGATGTTTTTATACGTTTTGAAGGTTCATGAATCATTTTCACTAAGGTTGAGAAAAATGTCTGTGTGTGTGTATGTATGTGTATGTAGACAAGATTACTCAAAAACAGTTTGAGCTAGAATCATGAAATTTGGTTCATGGACATTATTCACAATTCGTAGTTTTCTATCAAATTTTGAGAAATGTAGCTCAACCGGAAGGGGGTCATTACCTACAACGTTTTGATTTTTTTTCTTCTAAAGCGACCGTAAAAATAAAGATATATGTTTGATAATTTTTCACATGATTAATAATTGTATAAAACTGCTATATATAGAATTTCAGCTTGATTGATTCGCTGAAATTACCAGAATTAATTTTTTAACACTGCAAATCTCACGCACCAACACGTGACGTGGTGCCATCAACAAAAAGCCAAACATGCGCTGGTTTAATATTTATTATTTATAATTTATAATTAACTAGCTGATCAGAGCGCCTTCCAGGCGCTCTTCACACCTAGACGGGGGCTCCGCCCCCTGTACCCCCGAGTGATACATAGTATTTGGTTGAAAGTCTGTATGTAAAAGGTTTTCATCCATTTTGTTTCAATCAGTATAAGTAGATAAGACATATATTTGTTTTCTTGGAAAATATATTTTAATTTAATCAACAACAAATTTTCCTAGTATAAATATAAAAATGCTTGTTTTTTATGCTTATATATTGGATGTATTATGATACTGAGCACATGACAAAGACTTTCTAAAAATAATTGTTTTAAAAAAAAAACCCAGGGGAAAACCCAGAGATATACCTCTTCGTTACCCCAATAGAGAGAGAGGGGTGGACAATTTTGCCAAGTGGCAGAGGAGGGGATGATTGGCTTCGACATATTTTGAATTCTCAATTCCTTAACTACACAATATACCAACTGTGGTCGACAATTGGTAATTAATAATTAATTATAAATTGCATTTGCTAAAATATAAATTAAAGTTCTTTTAATTTATATTTCTATTTTTACGGTACCTTTCAATTATTCTATTTCATCTTAATTTCTTGAGTTATCTATTTTAATTTAAATTCTTACAGTTTTATTAAATAAATCATTTTTAGTTATAATTTTATATAAGCATTTTTTAATTGAACCTATTCAATCTTGTCATTCCCTAATCAACCTACGCGGTTTCAATAACCCTTTTAATTATTCTAAATTCAATCCAGAGTGCTACCAATTAATTAAACTTATTTTTAACCCAATTTTTCTTATAAAATACCTCATCCCTAATATCTTATACACGACAATCTATATATAAGATGGTAGGTTTAATCAAATGGACTATAGACAGATTTGTTTGCTAAAAAAAAATTTTAAATAATTACAATAAATAGAATAATATATTCTTACCTAAAAACAAATTGGTTTTTATAGTCAACAATTCTTTAACACACAACAATTCCGTCTCATTAAAGTTGGAAATATTAAGTTAATATAATTAATATTATTTATTTATTAATACCAATTAATAATAGTAATTACTTATAAATAATTCATAATAATAATAAATTGTGATACCAACTTATAGGAATATTTTTTTTTTTTTTTTTTTTTTTTTTTTATTTATTTGGCTTTCGGATTATCACCATTTTAGCCAGCCTTCTTTATTATTCTTATATCTATACTTATATATATATCGATTTATATATCGATGCACTCAGCGAGGTTTGAACACTCGAACTCGAGTCGGCGGACCGGTCACTATAACCTCGCGGCTAAGCTCCCGGTTATAGGAATATTAAAATAATATAATTATTATTTTACATATATATGAATATAATATAAACATTTTTAATTTTATTTTAAGAATAGATATATATCTAAAAGGAGGTAACTGTGACGTCACATATATACATTTAAATTAAAAACAACTAATGAAGATGATTTTTTCCAGATATGTGATCAATAAAACTAAATAACTTAAGAGTATAACTAATGGTTTTCAATTTATAAAATCTAATTTAACACACAATTCCGTCTCATTATTGTATTGTAATACAAAGTTAGAAATATTAAGTTTAAAAAAAATTTAAAATATTTGAATTTTGAAAATTATATGTAGCGCCATCTGTCGATAGTTTTGTGACACTACAGACTTTTAGCAATATATTACTAATTAAATTAATTTTGGATAAATTAATTTTGGATTTAACTACACTAAAACCTTCCTTGGTATGCCCACAACAATTCCTGAAAGTTTCACCGTAATCGGACGGGTAGTTTTTGAGTCTATAAGAGACAGACAGACAGACACACAGACAGACACACAGACATTGCCTTTTATATATATAGATTAAATTTAATTTAAATATAATATATTATGTTATTAATCCAATTCAAATTGCGAGATAGTCGAGTGGAGACACTCCAGCTAATTTTGTTATAATATAATATATTTATATGTTGATTCTTTAATTTAATATACTGTTTTTAATTTTAATCAAACTTTATTAATTGAAAATATTTAATTTTTAAATTTTTATTAATGGTGATATTGCATACAATTTCTAGTATTATATAGTTGACGGAAATCAATTTCTTAGCAAAAGTATACATTTATTCAGATAAGATACAAAACATATTCTTTATGTTGATATTGAATTGTTGTTGTTCATAAATTATTGAAATGGTATTGCCGCTTGTGATTGTTCATTTTTATTGTATGTTTTTCTATTGATATTTTATGTTGAAATGTCACATAAATATTTAAAATTATGATATACTCAAATATAAGAATTAAAAATCCTGACACGATATATTTTATTTAATTAAGAGATTTTATGAACCGATTTATTATATAAGAAAGGTAACCAAATCATAAAAAAGATGTAAATTAAAAGAAAAAAAATGTAATCAATTAATGAAATTATTTTTTTTTCTGTAATATCTATCATTCTAAAAAGCATTCAAAAAATGAAAAGAATCTTCTTACCTTCAACAAACATCCAAAAGAATGTGGTCATGTGGAAATAATGAACAAGAATATCCAAGATGATACACATTGCAGTCCCAGGTTCAAGTGTTAACTGAAAAAAGAAATTAAGAATATTTAATATATTGAAAATAATTTCGAATTTATCAACAATTTATTTAGCAATTTGTCTCGATCAAACAAATGTCTATTTATTGAAGAAATACCATATGCGTTGAAGAGAAATATATAAATATGAACATGTGAAAGAAAAAAAGGGAGAAAGAAAATCATTTATAAGAATTCGGAATGAAAATGTAACAATTTACTCAAACCCTTCAACACCTGTGATAGAAAATAATTTTTCAATGAACGATTGAACGAAAAAAAAAATGTGAACCATTTGGATGGAATCAATTCAATTATATTGAAAGTGAAAGAATTATAAATATAATGTTAAAATTATTTTATAAGTAGAAATCTTGTTTTAAAAGTATAATTAAACAGAAGTTTGAAATATAATTGGAAGTTTTCTACAATCTTCTTTGATGTTTGATTAAATCCTTAAATTGAGCAATTTAACATTGAATCAAAGATCAAAGGGAAAGATCAACCCGCATCATTGGCATTCGGAGGGAGAAAGCATTTCATTACACACATCACTCACTTTCATTTACCCTTTTATTTTAATACTTTAATTTTTAGATAAAAAACACAACAATATTGAATAATATAGATAATTATTTTATGAATTTTAATAATATCTTAGAATTAAAAGATTAATTAAAAAATAAATAAATATGACAGGAATCCAGTCATTGATTTTATTATTATAATGTTTTTCTTAACTTCACATGGCGTCTGTCTTTGTATCTCTCTGTCTGTTCGATCTTTTGACAAATTGAAATCGATTTTTCATCGACTTTTTATTGAGATAGACTTTTGAAAATTTTTATAGATATTTCAATGGATTCCTAGAAGGTATAGAAGAAATATAATTGAATTATAATTAATTAATTGTAATTAATTAGCGATTAATTACTTTTAGTAACTAACTCCTTTTGTATTGCTCCGGTTTATTTTTTTTCAACGGATTCTGAAACATAAATTTTTTTAACACATTGACTGGCAATCACGCGTCAGCAAGTGACGTGGTGCCATCAGCAAAGAGCCAAACACGCGCTGGTTTAATAAATATTATTTATTAATTTTAATTTATAATTTAATTAATTAAATTTAATTTAAATATAATATATGTTATTTAATCCAATTCAAATTACGAGATACTCGAGTGGAGACACTCCAGATTTTTTGTATTGCTTTCTTTGCGCTCCTGAATGACAACATGTACATATCAAATTTAAAAAAATTAATTTCTGCAATTATTGATTAGATATCACTAAACTTATAGCATATGTTAAAATAGACGTATGTAAGAAAATTGTGAAAATTTTTCTCAACCTTGAAATATTATTAAACGAGTTGGGATGATAAAAATATTATTTATAAATATCAAAAATTTATTTATAATTTGTGATTCCAAAGTAGCATATTCTAGAAATAACTTATTTTTGATCAAGTTAAAATATTATTATTATTATGATATAAAATTTTAAAAATTTATTATTTAAAAATTAAACATTCATATGAAAATTTAATTATCAACATAAGAATATCTTAATATTTTTCCTTTAAATTATTATTTTTTTTTATTTGTGTTTATTTTTAAATAAAATTTAACATAAAATTTAAAATTATGAGGAAATGTTAGTCTTAAACTCTCCCTGTTAATCATTTAGAAATATATAATTTTTTTAAAATTATTTTTGGAAAAAAAAGACAATTTTTAGAATTGAATATTTTAAATAAATTTTTTCTTTTGACTGTTCTGTTCACAAGGTTATAATATGTTTATATATATATATATATACACACACACACACATACACACAGACAATAAGTCTATACTTTATCTCTTTCTCTCTTAAAATAAACTTTTTTTTTAAGAATAAATGCTGTTTGATTGGAATATCGTTTCACTTTAAGTTATCACTTGTTAGCTACAGTCAACTACTGTTACGTTTAACCTAATTAAATTAAAAATTAAGTAAATTATTATAATATAATTTCATGGCTTTTTACATAATTCAAATTTGAACACCTTTGAATAATTATTTAATATTTAATTTATTTTAATAATTTTTAAAACAATTTTTTGATTAATTAAAAAAAAATATTATATTTCTCATTTTATAGAATTACTCAGAATTCATTTCCAATAAGAATCTCTATTTTATGAATCTTCCTCTAAATTTCTTTTGTGAATTCCACCAATCCTCGTAATCAGTTTAGGATTCAAGATTTATATATTATATTTGAAATACAATTTGGAGTAAGTAGTAATTTTTATATTTTATATATGATTATATATATATATATATTCATGTATTAATTGAGTTTTAAATAATAATAGTATTTATATATTTTTATTAATATTTTTACATTTTATTATACAAATTATTATATAAAATTCTATTAATAATTAATAAGATTAATTAAAAATAAAAATGTAATGAAATGTTTACATCTTTGTTCAATGGAAATCCTTTCCATAAATTTTTCTGTACTAAAATTTACAAAATAAATCTTCTTTAAAAGTGGATAGAAGTGAATCATCTGATATTACTTTTATTAATCAATTTAAATTACTTGAATAATGTTTTAAAATATTTTTTTTTTCTATTTTAGAAAATACCACTGTGAAAGCAACCAAACAGCTTAGAAAATTTCTTTTTAAAATAACTTCAAGATCATCTTAAAAAGATTTTAAAAAAAAAATAATCCACAGAATGAAATCAAAAAAGCTGTTGAATATTTAGTAGGTATCCCGGTGTATTTTATATTAAATATTAGCAAATGTTTTGTCGATAATGTGAATTATTTAAATGGTTTGCAATATTGTCTTCATCGTAGACCTAAACGCGCGTTTTGCGTACACGAATACTCTCGCATCAACGATTCTGCGAGTGAAGCGCGACAAAAATTTTGTACACAGTACAACATACGAAATAAAGATCAAGCTCCATCAACTCGTGCAATTAAAAATTGGGTACAGAAGTTCGAGGAGACGGGTTCAACATTAAATCAACCACGAGGACGTCGAGAGAGCCCGTAAACATAGAGCGCGTACGAGCATCTGTTAGAGAACAACCTGGCCTCTCTACTCGAAAGCGGTCTAGTGTTTTAAATGTGTCCAGGACATCTTTAAATCGTATTCTTCACAAGGATTTACATTTACACCCGTATAAAATTCAAATTGTACAGCAATTAAGGCCAAAATTATGGGCAAAAAGTCATATCCAAAAGAGGTGACATTAACTGGCCACCCCGCAGCCCGGATTTGTCACCAATGGACTTTTTCTTTTGGGGATACCTCAAAAGTAAAGTTTTTAATAACAACCCTCAGTCTATTGAAGAATTAAAAGAAAATATACGCGAGGAAATTAGGAACATTTCTCCAAACACTTGTCGGGCGGTGATGGAAAATTTCCGCACTAGGTTACGGGGATGCCAAGGAGCACATTTGGACAACGTTATTTTTAAAAAATAAAACTCTAATTTTTGTACTTTTATAATAAATAAACATATTTTTTCTCATATCTCTTTTTGTATTTTTTATAACCATTTGAAATGTTACCGGTCCAACCTGTACATATATATAAAAATAATTATTTATTTTTATTTGTGAAATAATTAAATATTCCAATATTATTTAATTAATTTAATATATATATATTTATTGTAAAATTAAATAAATAAATCTTGTTATTATATTTAATAAATCATCGTATTTTTATTCCAATTTTATTTTTTAAATTTTATAATAATCTGTGTATTTATGTTCATTGTCCAATATGTGTGACCACTTCTTCACAAATAACTATAGACAAATTTATTATATTTTCATTTAATTAAAATTTATTTAAATTTTTAGTTGTTAAATCAAATTAATAACTTATAAATAAACACAAATTGAATTCATTGGTTATTTTCAAAATATTGACTATTTTTACCGACCGACAATAGTAAGGGAGGTATTGTTTTCACACCAAATTTCACATGTGGAGATTTTTACATATCTCCACGAATCATGCATTTTCTTAACAGAAAAAAGTATTTTTAGCATGATGTCTGTCAGTCCGCCCGTATAGATGTGTACAGCTTGAACGGCTCAACGGATTTTGATGAAATTTTGTATATTTACTTAATGCATCAATGTGATGAATTGATCAACTTTTGGTGCAAATCCGGAAACCGGAAGTGGTAGTATTAGCGATCGACGATAGGAAGGGAAGGGTTATTTTCACACCAAATTTCACATGAGGAGATTTTTTACATATCACCACGAATCATGCACTTTGTATTGGTTTTATCCTCGGGAATATCATCTTTATTAGTTTTTTCTTAATTTAAAATTATATGACGTCATCCAGCCATTCATGACGTCACAGCCTGGTCTTGCATATATATTATAAATAAAATAAAATTAAAAATATTTATGTTATATCCATATCTGTTTTTATTACATTAATAGATATATTAAAATTATTTGAAATTGTTTCTGCAGCCGGAAATTAATTTACTTCAAACCATCGGTCGGTTCGGACCTGGCCACAGGTCAACTTATTGAATATAAAATTTGAAAATAGAAATATAGCAGGAGAAATGTTTCAATGTTAAAATATAAAAAAGAAGGAATGAATGGGATGAAAAAGTTGGTTAAATCGATTTATTAAAATAATTCGTATTAATTTATTATTATTCGTCGTATAATACGTAGTATAATTAATTTCTTTTAACGAAGTCGAAATTATAATATTTTATTTTGAAAATTAAGTCAAAGGCAGTTAGTGGAATCTCATTCATTGGGGGTAAGCAAGCCATTGGAGGTGGCCACCAATCGACATGGCGGCGAAATTTATCAATCGTATATAATTAATATATCAGTAAAAAGTTATAAATCTATCATTTATAAAATTCAATTTTAATTTGAATCTTTTCTAAAATTTATTAAACTTCATTTAAATTAATAGGAATAAATAAATTTAGAATTAATTCTTGATTGAGGGACGATTTCGGTGGTGAAGCCGGTCAACCTCTTCCACTGGAAAGGGAATGGGAACTGAATCACTGAATGCACTCGAAGCTTACCAGCAAGCAAACAGGCAGGCCAGGAGGGAGGGTGGCTGGGTGGGAGGTGAGGTGAGGTGGCGAAGGGGTTCAACATGGCGGCAAATGTTTTCAATCTGTCAAAATTCAATAATTAATATTTAATCAACGAAGCATCGTAAAAATATATAATAGTAGTGAAAAAGAATCTACGTTTCATAAGGAATCTATTCGTATAGGTTTTACCTGTTGTTATGAGGCAATATTTTTGTTGAACTTTAAAAATAAACCGATATTAAAATTAATTTAAAATTTCTATTTAATGATACGAAAAATCAATTTTATTTAGAATCTGGCTAAAATTATGGTCCACGGATTTGTCTTGGTCACCATTTACAAGATTTAGTCGAAAATTTTAATAAAATGAAAAACCTTGATTTGAATGGTTTTTCTAATTTTCCAAAGCGTACTATAAATATGAGTTCCAAATTTTTACTAATATGAAGCGTAGGAGAGGTGGGTCCTCTCAGAGGCACATAAGACATGTCTCACTCGTGAATATACAGGGTTTTGCTAGTTGGAGAATTGACGTAATATGGATATATTTGAATTAACCCCCTTCGGGGGTTAATTCAAATATATATAGGAGACTCTAAAGAGTCTAGAGTCAAGAGACAAGATTTCAATTTTTTTTCTTTTTAATGAATCTATGCTAGGTATTCTCCTTCATCCAAATGAATTTGATTTTTTGAATGATCAGCGGAGGGGGGGGGGGGTGAAGAGTAAGCGTAAGGGAATGGATTGAAAGGAGTCAACGGGTAAAGAACATGATTCCTCCAGGTAGAAGAGGGATTTAGAAGAAATCATGAGCTCACGTGAGGGCAGGGCCGCCAATCCCTGAAATAAAATTCTTTTCTACTGGGATTATAGAAAAGAATCTACTCGCTACCCGGGATATTATTTTTAAATTTATAAAAAATTAATTTTACATTTCATGAAACTTATTCAATTTTTTTTATTTCTTCATAAATAAAAACAATAAATGTTTTCCTTCCTTTTCAAGTAATAATTTAGTAATAGTTTTTTTTTAATTTAAAATTATATGTTCGCACCTGGCCACACAGGTCAACGTATTTTCTATAGTGAAAGCAATTTTATTGTGGCACGGTCATCCAAAAAGATTCGCCATCCCTGCCCTAGATAGATTAATAGTAACATTATAACAAATAATATTAACTAATAAAATCATATAAAAAGAGTTAATTATTAAAAAAGGTTGTATCAAATTATAAAGAATCAAAATCTATTTTAAAGCATACTAAAGTATTTGAAAACATTCCAACGATTTAAACTTTGTATTTAAAAACTGATCTAAGATATAAGTATCAATTTGTACTCATTTATGGCAATTCTTTATATTAGTAAATAGTATTGTATTATATATATAAATTTATTAAAAAAAACAAACTAAATACTTACATGAAATATAAGATCAAACATCCAGATTGAATCAGCAAGTATGTATGTACATAGAAGATTAGTATGAATAATATTACGAAGACATCGAAGATCTCTGAAATAGATAATTTTATGATTAAAATAATGCAAAAATACTCTAAGAAGTTCTAAATGTTTTCACTTAAAGAGAAATGAAAATCGATTTAATTTGACTATTTGGACTGATAAGTTAAATTCATTTAGAAATGAATTTAACTTTTTATAACTTAACGATGAAATTTTATTATTAACAGATTTATGCAAAAATATATTAATTGTTTTGTTTTTTTTAATTAAAATTAAAATACTCTCTTATTCCATATAAGAAATTAATAAGAAATAATATTTGTAGAATTATAAGAATAATAAGGATTTATTAATACTCAATTACTTCATTCATCATTATATTTACCACTTTAATAATTGCTTCTTAAAAAAGATCATATATTTATGCTATTAAATAAGATCATTGAAATGAAAAACGATTTACATATATCTATTTGTACATTTAGACTAACATCTATTATAATAATAGTAATTTATTTTAATAAGTGAATTTTAAATTCGAAAATTTATTGGTATTATATATTTAATATTTCTAGTCTCTTATTGATCAATATGAATGTCGCACAATTCATTATTTTCTTCTCAATATGTTTGTTTTTTTAATCGAATGTGAATCAAAAGAATGAAATTGCTAAATATGCACAAACTTTGATAGAATGGTATGAATTAATACGCTCTGTCATGCAAATGAGAGAGTAATTGCATTTAAAAACGCTATTATATATATATTAACTGTTTATACATGACATGAACAAAAGGTGTGAGCATTGGAAACAAACCAATGGTTGATTGACTGCTCAGCTTTGTGACGTATATATCTACCTATATGTACCATGTACATGGATTTAAAAGAATATTTATAAAACAAATGATACGAGATATATACATATATTGAGTAGCAAAAGTTTGATTCTGACATTATTGAAAATAAATTAGTTTGTAGGTATTATAAATATATAGTGGAAGGTTGCTATCCTAAATTGGCTTTTATTTCTCAGTAGATGTAGATATTACGAGTTTTTTAATGATCAATTAGTGTATCATGTAATTATTTAGTTTTGTTCAAGTAGACAAAAATAAACTATTATTAGAAGTAAGATTTTAACATCTTTCTTCTAATATACTAATGTTACTAAATGCAACATTTCAGCAAGATATTAATATTGATTGAATTTATACAGGAAATATTTTAAAGTTCGATCAATTGCTTACATTATGTCATATACAGAATATAAATTTACTTGCCGTAAACTGAAAGTGGCTCTTGCTAGCGAACCCGTGTTAGTTGCTTTAAGTGAGCCACAGTATCTGCGCGCCTTTTCACAACTACCAAGTTTCGTAGGAAACAAATTAAAAAAGATACAATTAAATAATAATAATGGAATTAATAAAAATCAGCGAGAATTATTTAATTTAATAATCTTTAAAGTGTAATAATTAATTGAGTAATTAATTTACAATTAAAACGAATGGTAATCAACTCGAATGAATTAAATAATAAATTAATAATAACCTATTAATAATAAATTCATATTTTAAGAACTAGGTTTTTCATTTGTCACTAAAAACAATATATATATAATATATGTAATGTGTTAATAAATATATATAATATTACATTAACCATGGATTTTATAACAAATTTCTTTAAGCGGCACATTGATAGCAATCTTCCTCTATATATAAATAATATACCTATATCTTTTAGGAATTAGCTATATTTTATACTGTAATAGATTTTGTATTATAAATTTATTTCAAAATGTTTTTCAAAGATGTAAAGATTACAATTTCATATATTATTAAATCGTAAAATTAATATTAGAACGTTGGTCATTTATTATGAAAAACATGAATATTTGAAAAGACATAATTTAAACTATTATTATTGAATTTATCTATCGCGGATTATTGTTTAATTTATTTACAATCTATTCTAATTAATAATATAAAGAGTTATGTATGACTTTGTTAGATTTAGAGATATTTGCTTGATTTAATGTTGAATAACATTTAAGAAAATAAAAAATATAGAGAGGGGAAAAATGATTTATTTATAGAAAGACACCAAGAGAAACGAAATAATATAAGCCTTTACTTTTAACCTTCATGGTAAGTTTTTGCTTTATTTAAGGAGGGATTCCATTCGAATTAGTTTGAAAACTATTTTATTACAAAATACTGCTGTATTCAACGGGTTAGAACTTTTCTCATGAGCACATCAAGATTATTTAGATTATATTTACTAGAGATTTATTTAAAATAATTTGATAATTATTTCAGATTGATAACGTTGTCATCAATTAATATTTCAAAAAAAAAAAGAATTTGTATAATGGATCAAAAAATAAATTAAATATAAAGAAATCTGATATTTTACAGACTTAATTAAACGAGTACTTTAGAATTAAGTTAAATTGATTGGATTTGAGAGGAAGAGAGTGAAGTGAGTGGGAAGGACGACTCAGTGAATTCCTGTAATTCCCGATTGTCTAACTTCTAGGCGCGCTCAATGGAAAATTTACAAAACAAAATGAAAAATATTGAATCCAAGTTTGAAGTTATTTTTCATTTAAACAGAATAAATTTTTTAACACTGCAAATTCAAAATTTGTAGTTTTCTATCAACTTTTGAGAAATGTAGCTCAACCGGAAGAGGGTCATTACTTCCAACGTTTTGATTTGTTTTCCTCCTAAACTGACCGTAAAAATAAAGATTTATGTTTGATAGTTTTTCACATGATTAAAAATTGTATAAAACTGCTATATATAGAATTTCAGCTTGATTTATTTGCTGAAAGTACCAGAATTAATTTTTTAACACTGCAAATCTCACGCGCCAACACGTGACTTGGTGCCATCAACAAAGAGTCAAACATGCTCTGGTTTAATAAATATTATTTATTAATTTTAATTTATAATTTAATTAATTTAAATTAATATATGTTATTTAATCCAATTCAAATGCGAGATAGTCGAGAGGAGATACTCCAGCTAATTTTTTTTTTTGAATAATAAGTATTCCTTCGTTCAATTCAAACTTAACAATTAACTTTCCACACTTGGAGGACTTAATTGCATTAACATAAATTAATTGAATTTCGTTTTATAATTAATTGTTTAGTATACTTCATAGCGGCTTATTATTCTTTCCCACTTGTTTATCTTTTCTCTCTTTTTCTTCAACTTTGAGTGTCACACAGGTAGAATATCACGTTTTTATTCAATCCCTCCTTTCAAAAGTATTCTTTCTTCAAACAAAGGGAAAAAAAGAAGAAAAACGCGAGAAATCTTCGATTTCACCCTCGTCTCCGGTCCCCTTTTCCTTGTCTGCTTTTACTCACATCGACCCATCCTCCACATTTATCCTTCTTCTTCATACACCGCCTACTAGCCTCAATTAAATACATAAAACTTATAAGATATATATACTTTTATACTGAATTCTCTTCTTTATTTTCTCTCTCTTTTTTTGCCTTTTTTTGAATGTCATCTTTCCATTCGTATGACTTCCTATATCTAAAGATATCTAATATACATTTATGATACAAATATTTTTTTTTCTCATTCTCTTTTATATATATTCTTTAACAGCTCTCTTTTGTACTGGTCTTATTAAATATTAGTAGAGAGGGGTGTTATATTTCAATAAAAACAAATTTATTAGGAAAAACGAGACGTTCTTTTATATAATTCCTATTATAAGATATAATGATAAAATTAAATTTATTAAAATACTAGCTGCTCAGTCAGGAGGCTCTGACCCCTATACCCCCACAGTAATCCGTATTATTTGGTTGAAAGTCTGTAGGTAATAGATTTTCATTTATTTGATTTCAATCAGTATATTAAGTATAACATTCATTACATTTTTTGTTCTTATTTATTTTTTATTTTTTAATATTTTATTGTACTATATACTATATGTTAAATTAGATTATACTATTATTTAATATTTATTTTGGTATTGATTTTTTTATTATCAATTATCGTTTATTGAATAATTTTTATAATAATGAAATTTAGGAAAAGGTAGAGACTTGAAACATTTTATAAATTTAAAACTAACTTTTTTAACTCTTTTGGTCTACCCACAAACACAAAAAATTTAAATAAATTCAAATATTTTTTTTAATTTAAATACGATTTAATTCAAACAGATTCTGAGTTATAATAATTGGTGTACTGAATATTGAATGTTTTTAGCGAGATTAGATTGGCCTTAATCTGCATTGATATTCTCTTAAGATTAGATAACTTATAAGTTGAGTCCTATCCCAGTCCAATTTATTTATCCATCCACGTTGCATGAGAAATAATAATAATCAAATAATACTTATAGTTTAAAATGATAATTAAATATACAAATTTATATTATAATTGAAATCAATTTCTGAATTTAATAGCAAGATTATTTTTTTTACAGATCGACGATAGGAAGGGAAGGGTTATTGTCACACCAAATTTCATATGAGGAGATTTTTTCCATATCACCACGAATCATGCACTTTGTATTGGTTTTATCCTCAAGAAAAATCATCTTTATTAGGTTTTTCTTAATTTAAAATTATATGACGTCATCTAGCCATTCACGACGTCACAGCCTGGTCTTACATATTTATTATATATAAAATAAAATTAAAAATATTTGTGTGTGTTATATCCATATCTTTTTTTTACTACATTAATAGATATATTTAAATTATTTGAAATTGTTTCTGTTTACTTCAAACCGTCGGTCGGCTCGGACGTGGCCACAGGTCAACTTATTGAATATAAAATTTGAAAATAGAAATATAGCAGGGAAATATTTCAATGTTAAAATAGAAAAAACAAGGAATGAATGGGATGAAAAAGTTGGTTAAATCGATTTATTAAAATAATTCGTATTAATTTATTATTATTCGTCGTATAAAACGTAGTATAATTAATTTCATTTAACGAAGTCGAAATTATAATATTTTATTTTGAAAATAAAGTCAAAGGCAGTTGAATATCATCCATTGGGGATAAGCAAGAGATTGCTATGCTGTCCACTTCAAGGTCACGGATAAGCAAGGCATTGGAGGTGCCCGCCAATCGACATGGCGGCGCAATTTATCAATCGTATATAATTAATATATCAGTAAAAAGTTATAAATCTATCATTTATAAAATTCAATTTTAATTTGAATCTTTTCTAAAATTTATTCAACTTCATTTAAATTAATAGGAATAAATAAATTTAGAATTAATTCTTGATTGAGGGACGATTTCGGTAGTGAGGCCGGTCAACCTCTTCCACTGGAAAGGGAATGGGAACTGAATCACTGAATGCACTCGAAGCTCACCAGCAAACAGGCAGGCCAGGAGGGAGGGTGGGTGGGTGGGAGATGAGGTCAGGTGGGGAAGGGGTTCAACATGGCGGCAAATGTTTTCAATCTGACAAAATTCAATAATTAATATTTATTCAACGAAGCATCGTAAAAATATATAATAGTAGTGAAAAAGAATCTACGTTTCATAAGGAATCTATTCGTATAGGTTTTACCTGTTGTTATGAGGCAATATTTTTGCTGAACTGTAAAAATAAACCGATATTAAAATTAATTTAAAATTTCCCTTTAATGATACGAAAAATCAATTTTATTTAGAATCTGGCTAAAATTATGCTCAATGGATTTGTATTGGTCACCATTTACA
The DNA here is from genome assembly GCA_963082975.1 of Labia minor. Classification (NCBI taxonomy): domain Eukaryota; kingdom Metazoa; phylum Arthropoda; class Insecta; order Dermaptera; family Spongiphoridae; genus Labia; species Labia minor. The sequence goes on from OY720349.1 coordinate 53,405,685, forward strand.
AGATTTAGTCAAAAATTTTAATAAAATGAAAAACATAGATTAGATTGGTTTTTCTAATTTTCCAAAGCGTACTATAAATATGAGTTCCAAGTTTTTACTAATATGAAGCGTAGGAGAGGTGGGTCCTCTCAGAGACACATAAGACATGTCTCACTTGTGTTTATACTGGGTTTTGCTAATCTGAGAATTGACGTAATCTGGATATATTTGAATGAACCCCCCTTCGGGGGTTCATTCAAATATATATAGGAGACTCTAAAGAGTCTCCTATAAGAGACAAGATTTCAATTTTTTTTTCTTTTTAATAAATCTATGCTAGGTATTCTCCTTCATCCAAATAAATTTAATTTTTTGAACGATCAGGGGAGGGGGGGGGAGAGTAAGCGTAAGGGAATGGATTGAAAGGAGTCTACGGGTAAAGGACATGATTCCTCCAGGTAGAAGAGGGATTTAGAAGAAATCATGAGCTCACGTGAGGGCAGGGACGCCAATCCCTGAAATAAATTATTTTCTACTGGGATTATAGAAAAGAATCTACTCGCTACCCGGGATATTATTTTTAAATTTATAAAAAATTTATTTTACATTTCATGAAACTTATTCAATTTTTTCTTATTTCTTCATAAATAAAAACAATAAATGATTATATATTAACGATCGACGATAGGAAGGGAAGGGTTATTTTCACACCACACATGAGGAGATTTTTTTACATATCTCCACAAATCATGCACTTTGTATTGCTTTTATCCTCGGGAAAATCATCATTAGTTTTTTCTTAATTTAAAATTATATGACGTCCAGCCAGCTCTTAATTATTTATTATAAATAAAATAAAATTAAAAATATTTATGTTATATCCATTATATCTGTTTTTATTACATTAATAGATATATTTAAATTATTTGAAATTGTTTCTTTAGCTGGAAATTAATATATTTCAAAATGTCGATCGCGGTTCTGCGCCTGGCCACAGGTCAACTTATTAAATTTATATACAATTAAATATTATTTTTTATTAATATAACATCACAAAAAATAATTTATTAAGCATATTAAATAAAAAAAGAAACCTTTTAATAAATTATAATAGAATCAAGCTCGACTTCTTTGTATACCTATCTTTTATAAATTATATTATAGTATTTTATATTATTATATAAAGCATATTATTATATATTTATAAGTAATAAAATCGAAATATTTTTAAATATTCTGAAATGTATATTTCTTACATTTTATATCTACTCGTATCTGATACTGAGACACTTATGAAAATACTTCCTTTGTTAAATACAGTGTTAAAACATTGAATTAACGAAAATAAAAGTAAATGCCCAAGTAGAAAATACGAAAGGATAAAGGAGTGGGAGATTTAGAAGTAAAGAATTAATCTTAATGTAAGGAGAGAGTGATATGTTGCAGAGGTTATTTTATCGAATTAATATTTATTAATTATATTGAAAATATGGCATAAATATCCAAAAATATTTTGGTTCTATAATTTTTTTTAATTTCAAGATTCTAAAGAAATTTACGTTTTTTCAATTCTAAAAAGGTAAAAGTAATTTTATCGCAATAACACAAAATGCATACAAAGAAAAAATGAAAAAAATGAAAATTTAACTTTAAAACAAAGATAAAAAGTAAGTATATAGGTACTGTACATTCAGTTTATTCTACGAAAGCCATACCAGTACCTCCCTAAGGGTAGAAAGTTAAAAGTTAATATTTACCAATATTTTAATTAAATATATATATATACATCTCACAAAAGTCTTATTCTTGAAGTTTTTGATTCTCATCTTCAACATTTTTTTTTTTTTTTTTTTGTAACGGACAAAGTATTTATATTCTTAGTTATTTAATTTTTATTATACATTTTATTTTGTTTATCTATTTTTTTTAGTTTATTTTGTTTTCTATTCTCTTTTATTAACAAAGTTATTTAGTCGCATTATTCTTAAAATGTAATATATATATAGATATTATATTTCACATAAGGGGAGGGACCATCCCTCCAAGTTTTAATATTTTTAGACAGTTGAGAATGGACAGTGGAACTAGTGAGATATCATCCTGATATGACCTGTATTTATCACGTCCCGTGATATAATTATTTTGTATATAATCATTTTTATCACACCCTGTGATACAGTCGAACAAGTGATATCATCCTGATATAACCTATACTTATCACGTCCCGTGATATAATTATTTGTGTATAATCCTTATCATCACCCCCTGTGATAATTATTTCTGCTAATTCCAGTGACAATAGTGAATTACATTTTCTTATTTTTTTTCTATTTAAAATTTGTATACTTTATTTGTTAATTTTTTTATTTTATTTAATTAAAGTGAATTAATGTGAACATTATTATTGTTTTCCCTTTTCCCTTAATTTTTCAACACTATTTTATACTTTGGGATATCCAAAGTTGGCGCCCATCATTAACTTAACATAATTAACAATTCGCGGTCATCGTGGATCATTACAAGTGCCCCATACTTAGATCCCCTTATAAATTGGCACCCAACATTAGAGGATCGTCTACAAAGTGACCCCAACTTGAAACGGTCCTCCTTACATTTTGAATTTTTTTTTTCACTTTTTGTAAAACTTAAAGTTGACCTTTGCATGTTTTTCTTCTCTTTTGAATGGTCTTTTATTATATGCTTGGCTTGGTTTCACTTGAGTTACAAAACATGAAATGAGGGCAATCTTTTTATATAATTTTTTATTTCCACCCCATTCTACAACCATTCATCATTCTCACTTGAGTTCAACTATTCATTCATTTTAAATAGAATTTATATATATATATATATGTATATAATCATGAGTATCTCTCTACTTAAATAATATTTTATTTAGATATGTTGATGATGATAATTGAACATTATGAAAACAATAATTATTACTATCTTTTTACTGTAAGATACCTAATAAAATTGAAATTATTCAGATGGTTAAGTAAAATAAATAAAAGATATATAGATATATCTGATAACAACTTATTTAATAGTATTACTAAATATTTATCAGCTATAAAAAATCTTTTTATACTTTCAGAAAATTTTTGAAATTTACAATTTCATAAACATATAAACTAGAACAAATTCTAGAATTTTAAAATAACAACAAGCATAATATATCAAAATCCAAGCTTAATTATTTTATAATTTGGTTTTACCTTTGGCCAAAATTTTGTTTATACCAGAGTTTGTCCATAATTAAAATAGGGATATATTTTATCTATATTTTATATACATAAAGGTTTTGGTGTCTGTCTGTATGTGCGTCCAGGAATTGTATGGCTATAGACTTAAAAGACTGAGCCCATTACTTTGAAAATTTATAGTTTTATTTGAATATAGACTATTATAATATCTAATTATATAATCCAAAAATTAATTTTGAAAAACTTATATTAAACTCATCAAAGTTTCTTGTTGTCCTTGAAAATCTTTGCAAATCGGTAAACATTAATTATTCGAAGACATTAAAAAAGCCTATAGTTCAATAGATAGGGAATTTGTTTTTAAAATTTTAATTTTGATGAGAATTCCGGTTTGTTTATATCAATATGATTTTGTTTATATTTGAAATAATCTATATTCGATAATATTTAATCCCCCTTCTATCTGTATGTAGCTCTACGGAACTTACCGCAGCAACCACATTCCTCCAAGTATACCTATTCTGAGCTACACCCATCCAACTCCTATTTTCTCCCACCTCTCTCTCACGTCCCTTTCTACATAATCCATCCGCTGTGCCCTTGGACTTACGTTTCCCAATTGGTCTCCCTACTAATAAATTTTTCGCTAGACTACCAACTTCAAGGCATATATATATATTAATTTGACCTCGAGGACAGAAAAATACTATGTATTAGTTCAAGGGTAGAAAGTGCAGAGCCCTCGTCTAAGTGCTATGAGTTTCAAATAGTAAATGTTATAAAATTGAAATTATTAAAATATTAAATGTAATAGTTTGAAATAAAATGAAATCTTGAAAAATTTCTGAACTATAGAATAAATCTTAATTATAATTAAATATCCTTTATAAAATATAAAGGTGGAAAGGTTACGAAAAAACAATGCATGAACAGTGAAGGTTATGGTAATAAAGCAAAGAATCAAATGATATCATTTATCTCATTCCTACTCATTCCTATTCGAAACGAATGTTAACTCACAGAATATTGCGTGATATGTCCAAATGATGCTTTTGGATCGATTAAAAATCCAACTCAGCTCGAAAACATTCCATAAGAATATTTAGAAAGAAAATAAAGCCTCTATATCCTTTTACAATTAACGAAAGAGTCAAATTAGTTCTTTTCTTAAGTCAAGAGTAAATATCATAATTAGGGCTTTATTTGTTTTTATTGAACCCTTTATAAAAATTAAACAAACTAAATACGAATAAATTAAATTTCTAATATAATTAAATCTAAATCAAGCGGTAATTTAAGGTAGTAGAAAGGACAAATTAGCAATTAGTTCAGTCAAGTCTGTAACAAAAGGACTGAGGATAACACTCAGTAGGAAGAGTGGAACTAACTCTTCTCTAGTTTGACTTTGTCACTCATTTCCTTTCATTCCGTTTCTCACTTTTAATATTATATCCAATGTAATTTCCATATTACAATGCCATTATAATTAACATCTGAATTCTCAAATCAAATAAGGAGAAAGGATTAGTATATAAATGAAGTTAATTTAACTGTGTATTATAGAGAATAGTTTGAAGGTAAATATAACAATAATAATTTTCCAAAACAGTCCACAATTGTCAATACACTTGAATGATTCTTTTATTGATGGTAAAGTTAAATAACAATTTTATAAATCTTTTGAAGGGGAATCTACATAATTATAAAGCAGAAATATTTTTATGAATACTAATTGTAGGGTAGATTATCATTTAAATATATATTATAATATATAAATATGTATATATTTTTTATACTTACTTTAAATATAGGAAAATGGCAACAGCAAGGAAGAGTGAGAGTAAACTAAGGGTATAACCGATAAAGTACAATATGGCCGAAATTTCATAAAGGTTTTCAGGTTCATGCACTTCATTGATATCTTCCCGACATTTCGAATAATTCGAATTCTCCCAATTACCATTCTCCAAGCACACTTTCAAAACGAAATCTGAAACAAACCAAAAACATTCAATTTGTGAGTAAATTAAATACAGAAAAATAAGAATGTTAATAATACAAATAACAGATATCTTGTGATTTATTCCTGTATAAAATTTATTTACAGTAGGTAAACGAGAGGCTACCATTTTGTTTCTCGATATGATACTAGAGCAGTGCTTTCCAAACCTATTTGGCCAAGCATCCCCTTTCAAGAAAAAAATTTACTCAGCGCACCCTGGAAATTAACTTTGTTTAATTTTAATAACAATTAAACAGAATATTTCATTCTCTAGAGAAGATAAATTGAACTTTGTATCCTGTGAAATTTGAAATACATAATTCCATCCCAAAATGATGAGGACACCCGAAATCATTCCATATGCTTTTATTAATAATAGAAATTGGGGATCCAGTATCTAAATCCTAAAAAACAGGAATTTTTTCTAAAAAAACATTAAAAATTCTAAAATCCAGGAACCTCGTTAACAATTTATCATCTATTATTATTAATTGAACTTGGATACCATTAAAAACATTTTATTCAAAAAACAATATAATGAACAAAATCTATAGAAACCAATACTCGACATAAGAAATTTAAATTGTTTGGAAAAGATATGATATTCCTAAATAAATTAATATATGAAATAAGGTAAATAAAAAAAATTAAAAATTGTTTCAAAGTTTGAAGTTAAGATAGTTGTCTTCGAGTTTGATAAGACTTTGAGAAGAGAAGGCCTTTCCGAAACTAGCAAAAATTTTATATATATTTATATTTTTGAGGATGATATAGGACCAAATATTTTTACAAGTAAATTTGAATATATTTTTCATCTTAAAGTGAAAATCAAGTTATTTTAATTAATTTGTACCATTTTAGTTTATAATAATAAATTGAATAAATTTGTTAAAGGGTCGAGCGATAGCTCGATGTTATAGGCACTATAGTCTTGTCTTACATAGATACATAACTGTATGTGTATGTGTAAAATTGTATAAATTATATCGTTATTACTAAAATAATTATTTCCCTTTGAAATCAAATTAACATTTTTAGATCGAAGATTTAATTTTCCTACTATTATATATGAACATTAATTTTTATATCATCTTTAAACGATTTTTATTTATAAATTAAATAATTTTATTTAAATTGAGTAATTAAAATATAAATAAAAATAAGGATAGCGGAATTTAGTAATTTTCTTAATATATTTCTGTTTTTTTTTTAAATGAATAGTGGCCTTATAAATAGCAAAGAAGAAATATTCAAATATTACCCTAATAATTTAATAAATATAAGATCAAATAATTGTATTGAATTAAAATAAAAATTTATAGAATCAATTTAAAAATTGAAATGATATAGAATATTAGAAATTAAAATAAAAATTTATATATTATAATAATTCTTTGTGTGGGAATTTTTAGAATTAGTATTAAATTTATATTCATTGTCAAGCTGACATGAACACTCATGGACAGGTACAATGATATGAAGGTGTTAAATGAACATACCAAAGAAGCTTAATTTTTTTTTATTATATATTAAGATATTAGATATTATAGGGGTATATAAGAATCTTGCGATATTCTAAATATATATTTAATATATTTTAAAGAAATATTTTAAATTTATTTTCCATCTCTATTTTAAAGAATGTGGATATATTAAAGCAAACAAGGTTTTTGATAAATTATAATTATGAATATTTTATTAAATATATATTTATATATAAAATCAATTACTAATAAAATTTAATATAAAAATAGTCTAAACATTAAAACATATTCATTGAAGAAGATGATAATATCTTTTTGATAATCATTTTATTTTATTGATATAAAATTTAATATTTAGAATTATAACACTTTTATTCAGGATTGTTACAAGATATAGAAATATATTCAATTATATATTAACGCTTAAGAGGATGAATGGGACGTTACCCCTTCTCTAATTGATAAGTGCCATAAAAAAAATCAGTAAATCATTTCAAACAATTTTACAATGATCTTTGTGTGTAAGTGGAAAGATTGGCATTAATTGGTTACCTAGTATTAGTGAATTATGATAATTTTAATGGAAAACTCACTTACACTTTCGCTGAAACAGAGCGTCGCCCGCCCGGTGTGCTACGCCATGCGCACTCACACAACGACAGCGACTGACTGAGCGTTTACTAGACTAGGAGCCCCTCGCATGTATGCAACCAGCAATACCAGCCACCCAATTTAAACTTAGAATAAGTATTTAAATGTTTAAATGTTTAAAAACAGATTTTGCTTATTTTATTATTTAATTTATTAATAATAAATTTAATCAAATATTTAAATAAAAAAAAAAAATAAAATAAAAATAATAATTTGAACTGTAGGATTTTAAAGTATTATTTTAACAGCCAAATGATTGATGTTAAACCAATGGGAAAACCAACAAACTGACAAATTAATAAATGAATTTAATAATAAAATGAAATTTATAAACTCCTTGAAGAATGTAGTTTTAATTCAATACTTGCAATTTATTAAAAATAAAATTGTTTTATATAAATAAATAAATTCATAAGAAAATTGATCATTATTTTTTTTGCGAATATTTTTAAATATATAAAATACATTTTGTTTTTATTTACATCCAATTAGTAAAATTGGTTAAATTTAATTATCAATATTGAAAAAAAAATATTTTTCAATTTCTTTGTCGACTAGTTTGTAATTTTATTTTATTTTTTAAAAACTGTTTTAAAAAGTCAATTTTCAAAATAATCTAAAATTAAAGTATATTTTGAAAACGCTAACATATTATTACAATTATAATGAAAAAGCAATAATAATAAATATATTAATACGTATAGATAACATAATTATTCAAGTCATTATTAAAATATATAAATAGTTAAACACATTGCTTTTTACTATCCCACCAGTGATCACAAGATTTTGATCTTTTTATACATGACACATTTTCACTAAGGTTGAGAAAAATGTCTTTCTCTCTCTCTATCTCTTTGTGTGTTGTCAAGATTACGCAAAAACGGTTTGAGCTAGAATAATTAAATATGGTACACGGTCATTATTCAAAATTCGTAGTTTTCTATCAACTTATGAGAAATGTAGCTGATTCGGAAGAGGGCCATTACCTACCACGTTTTCATATTTTTTTTCCTCTAAACTGACCGTAAAAATAAAAATATCAGTTTAATAGTTTTTCACATGATTAAAAATTAAATAAAACTGCTATAGATATAATTTCAGCTTGATCGAATCGCTGAAAGTACCGGAATTAATTTTATAAATATTTTAACATATTGATTGCCAATCACCCCCCATCACGTGGCGTGGTGTCATCTACAAAGTATTAATTTTTTAAATGTTTAAATTTTGACTTAAAAATGAAGGTAAAGGTTTTAAATATCAATTTAATATATGTTAATTAATTAATTTAATTCAATAACAATACTATACTATAAATTAAAATTTTTTAAATTAATTAATTAATTAAAATTCACAAACAATGATACTTAATTTATAATTTAAATAATTAAATTAAATTTAAATATTTTATATGTTAATTAATCCAATTCAGATTTGCGAGATAGTCGAGTGGAGACACTTCAGATTTTTTCCCTTGAAGAAGAGTTCGTCTTGCCCTCAAAATGTAGGCATTAAAATATAAAATTAAATGAAAGAAAATATTTTTTTCTTTTCATTTCTAGCTGAATGCTTCCGATTCCCTACTTTAAATATAAATAACATTATTTAAGTATGATTGAAACTATAAATTATATCTTTATTGTAATGATTATACTCATAATGAGGGAGTTTATTTCTTTATTTTAACTTAATTATAAATATTCTAAATTAAATTAGAATTAATTTGTTTTATTTTATTTGTTATCATCATCATTTTGTAAATTCTAATCTGGTTTACAACAAGGATCAACAAAATATAATAAATGTATATATATATATATATATATATATATAACTTATTTTCAATTTTCATTCATTTGGATAAAAAAATATGTAATCTCGGAAGACTTCAAGATTAACGATCCATGTATGGTGGTTGGTAAGCGTCTACTAGTGGATGACGAAGCTATACTCCAGTACTTAAAGGGTGAATGATAAAACTAACTCCTTCATCCACTCATCAATCAATTCGTCTTTAAATGTCACCCCAAGAGGATTTAACATTTTTTTTATTCTTTGTCTTAATCATCATTATCCTTATCAACCTTCATGAAAAGAAGCAAACTTATATGTATATCTATAACAATAAATTTGTTTTTCTTATCGACTTTGCATAAATGAATAAATCATAGATTATAATATATAAATATCTATTTTTAAGTATATTTATACATTATATTCTTAAAAAATAGAATAAATCAATTGCTATTTAAATATTTATACATATGTAACATTTTTTTATTTGTTGACTGGTGTTTACTTTTTATATAAAAACAGATTTTGTTATAGTAAATTATTTTTTCTCAATGGACGTTTATATATATTTAAATAAATACAGATATCAAAATAAAAATCTAAAATTAAAAAAATAATGATAAATTTATTGGGAGATGTTTGGAGGTCACACAATTAATGTAAATTTAATTTATTTTAAAGTAAAATTTCTCTATTTTTGTTTTCTCTTCGTCTTTTTAAATTAAATACATTTAATTTACTAAAGTGTATTTTCGTCTATTTTTACAATACTTACAATTTCATATAATCAAGGATTTACCCAGAATCTAATCTAGGGGGATGGTGTTTCAGGAGGAAACGTTTGGGAATGGAAAAGACGAATGAAGCTAAAAATATAAGAATCAAAAATTAAATCAGTCTAAAATTTGCGATTTTTTTTTCTTTTTCATTACTTTATGACCATTTATATATTATCTTTTTATTAAACTTAAAAATAATTTAAGTAAATAAAAAAAAAGGTTTCAAAAATAAATCTTTTTCTTTTAATGTTAAATCTGAATATAAATAGGTTATTTTTTTAATATTAGCTTTATTAATTATAACATCAAAAACGATATGGTTTCAAATTCATTTTATTTTTATTTAAATTTTGCTTAATTTTGTTCATAAGAAAATGTGAATTTTGAATTATTTCGAAAAGTATTCATCAATATCCATTTTGTCCCCTTCAAAGAAATTCCCCTCAGATATAATGAACTTATACCAGCACTTCGGAAATGCGCTTTTCGATCATCAGCTCGTTCTCGGATTCCGACTCTATCTCATTTCCTTTCATTGGTCTCTTCAGTTTTGGGAATATGAAAAAGTAGCAGGGAGCCAAATCTGGTGAATACGGTGTTGTTTTTGGCCAAACAATCACAAACAAGCACTGATGTATGAGCTGATGCAGAATCCATTATTTGGTTTTCCACAATTCCAATCGTTTGAGCCGTATTGCTTCACGCAAACGTTTCCTTGAAGTATTCCTTTTTATTAAGTAAATTAGCTGGAGTGTCTCCACTCGGATATCTCGCAATTTGAATTGGATTAAATAACATAATATATTATATTTAAATTAAATTTAATTAATTATAAATTATAAATTAAAATTAATAAATAATATTTATTAAACCAGAGCATGTTTGGCTCTTTGTTGATGGCACCACGTCACGTGTTGACGCGTGAGATTTGCAGCATTAAAAAATTAATTCTGGTACTTTCAGAGATCCAATCAAGCTGAAATTCTGTATATAGCAGTTTTATACAATTATTAATCATGTGAAAAATTATCAAACATATATCTTTATTTTTACGATCACTTTAGAAGAAAAAAAATCAAAACGTTGTAGATAATGACCCTCTTCCGGTTGAGCTACTTTTCTCAAAATTCGATAGAAAACTACGAATTTTGAATAATGCCCATGAACCAAATTTCATGATTCTAGCTCAAACTGATTTTGAGTAATCTTGTCTACATACACATATATACACACACACACACAGACATTTGTCTCAACCTTAGTAAAAATGATTCAGGAACCTTCAAAACGTATAAAAACATCAAAATCTCAACATCGAAAATTTTCGTGATCGCAATACTATCTCTGCTGAGATAGTAAAAATGTGCTCTAGACATTATTTCATCTTCTATTGACTCAAATAAGCAACATTTACCTCTCTGTAATTATCATATTCTATAACAGTCGGAGAAATTATCTCAACTTTACTCCTTGAAATCATCCATTAGTAATCATCATTTATTCTTTATTCTTATAAAATTACAAAGAGAAATATTAAACTCATTCCTTTCGTTGTTACTTTTTATTAGTTTTTAGTATATAAGTTAAAAAATTAAAAAATAATTATTTGTAAATATAAATTCCATCTCTCATATTAAGAGAAATAAATACAAAATATCATATCAATATTAAATCTTTTATTTCATACGACAGTTTTTTAACATTTCTTTTTTAGTTTTTAAGTGAAATTTAATTTTCATCAAGATAAATAAATATTTTTTTATAAATTGTAATTAAAAAAAATAAATAAATAGCCTTTGGAAGGTGAATAATTCCGCAGGGGGCGCAAAATTGACTACCATAAATGTGCTGAGTTATAAGGATGTTAAGAAAAATTGTGTACAAGATGGAATGAAAATATTTTTATTTAGATTAAGAAATGTCTTTGTAAAAGTTTTATTAATTAACAATTTGTTTAGGAACAAAAATAAACTCAAGTTCAAATTAAATTTTAATTTTGAGAAAAAGTCAGTAATTTTGCCTTGATTTTTGTTCATTTCAAAAATCTGTTCTTATCGTCCGTAACAAGTTACTAGTGGCGAGATAGTACAAATCGAAGAACACGCAAAAACGTGACTAACTTTTTCAGTTGTCAAAAACAATCTACTAATCCAAAATGGCTGATAATGTCAACATATGGGGAACATATTTGTACCAACATAACAAAAAAAAATTCCATAATCGAATATACACAGCCGGCGAAAATTTAAAATTCATCTTTTCTTTTGAACAGATTTATTTTAATATTGTATTTCAGAAAATCTTATAAGGAAATCAAATTGGCAGTTAAAGGTAAATTTTTTTTTTCTTCGTTTATTTTAATTATATAAGTATAAAAGTAATTGTATATAATATATATTGTGAGTATAGGATCACAATGGATAGAAGACATAGACATTTGAGATTGAAAATGTCGATTTGTTCTTTAATGAATGCATTGTAGGTTGCCTTGTTTCTATATTCTGCCTGTCTGACGATGTATGGATGGATGTTGGTGTCCATCTCTTGTGTGTGGTTTCTATCGGTGGCGTCTGATTGGCTTCTCTTTAAACCTATAGATATTAATTAAACGCAAAGGTAAAGCTATCCGCCCTTGCCAAAAGGATTAAAGGATAATTTATTGAAAAGGGAACATAACAACAACAACAACAGTATAAATACACTCTGAGATAATTCAATTAATATTAAAAGGCGTATGTGAAGCACACATGAATAACATATTTACTGATTATTTAATATATTTAATTGTTTTCATTATATGTTGATAATAATTATTTCTCTTGAATTAATGAATTACTTACTAATATAATAATAATTTTTATATTTTTAAATTTATTAAATCAAAAAAAAATTCTAAAACAATATAATTTTTCATTTTTAAAATAAGTACTTTTTAATAAAAATCTAAAGAGTAGAATTTGTTTATCTGGTGTTTTTATTTAATAAATTCGGCATTCAGGGAATTTCTAATTTCAAGGTTTTACATTCCATTTCAATCCTGAAATCATTGATTTAAAAATTATTCAGTGAAATTTCCTTTTAATGTAATAAAATCATTTAATTAAAAATTCCAAACTTGTCTTTACGAATTGTTTCACCTGACATTTGAATATCACAAATATATATATATCTATATATATATATAGGTAGATAATCCGAAAAACACAAAAAAAAACCTTTAAAGAAAATTAATTAGATTAGTAAAAAAAAGGTAATGAAAATAGAAAAAAAAGAAAGAAAGAAAGATTTTGTCACACTATAAAAACAATAATTATTTATAAAACGAACCGAAAAGAAATTGAAAATATTTAACAAAATTGTATAATAAAAAAAAAATTAATTAAATTTTTACCGACCGACGATAGTAAGGGAGGTATTGTTTTCACACCAAATTTCACATGTGGAGATTTTTACATATCTCCACGAATCATGCATTTTCTTAACAGAAAAAAGTATTTTTAGCATGATGTCTGTCCGTCCGTCCGTCCGTCTGTCCGTCCGTATAGATGTGTACAGCCTGAACGGCTCAACCGATTTTGATGAAATTTGGTATATTTACTTAATGCATCAGTATGATGAATTGATCAACTTTTGGTGTATATCCGGAAACCGGAAGTGGTAGTATTAGTGATCGACGATAGGAAGGGAAGGGTTATTTTCACACCAAATTTCACATGAGGAGATTTTTTTATATATCACCACGAATCATACACTTTGTATTGGTTTTATCCTCGGGAAAATCATATTTATTAGTTTTTTCTTGATTTAAAATTATATGACGTCACAGCCTCGTCACCTGGTCTTACATATATATTATAAATAAAATAAAATTAAAAATATTTATGTTATATGCCTATCTGTTTTTTATTACATTAATAGATATATTAAAATTATTTGAAATTATTTCTGTAGCTGAAAACTAATTTACTTCAAACCGTCGGTCGGTTCGGACCTGGCCACAGGTCAACTTATTAAATATAAAAAAAAATGAATAAAGAAAAAATAATATTAACATTATATATAATATTAATTATATTTATATACAATAATTAAAATTAAAATGCTTTAATCATTTAAAGTCATATTAATTTATCTCAGAATATAGGCTATCAATTTAATTTTAATTTATACATTATATGGGAATTTTAATATCATAAGTATGTACAAATATATAACTTGACGGCAGTTTGAAATCATTAAATATCAAACGGGTATGTGTGCTATCTAAATTTAAATTAAAAGTAAACATTGATTCAGAAAGAATAAAAACTATATTCATGTTTCTTCAAAGCCTATGTTAATAGGTATAATAATTATCAATATTAATTTTACAAAATAAATCAATTAAATATGTGTTTTTTACAATATAATTATTTTAAAAAAATAAAATAAAAATTTAAAAAGTCAATTTTGTTTGTTTTTTTTAATCCATTTTGAGTCAGTTCTATTTTTGTTAATATTACAATTGTCAATTTCTAAGCAAAAAATACAATTTTAATACCCCGCAAAGAAGCTCCTATTTTTAAGAAACACGCGATTTATTCAATCCAACACGCATTTCAATTAATTAAATATAAGATAACAAAAGAAAAAAAAATGAGAAAAGGAACTTTAATCTCTTAACCTGATTGTGAATTTGTTAAAAAACTATAAATATAATAAATTTAGACTAAGTATTAATCCTGACCTCTTTTATCAGAGGAGTAATTTGCAAAAACCTTAATTAATTTCTATTTTTATAATTTTATAATAACGAAAATTCAATTCAACTAAAATGTTGATGTTAACTAAGCATTTTTTACTATCTACGCCAGAGATAGTTTTGCGATCACGAAAATTTTCGATGTTGAGATTTTGATGTTTTTATACGTTTTGAAGGTTCCTGAATCATTTTTACTAAGGTTGAGAAAAATATCTGTGTGTGTGTGTATGGGTGTATGTAGACAAGATTATGCAAAAACGGTTTGAGCCAGATTCATGAAATTAGGTACATGAGCATTATTCAAAATTCGTAGTTTTCTATCAACTTTTGAGAAATGTAGCTCAACCGGAAGAGATTACCTATAACGTTTTGATTTTTTTTCTTCTAAAGTGACCGTAAAAATAAAGATATATGTTTGATAATTTTTCACATGATTAATAATTGTATAAAACTGCTATATATAGAATTTCAGCTTGATTGGATCTCTGAAAGTACCAGAATTAATTTTTTAACACTGCAAATCTCACGCGCAAACACGTGACGTGGTGCCTTCAACAAAGAGCCAAACATGCGCTGGTTTAATAAATATTATTTATTAATTTTAATTTATAATTTAATTAATTTAATTTAATTTAAATTAATATATGTTATTTAATCCAATTCAAATTTGCGAGATAGTCGAGTGAAGACACTCCAAATTTTTTGGTAACAGGAATAATTAAGACATTCGACATTTCAATGAAATATCGAATTCGATGTTTTGAGTTGGACATATAATTTTTATTAACATAAATATTTATATTTTATATTGCAAAAAATATAATATAGTATAATATAATTAAATTGTAATACATTATAATACATACATATATCAAATTGATATGATAATTAAAAACGTTCATTTTATGTCTCATCTGATGGACCTTAGGCCAAGAATATAATAATAAAAATTGAATTTCGATCATCCTTTGATAAATTATTATTCAAACAAAAGAAATTTATGTTAACATTAAAATAAAAAAAAATTCATATGTCCAGAAGGCATGAAATTCTGTTTTTTAAAATAACATTTTTATCAAATTCATAAAACGATATTATCTTCTTATTCATCATAACATATCTATATTTAATTATTATAAAGAATTAAAAAGAGTTATTTCATATCTACAAAGCTGTATTTAATTCACATTTCAAATTGAATCCTTGATATAATTTTATAAAACAGTTAATGCGAAAGACCGGTGTCTAACGTTGATTATTAGTAAAAATATATAATTTTATATTCTTTTATTTCTGTTTATCTATTTTTGACTAGACTAGAATATATTATTGTAAAGATATGTTCAGTGGCGGATTAAATTGATTGGGGGCCCCGGGCGGTAAAATTGAAATGGGCCCTCTGTTATTTACAATTATAATTGAAAGACAAATTTTGTTTATATTATAATTTAGACTGTTTTATACTTACATATTTAGTACTTATGTAAAAAAATACATAATTTTTACTGTGGTCGCCGAGACCCAAAATTGATTATTTTTTTTTAAGTTAGTCGGGGTTCAAACACGGCCGAATAAAGATCTGTTGTTCAATAAAGATCTGTATCAAGAATAACTTGTTTTATTTAAACTCCGATTATCCATAAACTCAACAGTTTTTTTAAATTTTTTTTAAGGAAATATTTTTATTTAGATTTCGGTGGGCCCCTCGGGCTGGTGGGCCCCGGGCGGCCGCCCGGTCCGCCCGGCGTTTAATCCGCCTCTGGGTATGTTGATTCTAGAGTTTATATCAGAGTCTCTCCACAAACTTAACATGAAATCTACCCAATATACTCTACTCTAGAAGAGTAAGTGTCCATGACAACTCTTGAGAGTCCGCTGATACACGTAAATCTATACATCAAGTTAATAGAGATTTTAAGTTGGCACGATATCTTTAAAATAAAAAAGAGAGGTATCAGTTGCGTTATTAGTGGTACGTGGGTAAACTTATAAAAAAATTCATTTATTTTCAATGATATGTGAGTGGTCTTAGAGATTTTAGAGAATACTTGAGGAATTCCACGTGTGGGAAACCTTCCCCACTACCTTAAGTGAGAACACTTCAAGGATAAGTTTAATATAAGAAAATTAATTAATTAAATGCCATCTTCATAAATCATAATTAAGTGGATAGTTTGTATATATTTTTATTTCATATTGTTAAAATCACCAGTCTTAAACGCTCTTCATTCTCTGACATTACTAAAATTCTTTCTTTTTTTTAAGATTCCACACAATTGACAATTTGTTTGTTACAAGAGCTATTTGTAGAATAATAATTTTGTTCGGATAATTCCAAAGTTTATTAAGAATATTCCAACTACAATTTATAAAATGAAATAGTTATATATACTAGAGAACAAAAGATAAAAAGAAAAGAGAAATTTATTCTGATGCTACAAAACTGAAATTGATATTATTATTATTTTTTTCCACAAAACTTTCGTGACTTGGCTGTTTTCCATGATATTTTTGTCGATTTCGTTGTAATTTAGAGTAGTTCTTATCTATTTGAATTTTACACAGATGGCATGAAATAAATAAAAAAAAACATTAAATTATCAATAAAATTAGAAGTGTAAGGTCATTACAGGATTGCAAAAAAAAAAAAAAAAGAAATTCAGTATACATAATTTATAATCAAAAGAAGTAAAGGAAAAGATATTAATGGTGTCAATATATTTCGATACTTCTTAAAGCCTAGTTTACACGGACTTAGTTCTTGTCATTAGTTCAGGGGTAGGCAAAGTTGGCTCATATTTTGATTTTTCGTTCAATATGTCTCTAAAAAACGAAACAAAAAAAAGGTTCCTGAATCATTTTCACTAAGGTTGAGAAAAATGTCTGAGTGTGTGTATGTGTGTGTGTATGTATGTAACCAAGATTACGCAAAAACGCTTTGAGCTAGAATGATGAAATATGGTACATGGGCATTATCAAAATTCATAGTTTTCTATCAACTTTTGAGAAATGTAGCTCAACCGGAAGAGGCTCATTACCTACAACGTTTTGATTTTTTTTCTTCTAAAGTGACTGTAAAAATAAAGATATGTTTGATAATTTTTCACATGATTAATAATTGTATAAAACTGCTATATCTAGAATTTCAGCTTGATTTATTTGCTGAAAGTACCAGAATTAATTTTTTAACACTGCAAATCTCACGCGCCAACACGTGACGTGGTGCCATCAACAAAGAGGCAAACATGCGCTGGTTTAATAAATATTATTTATTAATTTTAATTTATAATTTAATTAATTTAATTTAATTTAAATTAATATATGTTATTTAATCCAATTCAAATTTGCGAGATAGTCGAGTGGAGACACTCCTGCTTTTTTTTATTAGTGTTTTCGAAATATGGCCCTCCGGCCCGAATGACATTTTGAAAATTTCATTTTGGCCCGCGCTTAAAAGTATTTGCCCACTCCTGAACTAATGACAAGAACTAAGCATTATTTTTCTCTAATCCGAATGAAATGGGAACTTTCAACTAACTTTCATCATTTAAGTCATCATAATTATCGTACGTGACCGTAGATGTGAGAAATTTATACATACATAATGGTGATGACACCTCTAGTATTTCGATTCTAACCTACCTTTCTAATTCTGTTTTGTTTATAGTTAATAGGCGTGTCCTTAAGAAAAAAGAAGTTTCGGTTCGGGGCGACATCTAAGATATAAACTTCGTCGTAGATGATGTGAACGTTTCGTATATTATATAAATAATAAATTAATGAATAAAAGTCTTTGATTAAATTCTGCAAATAACTTTTTATATTTAGAAGCAGTCGATTGATTGGATTTTTTTTATCAAATAAAAGAGTGGGAAGAGGGTGGGCGAGAATGAGAAGCCAGGATGAGAAATGATAGGGGGAGGTAATCATTGCCTAAGGATTCATTTTTTAAATACACATCGAAACTTTACAAAATCTTTTCATTCCTCAATTATCTATTTACACGAAGAAAAGAAAAAAAACTTTTATAAAAAGTTAATTCTAAATTTTTTTCATTCTATTTCATTTTTTTTTTTGTTTTGTTTTTTGCTCATCAATTTATCTCCCCTATTCATCTTAATCTATATTAAATGGATAATATTTTACTTATATTTTCTTTTTTTTTTTTGTTTATTTTTTCACTAAACAAAACAAAAAGAGAGATGTCTGAGTAACTTGATTAAACGAACTTTATAAAATACATTGATACGATTTTAAGGCCTTGATAGAAAAATACTTGTCTTCTATGGTTTATTCTATAGACTTTTTTAATTAAGTTTTTGGTAATTATTTTTCTACAGTAGTCAAACTTTTCTAAAAAATTGATTGGAAATAACCACTCTTTATTCTATGAAAAATAATTTTTTTTTTTTTAAATTAGATATAATTAAATTAAGAAAATAGATTGAATCACAATATTATAATTCACAATTGCCCTACGCCCTAAATATAAATATTATGATAATTTCTATTTCATAGACTAAATATAGCCAGCATTGTTTTTTTGAACTTGTTTGCTAAAATTTGTAGATATTAGGAAATCAATAAAGCATGAAGGGGAATTTATTTAGTTCGAGTCGGAAGGAGATTGTTTGCTTTTTCAATTAACTATTCTTGATCTTAAGTGTAATAAAATGAACATGAAACCATAAAGATTCTGAAACCAAAGAATTCATTTTAGATATTTTTAACTTTCAAATAGACGAAAAGATGTAAAGATTCAAGTTTGAAAAAAAAATGTGGAAATTGAAAAAAATATTACTTTTGGAATTACACGTTTGAAATATGTTTTTCTATTTATTTTTCTTTTATATAAAGTCCCAATAAGACTTGCAAACTTCAAACTTTAAACATATTCAAAAAATATTCTTTATTATCTCATATTACTCTCAAGGCGTAGTTTTTCAATTTGATTTTCCAAAAAATACTTATATATTAAAAACCACTATTAGAAATTTTTAATTGAATATTAAATTCAAATTTTAAAATTAAATCATTTAAAAGTATAATATTATTATATTATTATATTAATTATTTTAATAAAAAAAAAATTAAATATGATATTGCTCAAATATGAAGATTTAATTTCAAAAACCCCTCTAATTTTAAAACTTGCAACCAGAAAAATCAAAAGCAGGAAAAGATATCAATTTAATAGGATTAATCCGAAAAATTTCCAACCTGAAAGGTAAATCAGGAATAATATAGCTTCTGAAAATTCGGCAAAGAAAGCTAAAAGTTAAAAAGGTTCTAGAGCCAACAAAAACAATTGCTGATGAAGGGGAGGAAAAAAATGACCAAAAAGCCATTGTTACATACCTACATCAAAATTTTCAATTTTTGTTGATATATTAAGATTAGATTTAGCTAGAGAGAAAAATTTACTAAACTTCAACTTAATATTTTTTTATATATTCATTGTCATTTGGATCTCTAAATAAAGAATATTTTTGGTTTTTAACAAAATCTCGTCTGTTTTTATTATTAAAATAAATTGATAAGTTTATCTGTCTTTATTTACATTTAACGAAGATAGTACATATGTCATCAATGCACCCCCAAAAGTATTTAGAATAAAAATAAGTAGAAGATGGGAATTGGATGAGGGTAACTAACAAAAAAAGTGCCAAATTGATAGATAGATGTACCAATTTGGTATTTAATCATTATTGTATCCAATGTTTTTATGATTCTTATTGGTAAAAAGTTATTTGTCTAATATTCAATCCCCTCCTCGTTTCCCTTTAATTTCTGAATCAAGAAACAAAAAATTGTACAACCTAAAAATAAACTTTGCAAATAGGTAGCCCTTAAATTGTATTAATATTGTTATTTTAGCAACCAGAGTAAATTATGTATCGCCTCTAAATAAATTGAAAAGATCAATAAGCTTTAATTTTAATAGAAAACCACATAATTAAAATACTAATTCAAGATTAAATGTCTCTATTTTATTTTCGATTGGATGGGATAATTTTTATATAGATATACATACGATTGATCCATCTAAGGTTTTCTCCGAAGTAACAAATTTGAAAGAGGTATTATAGAGAATAAGAGTCCCACACATAAAAAATATACTTGATATATGTCTGTGTATATAGTATTATGAAAGGAAATCAATTGGTTTCTTTGTGATTGACTTCAGAATAAAAAATAGAATTATTTGTTTTTAATCTATATTAATCAAGTTAACTTTAGATAATCAATATTTCTTTTCTTTTAAATTTCTTGTTGCATGATAATTGGAATTTATTCAATTCATATTAAACTAGTATCAGGGAAAAATAAACATCATTCCATGATTTCATATTCCATTCATTCTATAAAAATAAAAATTCTTCAATATTAATTATCTTTTAAACTTCTGAATTTGTCAAATAAAAATAAGTCCATATACTGTGGCTATGTGTTGTCGGGAAATAACAAATATGCCTTCTCATCCGGTTGGTTGCCCGATAACAGCGCCACCCTGGCGTTTCCCTTTTTTTCGTCACTTTATATATACTAGATGTATGCCTATGAAACCGCCATTTTGAGTTGTACATATAAACGTATATTTTATGAAAGTGAAAAAAAAAATATTTTATTCAAAATAATTTTCTTTGTTATAAATACAGCTCTCCCCACTCTCTGGCAATTTGTGAATCCACAGGTACAAATTTTGACATATTAATTCGAATTTTTTTAAATTAAAAATATTCTACACACAAAACCAAAACAAACAAACTCAATCACTAGTCTGTATAGTCTAACCTCTAAGAGACTTCTAGAATATGGACCGTTTAATATGAATTTGTTACTCCTGGTAAGAACTTCTTCAAGTAAAAACTAATAGTTATTAATTAATATAGTTAATATTATATTTAGCAACATAACTGAATATTTTATTAAAAAATGAATGATGTTACATTAAATTGTAAAAAATTTTATCTTGGTTATTTTTATGCAATCTCACTCTCTTTTGGTATTTAAAATTAGCTGGAGTGTCTCCACTCGACTATCTCGCAATTTGAATTGGATTAAATAACATAATATATTATATTTAAATTAAATTTAATTAATTATAAATTATAAATAATAAATATTAAACCAGCGCATGTTTGGCTTTTTGTTGATGGCACCACGTCACGTGTTGGCGCGTGAGATTTGCAGTGTTAAAAAATTAATTCTGGTAATTTCAGCGAATCAATCAAGCTGAAATTCTATATATAGCAGTTTTATACAATTATTAATCATGTGAAAAATTATCAAACATATATCTTTATTTTTACGGTCACTTTAGAGGAAAAAAAATCAAAACGTTGTAGGTAATGACCCTCTTCCGGTTGAGCTACATTTCTCAAAAGTTGATAGAAAACTATGAATTTTGAATAATGTCCATGTACCAAATTTCATCATTCTAGCTCAAACCGTTTTTGCGTAATCTTGCCTACACACACACACACACACACACACACACACACACACACACACACACACACACACACACACACACACACACACACAGACATTTTTCTCAACCTTAGTGAAAATGATTCAGGAACCTTCAAAACGTATAAAAACATCAAAATCTCAACATCGAAAATTTTCGTGATCGCAATACTATCTCTGGCGAGATAGTAAAAATGAACAGAAATCCAAAAATTCTGGAGGCTAATATCATTCTATTTCATCTGAAAATGTACTTTTTTAAAAATTCTGATTTGAGTATTGATTGCAATGGCATAAATAAATCTATCAAAGATGATTGAGACAATGTATAAAAAAGACAACTCAATAAAAATAAATAAATAAATAATAATATTTATTATTTCATGTCTTGCCTTAACCTATTATAAAGAAATTGATATATCAAAGAGAGGAAATCCAAACTCTCTTTTTAAATCAATTCATCTATATATTCATATATATTAGCTGACAGGTTTGTTGATGCGCAAATATCAATAGTGATAATATCAGAAAAAAGATTGCTCTTTTTCAAGATAAGTATATATGTATATATATCCCAATTGGTATCAACATAGAGTAAGTAGATAGAGACAGAGAATAAATGAAAATATATCCATATATAGAGAGAAAGGATGAATGGATGCAAATGACAGAAAGAAAATTTATCCAATATCTTTATGCCAGTGGAAAATTTACATTGAAAAGAGGGAATTTTCTTTCTACTTCCAAAATGTGTGAAATAATATAATATATGAATATAGGTATAAAAAGGTGAGAGTAGTTGCCATTCCATTTAAATATTATAAAATTACAAAATTATTTCTCGAATTGGATGAGGAAAGAAAGTATTATAGAATAATTAATACATAGAATATTATTATACATTGATATTAATGATATTCATTATGTTGGTATCTCTTAAGAAAAAATATTTTTAAATTAAAATTAAAGTGAATTTAATTTTGATTATTTCAAATTAAAATTTATCATAAATTATTTGAAAGATTATTCTATAAGAATTTTTATATACTAGGCATTTTATTTTCTTTTATATTTAAATTTACAATTATTTTCCTCATCTAAGAATAATAATAGTAATAGTAATATTTGAAAAGGAAGAAAAAAATTGAGATTTACATGCTGTTATATTTATTTATAATTTAATTTAGTAGTCGCAAATATTAAAAAATAAAAAATGATCATATTTTACTTCGTTCCTTATGCAAGAATATCATATAATAAATTCTTATTATATTTTTTTATATTATTTAACTATTAATATCCTATAAGATTTTATATATGGTAATATATCTATTTCTATTATATTTATTACATTTTCCATTCATTAATTTATATCACTAAGGTGGGTTCTGCATCAATTCAGGGAGGGGAGGGAGGAGGGGGGAGGGAGGGGGGCAAATCAATGGGAAAATTGTGATCTTTTTCTATTCTGGGTTCGATAAATAGTTTCTGAATTTCACAAAATAATGTTTCTATTTCAATTAAGACCTTTCTTTACTATATTTACATTACTTTATGCGTGTATGAATAATAATATCAGTAAAAATAATATTTGGAAAGGAAGAAAAAATTGACATTTACCTGCTGTTATATTTATATATAGGTAACTTTTATAATTTAATTGTTCTTTAATTTCAAAAAAATAATAATTTCTAGGGGAGCTGAGTAATATTTTTTCTGCAAAGGGATGGGGTAGTCCAAATAATTTTGAATTCTAAAAATAATATTACTATTGTTATTGTAATTGATTTCTATTTAATTATAATATTATCATTATTTAAAATATTTAATGTTATGCTAAAAAAGGTCGCATATATGAAGTCTATTGTTCATTTCTGAAGAATATGTCATATAATTTCTAATATTGTGTTTAAGAAAGAGAAAAAAATTTGCAATTGTTTTGTTAACTTTCACTTTTAAATTTAGATTCCATAATATACATTTTTGTCCATACGTGTCTTCTCTTCTTTCTCTTATTCTCTTTGAGAAATCATATGATGGATGCCGGTTATCGGTTGTTTTTCCACTTGAAATAGAGTTGTTAAATATCTCGATCAATATTTTCCATCCTGTTTCCGTTTTTTTCCTTTTGTTTTAGTGGAATGTAGTATAATAATATTCTCTCTCTACTTCAATTTCTTATGTTAGTTCGTCATCTTTACTGGCTTTTATTAGTCTTTCCGTCTATCTTTGTCGAATTGACCTAATAAAATGAAGTTAACTAAATAATAACATTTCACTCTATACCTATATATATATATATATATATATATATAAGAGTATAAAATTAAATTTGAGACCGAAACGGAAACGCAGAGTGAAAACAAGAACAATTACATAATCATTTATTTTAGTTAATTTTACGACTGAACAAATGAGAAAATTACGAGGGTAGATCAATAAGTACGTGACATTTTGAATGAAACACAGGCTTTTGAATAAAAAATTATATTATTTTTTTTTATCGTGGTCTCCTTTGAGCTCTATACAGTTCGTCCAACCCTTCCAAAAAATAAGATTTGTCGAGGACATCAAAATAGATTTGTTTCATCGTTGGAGTCAAATCTCTTTCCGCCGGCCATTTGGAAACAAGAAAAAGTCACTCGGGGCTAAATCCGGAGAATAGGGCGAATGAAGGAGCAATTCATATTCCAATTCATTAATTTTCTTGGAAATTCACTTTTTTCATTTTTTTTCTCAATTCACGGGGTAGTCTGCTATTAATGGATGTCAAACAAAACTAAAAGACCCAGCTGATTCAAATTCCGGCAGGAGTCAGCTGATAGTTGCCTGCTTACAGGAGCAGTTTGATTTAAGGGAAGAGAAATTCAAAATGTCGCGACCTTATTGAAATACCATTGTATTCTAATTGACTGAAGAGTGAATAATAATAGCTATACTTCTATACAAAGAAAATCTTATTTCAAAGGTGTGACATTTTCATTATTTATTTTAAATATTTTCCATAGTATTTCAAAAAATGTATCATACAATTTATTATTTTTTTTTATGAAGTCTTAATCATAACAAGGGTTTCTATACTAGGTACGTATTATCTTTCACTACTTTTAAAAATTTTAGGCTGTTTTATTTTATTTTATATTTTAAAATAAGAAGGTCAAACTCAAAGAAAATTGATCAGCTAACAAATTTTTTAACTGCTGCAATATATTATGTGAGTGACTTTCAGAAATTACTTAATTAAGACTTTTTAATTTTTAGTTTACTATATTTTACAAATTTTATGTGTGACACAATATTAGATGTTTCTCCAAATTTACAATTATTTTAAATTTTAATAAGTATGATAAAATCTGAATTACATTAAAATGAGCACTTGATCATCACACCCACATTCTAAATACTTTAATTTTTTTTTAATGGTTTCATCTCTTATTCCACCTTTTCAAGATTCCGATAATATCAATCTACATATATAAAAGGCAACCGACACTAAGCACTTTTAGAGTAATGGTTTCCCCAATAAAATCCCAAATGGAATTCCTTCTTTACATAATATGCCAATCTAAATTTACGAGGATCAATTAATGTAAACCATATCGTATTCTCTTTAACATAAATATATTTTAAGAATCATTTTCTCTTTCTTCTTTTTACCCCGACCGACGATAGTAAGGGAGGTATTGTTTTCACACCAAATTTCACATGTGGAGATTTTTACATATCTCCACGAAATATGCATTTTCTAAACAGAAAAAAGTATTTTTAGCATGATGTCTGTCTGTCCGTCCGTCCGTCTGTCCGTATAGATGTGTACAGCCTGAACGGCTCAACCGATTTTGATGAAATTTGGTATATTTACTTAATGCATCAGTGGGATGAATTGATCAACTTTTGGTCCAAATCCGGAAACCGGTAGTATTAGCGATCGACGATAAGAAGGCAAGGGTTATTTTCACACCAAATTTCACATGAGGAGATTTTTTTATATATCACCACGAATCATGGACTTTGTATTGGTTTTATCCTAGAGAAAAATCATATTTATTAGTTTTTTCTTGATTTAAAATTATATGACGTCATCCAGTCATTCATGACGTCACAGCCTGGTCTTGCATATATATTATAAATAAAATAAAATTAAAAATGTTTATATTTATTATTTATGTATGCCTATCTGTTTTTTATTACATTAATAGATATATTAAAATTATTTGAAATTGTTTCTGTAGCTGGAAATTAATTTACTTCAAACCGTCGGTCGGTTCAGACCTGGCCACAGGTCAACTTATTTATTATTACATTCACATTCATAAAATATTTTTCTATATATTTTGATTTAAATTTTTATACATATAAATTTCAAAAGATGGAAATGATATAATTTCAATTTCTTTATTAAAATGTAGCCATAATATTTACTACTAGAATTACTCTTAGAGTATTTTTTTTTAAATAAAAATATAAGCATATATAGGGTGTTCAAAAATTCACGCAAGAAGTAATTTCTATTGAAAAGATTTATAATTAAAAATTTTAAATTTATTTTATTGTTTTTATTTTAATTGTTACATAAACTAAACAGAATGAGATTTTGTAAGTAATATGTCCACTTAGATTTTGTTGGGACTATTTTCGAACAATATCATCTTCAAAAATGAGGTTATTGTAACGCTTTTATAACGTTTTTCTTAACTTCACTTGGCGTTTGTCTCTGTGTCTCTCTGTCTCTCTGTCTGTTCGCTCTTTTGGCAAATTGAAATCGATTTTTAATCGACTTTTTATTGAGAATTTTTATGGATATTTCAATGGATCCCTAGAAGGTATAAAAGAAATATAATTGATTTATAATTAATTAATTGTAATTAATTAGCGATTAATTACTTTTAGTAACTAACTCCTTTTGTATTGCTCCCATTAATTTTTTTTCAACAGATTCTGAAACATAAATATTGATTTCAGGATAGATTTTCATTTTGAACGTATTTAAAAATATTTTATAGCATTAAAATTAATGACACTAAATAGAAATAGTGTTACTTGTTAATAAAGTGTTTTAGTGTGGTATGTATATATATAAATATATATATATATGAATAATAGCTCTATAAAGGAAGTTAATTGCATAGAAATCAAATGAAAACTAAAAGCGCCTAACGTTTTTAGTTGAATATGAACTAATTCATCCATAAACTTTGTCAGGCTTATAGAAAAATTATTTTATTCTTTTTAGTCCATTGGAAAAACGTCATTTTATAAAATTTTTTTATATTTACATTATTTTTTATTTTGAAAACAGTTAATTAATCGATAAAATAGTAGCATTAGCGGTGCAGAAAATTCTCGAATGAAAAACATCATAAACGCTAATACCTTTTATGACATGATTATTGGTGTAATGGTATTTAGGACTATTATGTAGTCATGCCATAATTTACAGCTTTATTCTTAAAATAAGAAATACTAAAATTTACAAATATAAAAATGTCAACTTTTGTACAATATCTCTAACAAATATGGTGGTGGGTGATCTTGTGCATTCGGTATGAAAGATATTACTTATAGGAAATTACAAGTAAAAGAAAAATTTACCTTTATATAAGCCTTCCTGCTTCTTATACTTAAATTTAAAATATTATACAGATTCCTAAGTTAACAAAATACATTGAAATCATCATTTCAGAATAGAAATTTGTTTTATTTAACTAGAATAAATATTTGAATGGCAGAGGACTGAACCAGAAAAAATAATCAACTGTGAATACCGGCTGTATAATTTTTTCAGGAATTACAAAATTCAAAGAGATAGAAAAAGGTATCTACCAAACTTAAGCATACATTAAATACAGCGAGAGAGGATTTTTTTTTGTTTTTATCTAAAACCATTCGTGTTTGTCTTAGATCAAGGAATTTTTTTTATTTTATCTCGCTTTTTTCCATGCTCTCCACAAAAACTTGACAGATGAAATTGGAGTCAAAAAAAGCACTAGGGAGAGAGAGAGAGAGAGGTGGGAGGGGGCGAGGGGAGGATAGAGATACGATCAAATCTTTTTTTCTCTTTACTTTTTTCTTATTATTTTAAATATTAATAAATCAGAATCATTTGAAAATTATATATATATAGCACAATTTCAATTTTAAAACTAAGTAATTTTTTAATAAATTATATCTAATATAAGAAATAATTATTTAAAAAAATATTCAATTTTGTTTTCTTTCGTTTTATTTATCAACTACGATTTTCTTTTTGTCTCAGACTCTCATCTCTGAGACATTTTCTCTCTTTTTCTTTTCTGTCTATCAAAATCAAGGATTTCAATATTGAATTTTATAAATTCTCAAGAGTATCAGTTTGATATTGACAAAATCCTGGGAGAATTCAAATCAAAATAGTTTACTACATAACATAATATACTAATATTAATTCAAAATTTCAATCTTAAATGAGAATTAAATTATTGTTTAATTATTTTAATACTATTGCTTATTAATATTATTACCGACCGACGATAGTAAGGGAGGTATTGTTTTCACACCAAATTTCACATGTGGAGATTTTTACATATCTCCACGAATCATGCATTTTCTTAACAGAAAAAAGTATTTTTAGCATGATGTCTGTCCGTCCGTCCGTCCGTATAGATGTGTACAACTTAAACGGCTCAACAGATTTTGATGAAATTTCGTATATTTACTTAATGCATCAGTATGATGAATTGATCAACTTTTGGTGCAAATCCGGAAACCGGAAGTGGTAGTATTAGCGATCGACGATAGGAAGGGAAGGGTTATTTTCACACCAAATTTCACATGTGGAGATTTTTTTATATATCTCCTCCTATCATGCACTTTGTATTGGTTTTATATAATAAATCTCTCCTTTTATTAATTTTAACAAATTATTGTTTTATAAGTAAGTATGGGGGAAGAGGATTTATAACTATTGTATTATTTATCTAGATTCTAGATTGAGAATGTGAAAGCAGCATCTATTCGCTGATCACCACTTAATTCAGATCCGATGAGACAGAAGGGGAAACATTCAAAGGATCGGTATACGAATAGTAATGAATTGTTTTGAAAAAGGGATCTTAATTGAAACTAGGGGGTCGCTGTGCTCTTAAATTCAATTTAGACTTTTATTAATAATTTTTCAAGTTCAAAATTCGAAAAGAAAAATTTACGTTTTTGCGAAAACTTAAAAAATTCAGGAAAAAGAGAAGCAATAAAAACAAGTTGACCTGTGGCCAGGTCCGAACCGACCGACGGTTGGGAAGTAAATTAATTTACAGCTACAGAAACGACGATAGGAAGGGAAGGGTTATTTTCACACCAAATTTCACATGAGGAGATTTTTTCCATATCACCACGAATCATCATGCACTTTGTATTGGTTTTATCATCTTTATTAGTTTTTTCTTAATTTAAAATTATATGACGTCACCCAGCCCTTCATGGCGTCACAGCCAGCTCAACTTATATATTATAAATAAAATAAAATTAATAATATTTATGTTATATCCATATCTGTTTTTATTGCATTAATAGATACATTTAAATTATTTGAAATTGTTTCTGTAGGTGGAAATTAATTTAGTTCAAACCGTCGGTCGGTTCGGACCTGGCCACAGGTCAACTTATTGAATATAAAATTTGAAAATAGAAATATAGCAGGAGAAATGTTTCAATGTTAAAATACAAAAAAGAAGGAAATGAATGGGATGTAAAAGTTGGTTAAATCGATTTATTAAAATAATTCGTATTAATTTATTATTATTCGTCGTATATATAATACGTAGTATAATTAATTTCATTTAACGAAGTCGAAATTATAATATTTTATTTTGAAAATAAAGTCAAAGGCAGTTGAACCTCATCCATTGGGGGTAAGCAAGAGATTGCTATGCTGTCCCCTTCAAGGTCACGGATAAGCAAGGCAATGGAGGTGCCCGCCAATCGACATGGCGGCGAAATTTATCAATCGTATATAATTAATATAGAAGTAAAAAGTTATAAATCTATCATTTATAAAATTCAATTTTAATTTGAATCTTTTCTAAAATTTATTAAACTTCATTTAAATTAATAGGAATAAATAAATTTAGAATTAATTCTTGATTGAGGGACGATTTCGTTGGTGAGGCCGGTCAACCTCTTCCACTGGAAAGGGAATGAGAACTGAATCACTGAATGCGCTCGAAGCTCACCAGCAGGCAAGCAGGCAGGCCAGGAGGGAGGGTGGGGGGTGGGAGGTGAGTTGAGGTGGCGAAGGGGTTCAACATGGCGGCAAATGTTTTCGATCTGTCAAAATTCAATAATTAATATTTAATCAACGAAGCATCGTAAAAATATATAATAGTAGTGAAAAAGAATCTACGTTTCATAAGGAATCTATTCATATAGGTTTTACCTGTTGTTATGAGGCAATATTTTTGTTGAACTGTAAAAATAAACCGATATTAAAATTAATTTAAAATTTCCATTTAATGATACGAAAAATCAATTTTATTTAGAATCTGGCTAAAATTATGGTCAATGGATTTGTCTTGGTCACCATTTACAAGATTTAGTCAAAAATTTTAATAAAATGAAAAACATTGATTAGATTGGTTTTTCTAATTTTGAAAAGCGTACTATAAATATGAGTTCCAAATTTTTACTAATATGAAGCGTAGGAGAGGTGGGTCCTCTCAGAGGCACATAAGACATGTCTCACTCGTGAATATAGAGGGTTTTGCTAGTTGTAGAATTGACGTAATCTGGATATATTTGAATTAACCCCCTTCGGGGGTTAATTCAAATATATATAGGAGACTCTAAAGAGTCTCCTATAAGAGACAAGATTTCAATTTTTTTTTCTTTTTAATGAATCTATGCTAGGTATTCTCCTTCATCCAAATAAATTTGATTTTTTGAATGATCAGGGGGGGGGGGGAAGAGTAAGCGTAAGGGAATGGATTGAAAGGAGTCAACGGGTAAAGGACATGATTCCTCCAGGTAGAAGAGGGATTTAGAAGAAATCATGAGCTCACGTGAGGGCAGAGACGCCAATCCCTGAAATAAATTCTTTTCTACTGCGATTATAGAAAAGAATCTACTCGCTACCCGGGATATTATTTTTAAATTTATAAAAAATTAATTTTACATTTCATGAAACTTATTCAATTTTTTCTTATTTCTTCATAAATATAAACAATAAATGATTATATATTAACGATCGACGATAGGAAGGGAAGGGTTATTTTTACACCACACATGAGGAGATTTTTTTACATATCTCCACAAATCATGCACTTTGTATTGCTTTTATCCTCGGGAAAATCATCATTAGTTTTTTCTTAATTTAAAATTATATGACGTCCAGCCAGCTCTTAATTATTTATTATAAATAAAATAAAATTAAAAAATATTTATGTTATATCCATATCTGTTTTTTATTACATTAATTTTTCATATTCAATTTTTTCTTATTATTTCATAAATAAAAACAATAAATGATTTCCTTCCTTTTCAAGTAATAATTATGTTATTTTAAGTTATTTATTTTTGAATATAAAATAGAAATATATCAGGAGAATGTTTCAATGTTAAAATACAATAAGTTGACCTGTGGCCAGGTCCGAACCGACCGACGGTTTGAAGTAAATTAATTTCCAGCTACAGAAACAATTCAAATAATTTAAATGTATCTATTAATGCAATAAAAACAGATATGGATATAACATAAATATTTTTAATTTTATTTTATTTATAATATATAAGTTGAGCTGGCTGTGACGTCATGAAGGGCTGGGTGACGTCATATAATTTTAAATTAAGAAAAAACGAATGAAGATGATATTCCCAAGGATAAAACCAATACAAAGCCGTTCAAGTTGTACACATCTATACGGACGGACGGACGGACGGACAGACATCATGCTAAAAATAATACCTCTCTTACTATCGTCGGTCGGTAAAAAATAAAAATAAAATTGTAATAATAAAAAATAAAATTTCAATTATATTCATTTAATAAATTATTATTATTATTATTATTAATTATTATTATTATTATTTGTAATAATTGCAATAAAAATAAATAAAAATAAAAACCAAAAAAAAGTGCAATTAAATCTAAAATTTCAATTATATTCATTTAATATATTATTATTATTATTATTATTAAGTGTTCAGTTATCACATACGTATATATGTATAAAGAGACATGCAAAAGCGAAGCTTTGCCGGGTCTGCTAGTATATTATAAATAAAATATGTTATATGTCTATCTGTTTTTTATTACATTAATAGATATATTAAAATTATTTGAAATTGTTTCTGTAGCTGGAAATTAATTTAGTTCAAACCGTCGGTCGGTTCGGACCTGGCCACAGGTCAACTTATTTTTTAATATAATTAATAAAAATTTTATAAAAATATAAAAATTTTTTTATAAAAATACTATACCTTTTTTTTAAGTAATAAAAACAAAATAAAAAACAAATAATTCATCCATTTTATGAGAAAATAAATAACATCCAAATTTATGGTATATAGGGGTGAGCAACCTTTTGAACCCACGGGCCAATTTCAATTTTAAAATTTTACTTACTAATAATTTACAAAGCTTTATATATATACTAATAAACATTATAATATAAAAATATAAAATTAAAAAAAGTGAATATTTCATATATAAATTTTAATGCGACAAGAAAAGAACAAAAATGCAAAATTTAAAAAAGTAAATATTGTATATAATTATAAGTGAATATTATAAGTGTACATAAATGTTAATGCAAAATAAAAGAAGAACAGAAAAACTAATTTACTTGAAAACTTTAATGAGAAATTTGGCAATGTTTTTTTGATATAAGCTGATCAATATCAGCCGGTATTGATGAAGTAGCTACACGTATGCAGCTTTCTAATCGAGCATCACTCAGTCTTGAACGGTGGTCATTTTTTATTAATTTCATGGTTGAAAATAATTGTTCGCATACATACGTACTTCCGAAAAGAGACATCATTTGCTTTGCATTTTTCGTCAAAAGCGGAAATTTCTCAGGGCTCACAAAAGATTTATAAAAATTATCGATGTTTACTGAGAAAAATACATTTTTTAAATCGGTATTATTCTGAATGATAATCACTTCCATTTGAAAGTTTTCAGGAACTGTATCCACATCGATATTAAATGGTGAAGAAAACATTTTCATGGAAACCGCTATCTTCTCAGCTTTGAACATTTGGAATCGTAATTGAAATTCGTTGATTAAAATGTCTATATATTGTACGTATTTTTGAGAAGTAGTAACGTTTTCTTTTTCTAAATATGGAAAGTGAGACACATTATTCTGCAAAAGAAGCTGTTTCCACAATTTTAATTTGCGCTCAAAGCCTTGAATTTTATCATACAAATTGTGAATAAACTGTCCTTTGCCTTGAAGTTCGACATTAAGATCACCGAGATGCTGAGTTATGTCGATAAGAAACGCAAAATCGCACATCCATTCTTTATCACCAAAATGAGGAAAGGCATATTCCTTCATATCCAAGAACAATTGTATTTCACTTTTTAAGGCGTATACTCTTTTTAGCATTGCACCTCTACTAAGCCAACGTACTTCGGTATTGAAAACCACGTCGCCATATTCAGTTTCTAAATTGTTCAGGAATTCTTTAAATTCACGGTGATTTAACCCGCGCGACTTTATAAAATTGATTAATTTAATTATTGGTACTGTGACATTTGGAAAATTCAATCTTTTCGCACACAAACTTTCCTGGTGAATTATACAGTGGTTAATGAATATTTCTCTTCCAGTGGCCTTCTTAATGTCTTGAAATAGCCTTCCCGATACTCCTACATTCATGCTTGACATTGCTGGTGCTCCAACTGTTGATATACCAATAATCTTCTATAATAAAATAGAAAATTTTTCCAACACCGACTTTAGTTCATCATACAGGTCTTTGCCGGTTGTAGTCCCTTGCATTGGAACCAGTGAACACAATTCTTCAGTAATATTAAATTTAGTGTCAATACCACGTAAAAATATAGCAAGTTGTGCTGTATCGCTAGTGTCGCAGCTCTCATCAAGTGCCAAAGAACAGTATTCGAATTTTTCACGAAGCGTTGTTGCTATGTTCTCGGACAAGTCGTCGATTCTCCTTGCAATGGTGAATCTTGATAAACTAATGTTTGAAATAATATTTATTTTATCAGGAAATGCTATTTCTGCAACAGCAGTCAGACATTCTTTTATCATCTCTCCATCCGCAAAGGGTTTCATTTTTTTTTTGCCAGTATTTGACTGACAACAAAACTAGCCTTTACTACCGAATTTGATAAAATATCTTGATTTTTAAAAATAGTCAGTTGGTTTCTCAAGTTTTTTTCCTCTTGATTAACCTTATCTATCCGGAGTTGTCCGGTTAAGTTTTTATATTTATCTTCATGTTTAGTATCGTAATGTGTGTGTGTGTGTGTGTGTGTGTGTGTGTGTGTGTGTCTTTTTATGTTATATTATTATTATTAATGAAGACACAGTCTCTGGAGCATAATAAGCATACAGCTTTATCTTTAACGACATTAAGAAAATAATAAAATTTCCACTTTTATTGGAAAATCCTGTGTTCATCCGCAATTTTCCGTATTTTTGTTTGCTTTTTCGACATGCTATTAGGGTTTAAAAATTATTTTATTATTAATTAATTTAATGAAAAAAATCTAATATGATATTATCTTTTTGATAATAATATTGCACTCACGTCTTTCAAGAAACCCAAAAATTAGTCAGTTAACAGCTCACAAGTCTGATACTGACTCACAGAGCATCCATACACAGAGGTATACACTCAATGCTATTTTTACCGACCTACGATAGTAAGGGGGTATTGTTTTCACATCAAATTTCACATGTGGAGATTTTTACATATCTCCACGAATCATGCATTTTCTTAGCAGAAAAAAGTATTTTTAGCATGATGTCTGTCTGTCCGTCCGTCCGTCTGTCCGTATAGATGTGTACAGCCTGAACGGCTCAACCGATTTTGATGAAATTTGGTATATTTACTTAATGCATCAGTAGGATGAATTGATCAACTTTTGGTACAAATCCGGAAACCGGAAGTGGTAGTATTAGCGATCGACGATAGGAAGGGAAGGGTTATTTTCACACCAAATTTCACATGAGGAGATTTTTTACATATCTCGACGAATCATGCACTTTGGTTTTATCCTCGGGAATATCATCTTTATTAGTTTTTTCTTAATTTAAAATTATATGACGTCATCCAGCCATTCATGATATCAGAGCCTGGTCTTACATATATATTATAAATAAAATAAAATTAAAAATGTTTATATTTATTATTTATGTATCCATATCTGTTTTTTATTACATTAATAGATATATTAAAATTATTTGAAATTGTTTCTGTAGCTGCTAATTAATTTACTTCAAACCGTCGGTCAGTTCGGACCTGGCCACAGGTCAACTTATTTTTCGTTACTAGTGCTGGCAGTGCTGGCAGGCAGGGTGGGCATGTGTGAGCGTTTTTCCCGACCGACGAGGAAGGCATTTTTAAATTTTTTTTGAATGAATATTTGGAATTTAAAAATTATTTATTGAGATATAAAATTAGCATTACAGAAATCAAATATGCTTTTTTCAAAAATGTTAGTTTTATATCCAAATAAATAATTTTTAAATTAACATTATAATTAATTTATTGATGGGAGAAAAATTAATAAATAACAAATTATTATTATTAATAAAAAATATATTAAAAATATTTATTAACATTATAATAAATAACAAATTATTATTGTTTATAAATAATCGAGACGAATAATAAAATTTTATTTTAGAAATGCTCGGCGGGCCGCAGAAAAATATTTAAAGGGCCGCATGCGGCCCGCGGGCCGCGGG
This sequence comes from Labia minor, assembly GCA_963082975.1. Classification (NCBI taxonomy): domain Eukaryota; kingdom Metazoa; phylum Arthropoda; class Insecta; order Dermaptera; family Spongiphoridae; genus Labia; species Labia minor. Next base: position 53,441,716 of record OY720349.1, read on the forward strand.
TTGCTCACCCCTGGTATATAGTTACATATAAAAAGATAACAATTTTTATTTGTTAGCTTCTCTCTCTCTCTCAATATATATATAGGTATATATATATATATATATATATATATATATATATATTCCTCTATTTCTATACTCACTCTATTCATTCCCTACTCAATAGAACAACAAATCTTTTGTTCCTACCATATCGACCAGCATGATAATTAAAAATATATCACAACCAGAGGGAATGTTAATTAAACTGTTAGTCGTTTTACATGTCTATTATCTTGAAGTTATGATAATTTAACGATATTAATGTTTATTACAACTCATTACGAATGTGAACCAAAAATGCTAATTCAGCTGAAATTAATCAACTCTCAAGATATAAACCCAATTGTCTAATCATATTTTATAATTATATATGCATAGGATATATATATATATTTAATAGTAATTCAGTAAAATAGATTTATGGTATTGATAAAGAATCAAAATAAATTAAAATTTTGAGGATCAAACATTATTTTTTTTCTATTTTCAAATAGTCAAGAAAAAAAAACAACAAATTTAATAACTCTGAAAATTTTAGTGTTTTTTTTTTAATAAAATTTAATATTTTAAAAATTAAAATTAAAATAATAAAATATTTTAAAAACAATAAGATGTTTCAATTTTTTGAAGATTTTCTTTTCTAATTGATTTTTCTTATCTAATTTATTAATTTCAACTGATTTTTAAAAATTAAATAATAGTTAAAAAATCATTCATTTCTATAATAATAGGATTTTATTTTTTTACAACCGGCAAAATAATTGTTTGATATATTTTAATTTTGATCCCCTTTGATAATAATTTTGACGAGATAAGCCTCTTTGCTGCCTGATAACAAGCGTTACTCGAGTTAAATTTTTTTTTCGGATATTGTTATCTTTTGTGATTACAGAACCTAGGTATTTAAATTTACATTGACATAATTATAACTTTTATCGTTTTCGAGATCATTCAAGGTACTGAGTTAAGTTCCTTCATAACTAATTAATTAATTAAATATACTCTAATGATATTTTAAAAATATCATTAATCCTTAAAATAAAAGGAAAAATAAAATTTATTTTTTTAAAAATGATTGTAATACGTTCCCCTGAAGGGACTAGTTGTTGGAAAGTCGGACAGGGATTCGTTCAGTAGCTAGCGTCCAGGACGAACGGACTTTATTGGAGGAAAAAAGGACCACCATTCACCAGTCCACTGATTATCGCTTGTATAAGGACCGGCTTCATCATTTACAAGAAATATTGTGTTTTCAAGGAGTTTTTTTTTTTTATTAATTTTTTTGAATTTTTTCTAAGAATTAAAAAAAATTGTTTCACAACAAATATTGGTTTCTCTATAATTTTTGTAAAACGTCTTTTTTATTTTTATAAGAAAGAATATAAAAAAATTTCTGAATATAAAATTATAATTTAAAAGATTTATTTACATTTAAATCTAACGGTTTTAAAAGTTTATATTTAAACATTAAATATAATAAATCTTATAATAAATTTTTATTCTTAATGATAAATTTAATTTTTTTCTCTTTTTTTGTAGTCCAGATCTCCAGGTCAGTTCACGCCGATTCAAAGTCCACCCTTTTTCATTACACATTTGTGACTAACCCTTATTTTTCTTAAAATTTACCCCTTCAATATCTCGACCCTTATAAAAAATCATTACAATACAAACACGAGAAAAAATTAAAACCATCTTTATCATTTGTTAGCGTTATCAATGGCAATCTTAGACCTCACTATAAAGCATGTACCTAATAGATTTTTATTTATTTCAAAATGAATAGACATGAAGTATTAAATATCTACTAAGAAATATTTCTAAATTTATTTGGAATATAAAAATGATTCAAACAGAACTTAAATGTTATAGATATTAATAAATAAAATATTTTTTAAAAGGCCTGTATTAGTAATGAATATCAAGATTACTCTTTGATATGAGAGTTAAAAGATAATACATTTTCTTAATTTAACCTTTTTATTTATTAAATAAATACAGGATAATTTATTGTAATAAGTTGTGTATATAACATTTATATTTAATTCATTGCATATCATGGTCTCCCCCCCTTTTATTTCTTTGTATTCTCCATCTCCCTATGCTAACCCTTTATTAGTGGTTGATTCTATGAACAATTTTCCTTTTGTAGAAATCCAGTGGGAAATTAAAATATCAAACTCAAGAGAAAGAGAGAGCGTGGAGAATTCAAATAAAAGAGCCTCAAGTACAAATACAAAAAAAAGAAAGAGTTTTTAGGAAAATAAAAAGTTGTCTCATTATATATTCATCTAATATTTATACAAAACTAATGAAAGAAAATATTAGAAGGAAATATAATAATAATAAGAATTTATTTGATGTAAATCTTGGTAATGTCATTGAATTTCTTAGTAATTCTTTTTATGAAAAGAATGGGAAATTAATTCTTCATAACCGTCACTCCGACAACACCAATCAAAAAGAAATAAAACTGTTTCAATTGTACAATTCAATTAATTGCAATTAATAAAAAGATAACTAACTCAATATACTTATTATTTACTAAGGGTTTAGTAATTGACCCATTCAACATAGCGCAAAATTCTAATTTGATGTTAGCCGGGACAAGGACATTCGTCACAGAGCATTCGTTCGTGGGTTGCCGTCGAGACCAGGCAGACTTTATTGGAAGAAAAAGGGACCAACATTACACTCGGTCGTCCACGGACTATCTCTTACAAAAGGACCGGCTACATTATTAACAAAAAATATTGTTTTTCACGAAGGATTATTTTTTTAATTTTTTTAATCTAAGAATTAAAAAGAATTTGTACAAATATTGGTTTCTCTATAATTTTTATAAAACGTCTTTTTTCTTTTTTAAATAATTATAAAAAAGATTTCTTTATATAAAATTATAATTTAAAGATTTACATTTAAATCTAAAGGTTTTAAAAAATTCTTATTTAAACATTAAATATATTAAATCTGATTATAAATTTTTTTTTAATGATAAATTTAATTTTTTTTCTTTTTTTGTAGTCCAGATCTCCGGGGCAGTTCACGCTGATTCAAAGTCCACCCTTTTTCCAATACACATTTGTGACCAACCCTTATTTTTCTTAAAATTTTCCCCTGTTGATATCCACCCATATAAAAAAATCATTACATATATTCGAAGATGATCATTATTTTTAATTGGATTTTATTAATTGATTGATTAATTTGTCTTCTGTCTGAAATTAAGACATATTGGTGCGGAAAAAATCAAACATATTGAAATTGAAATGTAAAATTGTAATAAATTTGATTATCAATATATATAATTTCCGTCGTATGTATCTAATATCTGTAACATTATGAAGTTAGTTACAAATTGTAAAAATTATTAATTTGTAACTAACTTCATAATTTTAAAATTTTGTTTTGTTATTATTAAATTTTGAAAGAATAAAAAAGTATTAAGACGATTTGAATAAAGTTAATAATTTTATATTCTAAGAAGAGTTTTATGCCGCCGGTAGCATATGATGCCGGGAACGGCAAGTTACAATTATAAACACGTGTATAACATTTACTATGACACTATAACTTATTATAATTTTTAACTCTTCTTTGAATTATTCCTCATTCTTACAAATTCCACTAGTAAATCAATTTTAATATTTTTTTTTACTTAAAATTAATGTTATTCATTGCTCGTCACACTCACCTATGTTGAATTACAAAAAAAAAAAAAATTTAAACCCATTACTATAAAAGATATTGATAAAAGATTTTGTGTATATAAATATAAATTATTTAATATTTTTTTCAATTAGTTTTTTTTAATTTCAAGAATTTATTTTTTTTTCAATTTTTTAAAGCAATTTCTCACATTCCTAATCATCGAATTAAAATAAAAATTGAATATTGAAGTTGCTTCAAATTCCACTTAATTTTGTTTTTTATTTGTTCTCTCATACAATTTAATAAGAAGATGAAAATCCTCCAAGACTAGTGTAAATATATTAATTAAATTATGTTCTCTTTTAATTCTTAAAACTTACCTAATTAAATATTTAAACATTTCAACTTTATCAGTTTTTATTTTTGTTTTACATGTAATTTGCCATACCCATCGGCTCCGTAATATCACCACCCCTGTTAGGCAAAAAGATCAAAAGTTGACTTTTTATTTTTGCAAATTTTAATATAAAAAGTAATAATAAGTAATATAATAAGTATTTAAGATTAATGGTGTAATTTATACTTTAAATACTTAATTGTCCAAGGACTATTAATACGTACTAATAAACATGTCATAATACATTTCATTTGAGATTTGACAAAAACCCGAATTGTCCGTTATATCTCTCGGTTTAACCTTACTAAGTATTGTTCATAAGTAAACGGTTTTGATTTAGTATGTTTATCAGACAGGAGGGGTATAAGAGTATTTCTATGTTTTATATTTTTTATTCAAATATAATAAGAGAAATTTTATTATTCTTGTTCGAACACATTTTAAATTCAAATTTTAATTCTTTCAAGAATACTATTTCTTATAAAAAAATAATGAGAATAAATTATAATGTTTAATGGAAAATATTCATATATTAAACATTAACCTTAATTAAGTTTATCCGTAGTGTAAATTGAATGTTTATCATCACTAATTAAGAAGTTGCCCAATTTCTATCAAATGATTTTAGTATTACCATTCTTTGATTCGGACATTAATAGGTGTAGGTGTATACTGTTTATTTTTGTCATATTCAAAAGTGAATTTAATATAAGTTCTTAATATCATTTATTCAAATTCAATAAAAGCTTAAGTGGTTCTTACGCCTACACATTTATTTATTTATTCTTAATATAAACATTAATATATAAGTATAAGTACTATTTAATATATATGTATAAATGCTTCTATATCAAGTATTTTTTAATAAATTGGTAATAATTAAACTAATTATGATATCAAGATGACAATGATTAATTATGGCAAAAAAAATAATTTATAAAAAAAAAAATAGGTAATCAATGGCTACATTATTACAATTGTATTTTAATTTAAATAATAGAGGTAATAAAAAATAATTATTTTTTATTGAAAGGATTTAAGTTGAGTGAATCTTCCTCATCAACTTTGAAGGAAACGACAAAATGAAAAAATAATAAACTTTTTGGAAAACTGAACATTTATAACAAAATTATCATTAATTATTGAAATTAAAATACAATTGACAGAAGTATGTAATGTAACATATTAACTTGTAAGTAATCAATAGATCATAAAAAGGTTTGCATATAATTTGAAAAAAAATGGTTAATAATAAAAATATTGATTGTTTTTATAAGTAAACTAGCTGCTCAGAGCGCCTTCGGCGCTCTTCACACCTAGACGGGGGCTCCGCCCCTGTACCCCCGAGTGGTACATAGTATTTGCTTGACAGTAGTAAAAGGTTTTCATCCATTTTGTTTCAATCAGTATATTACATAAAACATTCATAGAGATATGTAAGAATACTGTGATATAATTAACGTCAAAATTTTTCGGTCAGACAGACAAATATAAAAAATTCTAAACTCACTTTTGGCTTCCAAAGATCATGAAAGGTCTGCAAAAAATTTTAAATTCTGAGCAATGTGCAGACAAAAACCTTTTTTTATATATATAGATAATAATAATAAAAAACATTTTAATAAATTTAAAAAATATACCCAATTTAAAAATGTCAAAAATTTAAAATAACTTTATATCATCATATTTTAATTTTTATATATTTTCACTTCATAAAATACTAAATAATATTTTTTTTTTTATTATTCAATGATAAAATTTATATATTATTATATTATATATATTATAGAAAAGAAGAAATATTCAATTAAATAAAAAATAATTTATGATAAAAATATGATCTAATAAATATTTTATTAAATTAATTAAAATGAGAACTTTTAGAATAAATGATTTAAATGCATTGATATTTGAATATTAGAATTTAAAATAAAAAGTGAAATATTATAATAATTCTTTAATTGGGAATCGCTATGATAATTCATTGTTTGAAATGATTCCGCTAGGGACAGTGGGCCACGCCAGGCTCTTGAATGAACAACACGGAGAATTATATAAACTTTAAAAAATTAATTTCTGCGGTTATTGATAAGATATTAATAAAATTTATAGCCTATGTTACTCTAGGGGTATATAAGAATATTGTGATGTAATTTCAAAGAAATCGGTTCAGCCAATTCTGAGTCTATAAAATAGTAATTTTCCGGACAGACAGACCGACAGACAGACAGACATGAAAAATTCTAAAGTCACTTTTGGATTCTAGAGGTCATGAAACGCGAAGATATGCAAAAAATTTTAAATTCTGAGCAATGTGCAGACAAAAACCTTTTTTTATATATATAGATTACAGATCTTGTAGTAAAACGATATCCAAGATGGGTCATTAATATATAAAAGCACAAATACTTTATTCAATTTTATTATTTATTTATAGTTTCTTATGATGATAAAAGTTAGAAAAGAAATCTTTATAAAGTAATCCGGTTACACATCTAAAATAAAACTTTTTAAGAATATCAGAACTTATATATAATATAATCAAATATAATAAAAATAATTCTCTAAATAATTCTGTATTCTCGGCCTAATGGACTTATTACATTTAAGATGAATCCCATATCTACATAAATTTTCTCTTTCATATCTATATAATAAAATAATAATAAAGATGCAATCAAATTGAAAGGTCATTTGTTAACATTTCAGGCCATTAGGAAATGCGTATAAATCTATTCAAATGTCAGAAAAGTCATATTCAATTTATAAGATGTCAATAAATATAATGATTTATTTAAATTTAATTAGATGCAAAAAAAATACATGTAAAAAGTAATGAATAAAAAATACAATTATATTGTAATTGTAATTAAATATTATAAAAAAGATAAATCTGTTAAATATTTTTTGTTTTTACCGACCGACGATAGTAAGGGAGGTATTGTTTTCACACCAAATTTCACATATGGAGATTTTTACATATCTCCACGAATCATGCATTTTCTTAACAGAAAAAAGTATTTTTAGCATGATGTCTGTCTCTCCGTCCGTCCATCCGTCCGTCTGTCCGTATAGATGTGTACAGCCTGAACGGCTCAACCTATTTTGATGAAATTTGGTATATTTACTTAATGCATCAGTGGGATGAATTGATCAACTTTTGGTGTAAATCCGGAAACCGGAAGTGGTAGTATTAGCGATCGACGATAGGAAGGGAAGGGTTATTTTCACACCAAATTTCACATAAGGAGATTTTTTACATATCACCACGAATCATGCACTTTGTATTGGTTTTATCCTCGAGAAAAATCATATTTATTAGTTTTTTCTTGATTTAAAATTATATGACGCCATCCAGCCATTTATGACGTCACATCCTGGTCTTGCATATATATTATAAATAAAATAAAATTAAAAATGTTTATGTTATATCCATATCTGTTTTTTATTACATTAATAGATATATTAAAATTATTTGAAATTGTTTCTGTAGCTGGAAATTAATTCACTTCAAACCGTCGGTCGGTTCGGACCTGTGGCCACAGGTTAACTTATTACTCTTACTTCCTTTGATTGCCTTGATAAAATATATAAGAATATTTTGAATGTTTCTTAAAATTGATTTCAACCAAAGTATCTAAATAAAATATTAACTATTTACTATTTTAAAATATTAATTAGAATATTTAAAAATGCCTGTTAAAAATAATTTGAGATAGAAGATCATTTAAAATAAATTAAAATAACTTATAAAAATGATAAAAAACACCCACCGAGAACGATTTTAAGAATAAAAAGAAAAGGATTAAGATGAACTTATAATTTTATAAATAATTATAAATTTATTTTAATTATGAAAATTCAAATGCAAATTTATACGTGAAAATTTTACAACCGGGTACTCATTGTGGCAACATCACTCATTTCTATTAAAATTGATATAACTTTATTATTTTTAATCTATTATTTGATTTTTAGAGATAAAAAATATAATATACCCAATATAAAAAAATAATTATTCTTTAATTTTCTCATTCATATAAATAAGAATTTCAAAAATGTAGCTTTCAATTATTTACATTATAGATATTTTGAATCAATTTAATATAAAAAATACTTTATTATCATGTCTGTATAATAAAGTATATATATCAATAAAATAATAATATAATAAATATATTATTTATATAATAATGTATAATATAATTTATTAAGTTGATGTTTAGATGAGGAATTTATAATTTTTATATTCATATTTTTTATTATGTTTTTAATTTTTAAATTATTAGTATTTAAAAAAAAATAAATAAATAATGGTCATATAGGAATACTTAACATTTTATTATTATAGTAGATGTTTAATTATTTTCATTTATTATAATATTTAAAGATTTAAAAAACTGATATGTAAGTGTATATGATAAAGACAAAAAAATTAAAATAATTATATTTAATAATTGTTTAATAATTTTTTTTTTGTCAATGGATCAAGATTAACTAAATGTAAATTGTGTGAAGATTTTTGGGGTTTTAAATTTCAAATTTAATAAATTCTAGAGAGCAAAATTATTATCTTTAAGGTAGGTATCCCATTCTGTTGTCTAAGAAACTTTACCCTTATTAAAAAAACCTTTGAATTAATATGTTTAATTAAATTTTAGAAATTTACTTTTAATATAAATATATTATAAAACTATATTTAAAATATGACCAAAAGTGAATAACTAAGTTAATAGAAATAATTTTTAAAAATTGTTTTTTATAAAAGTATATTTAAATTATATATTATTTACAATATATATATATATATATATATATATATATATATACTAAAAGAATATGTTTTAAAAGAAGGGTATCTTACTTCTAAATATGGAGAGTCTTCTGAATCAACATCACTTTATATTATCAAAATCAAAACAAAATCAATGTGGTAAAAAAATATTATGTTTAACGGGTTGCATAATAGCAGACGAATTGGATCGGTGCTGTCCTCTGATGGTTTTAAGAGTAACATATACTTAAGATAATTACTTATGGCAGAGGTTCTTAAACTGTGGTCCGCGGACCCCTGGGGGTCCGCGAAGACTTTACTGGGGGTCCGCAAAGCCATCGTACAGGTGCACGAGAAAATGATGAGTCAGTTAAAACTTTATTTAATATAAAAGGAGCGATGGCATGGCTTTGTGAGGAAACAGAGATCAAATACCAAAATTCAACGAAATGTGCAAGAAAACTATTGCTACCGTTTCCATCTTCATATTTAGCTGAATTTTCTTTCTTCAATATTATAATTTCTAATAAAATGTGTTCTACAATATGCAAAAAAATCGTTATTCACCAATCACTGTTAGAAATATTCAACATATATCCTTGTTCTTATGAGATCGTAAGCCAGAAATTAACTAATAAAATGACGTAAAGTACCTAAAGTTGGGATGGGGTCCGTCAAAAAAAATTTCTCCAAGTGGGGGTCCGCGGAGTACATAAGTTTAAGAACCTCTGACTTATGCTATTATCACAGTCCATACTTTACTTTATACCTTATATTTAATATAATAACTTAATAACTTATTATATAATATTGTAATGATATTTTAAAAATATCATTAATTCTTAAAATAAGAGAAAAAATTAAATTTATTTATTTAAAAATAAATTTCTTTGTGGAAAGGATTAGGATTGTAATACGTTTCCCCTGAAGAGACTGGTTGTTAAGAAGTCAAAGAGTCAGTGGTGGAGTAGCAATCGTCCCGACCGGATGGTCTGGATGAGAGGAGTCGGGCAGTAGCAATCGGCCCGACCGGAAGAACTTGTTGGAAAAAGGGACCACGATTCACCAGTCCACTGATAATCGCTTATATAAGGACTGGCTACAAGATTAACAGTTTTCTACATCCTCGCTTATATGAGCTCTGGCTACATCGTTAACAAGAAATATTGTTAGCAAGAATACACCTGTTCGAGTTGCGGGGTCTTCTTGGATTTATCTAACCTCCTCAATAAGACAAGAACTTCAGCCTGAAGCTGGATTCCCTCTTCCAAAGTGCTACCAATTACACCCTTGTTGAGACCATTTTACACCCTACTTTAGTCCATCAAACCTTTTTTTTTATATATCATTACACACACTCTTAAATTTAAATAAATTGTTCAACATTTTGATTTTATAAAAATTTATTATTTCTCTTTTACCTTACCGGCCCTAAAATATCACTTCAATATTATATAATAAATTATTAAATATAAAAAATGGTATATAATACATAATTAATAATATTTATAAAGTATTTAAAAAAAATATATTTTCTTAAATTTTTTAATATCATATAAAATAAAAAATGATTTTTTTAAAAATATTTTTCATTTATTTTTCCATTTAATTCTAATATTAATAATTATTTATTAAATAAATGAATTAATATTTTTTTGTCTTTAGCATATACACCTACATATCAGTTTTTTAAATCTTTAAACATGTTTATTGTGATCGCTATTTCTATTTTTTATCAATATGTAAATAAAAAATATAATGATTTTATTAATACCTACATACAAAATAAAATAACTTTTTTTTGTAATTAGAAAATAAAACTAATGAAAAATAAATGATATATTTATATCCTACTCATATTGTTGACGCCGTTTTGGTATAAAGTTCGTGTTCGGTGGGATTTTTGAATTGGCTTTTGAACAAAGCCTAATTTTATTAAGGGGCGGTTCAAGAATGAGCTCACTCCCTCTTTGAGAGGAGGACTTAACCAGTAATGAGGAGAGGACTCCTTCTCTATAACCCCCTCCTTTTGAATTATTCTCTCTCATGCACTTATGAATGATTTTTTCAATCGGTAACTTCTAATTGTTTTATGTTCGTTTGTTAGTTACATTTCTTCCTCATCATAGTTTTTGTACAAAGAAACAAAATTCCTTTGTATTCTTCATCATTGATTATCTCCTTTGGGTTTTTCGCTAAGGTGTTTTTCTAGTGATAACCAGAGAGATACATTTCATCTGATTCATTAAAATTTATCAAGACGAGAAGTCTTGAATAAAGACAAATCTGCTCTCAAAGCCTTAGGAGAGTGAGATTTGTAACTATATCTTCATCTTTACTCTTCCGGTGAGCTTGACGACTAGAAGAAGCAGAATCCTCTCAGTAGAAAAGTGTTACCGGTGGTAATCTCATCTTATTTTAGCTAAACATTCATCTCTTACAAAACACTTATCACCAGTCTTCCCTATTATATTATATATATAATATCATTATTTGATTGTATATATATATTTATTTATTTAATACCAAATTATTTATTAAGTTCCTAATAGATTTAGTATTAATTTGATAAATAACTTAATATCTAAAGAACAACTCAAATTTTAAATAAATATATATACGGATTAAACGCCGGGCGGACCGGGCGGCCGCCCGGGGCCCACAGAAATCTAAATAAAAATATTTCCTTAAAAAAAATTTTAAAAAAAATGTTGAGTTTATGGATAATCGGAGTTTAAGTAAAATAAGTTATTCTTGATATACAGATCTTTATACGGTCGTGTTTGAACCCCGACTAACTTAAGAAAAAATAATCAATTTTGGGTCTAGGCGACCACAGTAAAAGTTATGTATTTTTTACATAAGTACTATATATGTAAGTATAAAACAGCCTAAATTATAATATAAACAAAATTTGTCTTTCAATTATAATTGTAAATAACAGAGGGCCCATTTCAATTTTACCGCCCGGGGCCCCCAATCAACTTAATCCGCCACTGTATATATATATAAGTTATCTTAAGTGTAAATTATTCAACAATTATTAAATAATAACTGTTGAAATCTTATCAATTTATTAAAATAACACAGAACCTTTGTTATTTTATCAGAAAACTGAATCTTTCATTTATTTTGCCTTTAAAAGCACAATTTGAGCTTTTTTAGAACTGCACACACGGCGACCATACATTAATTATTATTAATTATTAATTATTATTTAATATATATACATATCTTCGGGCATCTTACCCCAGAGAGATTGCCCCAACATACATAAACATATTTATTATTAATGTATTGGTCTGAATATTTTACATTTATCATTTTTTTTTCTAAATAACGATATAAAATCATAATAATTATTAAAATATTATCAGCATCGATAATAAATATTAATTTAAAATCAAAGTGTAGAAGAAGATTTATCACGGTTTTCATCTTTGTCAAAGCCTCTATTTATAATAAATAAATAATCTATAAAGTAATATATTCAAATAAAGGTAAAAAATTTAACTTTGTATAAAATATATGTATATAAAAATTGACCGAATATTTTTTATCTTCTCATACCAACTCTAAAGAATAACAAACACCATCAATATTAGCGGGGCTGGTCGTTTATTTTAATAGTCGTTGTTTATTTTTCCAAAATGAAGAATAATAATTCATGAAAAGGTTTTATTATTTATTTACTCATTAAATGAATATAATCGATACACAATGACCGGCAAATGAATAAACTAATCAAGAGAACTTCTACTTTTCTATATGACATATGAAATTGGAAAATATCTAAGTAGAAGATTTGATCATGTTCTTTAAAACGAATATATAAATTTTCGACTACTTCAAATTAAATTTCAATTCTTTTCTTTGATAGTCTTTTTTGAATGACACAATTTCATTCGACCTCCAAATGGGTTTTAAATTTGGCTCAATATTCCGCCATGATTTTCTTAAGTAACTTTCTTATGTCATTCAAAAAGGTGAAAACTAAATTAGATCCAGAATACAATCTTTTTATAAAAGAGAATGCTGATCTTTCATTTATTGAGATAAAACGCATAGCAGGGAAAAAAATAGTGCTTTGTTTCCAACCGTCTGATCAACTCTGCTCTGAAGTATCTTAAGTATCTAACATGCAGAATGCGGTCTGTCGCAGCTATCTGGGAACTATCATTGCGACAATACCAAATAAATGACTTTAGTTCACATACCCTTATAAGAAGGATGAACTAATATTGCATAAATTTAAGTAAAAAGAAATCTTTTTAAAAAACACACTTTACTTAAAATTGCACTAAAAAGTAAAAAATAAAATCACTGTAAAGTGTGTGCGCCCAATAGTGGAAGCAAATGTGTTACGGTGTTATTATAATTTGAGCGCACACACTTTACAGTGATTTTATTTTTTACTTTTTAGTGCAATTTTAAGTAAAGTGTGTTTTTTAAAAATATTTCTTTTTACTTAAATTTATTTTATACTTTTTAGTAGAACTGCTATCGCCATCTATGATTGAAATAGTGAACTATTCCATATTCCGCGTATGAAAGTTTAGTTAATTAATTACCACTAATAGATAAATAATTCAGTGGATTTTTCAATTGATACGTGTATTATTAGCAGGAGCAAGCGCGTATGCAAAATTTCAAGTTGATTGAATGACGGGAAGTTGTTGAAATATCGATTATAAAATGCCGCGGACAAACACACGGACAACGTGACAGTGTGAGTTAAGTAAAGTGTATTAATAATATAACTGATAATAGCGTAAATGTGGTCGAAACTTTGCTATGAAATATTTTAACAACAATCAAATTAAGTCTCTGAAGAACGATTCTTGTAGTTACCAAAAGAGATTAGTATTTTTATAACATAATTTGTATCTAATGGGAATAATCTGAATTAATAAATTGTTTTAATTAAAAAGATGTAAAATTTATAATTAAAAACAAAGAATATCCTGTTGAAATAAATTCATGAAATTTATGATTTAATTAGTAATTGACATATTTTGTCTATAGATATATACCTTTTCTTAAATCTTTAGAGATTTATATAATAATTAATAGATGTCATATCACCTAAATAAGATATAATTTAACATGTTTTATTTTATAAAAAATAAATTTTACTTTATTTATTTAATTTATTATTTTAATTTGTGTTTGAGATTTATTCATTATAATGTTTTTTGGATTCATGAAATCATAAAACGTGGATTTGCATTAATATACACTCCAATTCAAACAGTTCAAAAACATAAATATATCATTTTCGATGGCTCACTATGAAAACAAAAATCAAAAATTCGAATCATTTTTTTTTTTTTTTTTTTTTATGTTGAAATATATCAAGTTTTGTTTTTATAAAATAGAATATTCTTGTTTTATAAAGTTGACTGACTGATTAATTCAAGGATAAAAATATCTGAGTGATCTATTATGTTATTGATATATAATTGTCACCCCCCTTACAAGTATTTAATTAACATTCAAAAAGTATATAATTCATTATAATTAAGAAAAAATAATTAAATTTGATAGATTCTTATTTAATGTACTGCTTTTAAGCATTATATCTCTGATAATATAATCTACATTATAAAGCATGTAAAATAATGATAGAATTATATAATGGATGGCAAATGGGAAGAGTCGTTAAATTTGATCCATTCGAGTGGTTGATTATTTTTTTGCGTTAATTGATCCATTCATTCCTCGCCCCCTCCCCATTCTCTCTTTGATATAATAAAAAGAAAAAAAATCGTTTATCTCCTCATCCGTGATTATTTATTTATTCAAGTGAAATTGTAATGAAGGAGTTCATTCATTTTTATGACATCGTAATCCTGGCCGCCAACCATCAAATACACAACCTTTATATAGTATATATATATACATACATGGGTTGATCCATTTGAAACTTAACTTAGTGTTTTTACAGCCGTTTAATATCACTTTTCTAGTTAATCCTGATAATTGATAAGTTTTCTTTATCATTAGATGAAATTGATTTTTTTTTTAATTGAATTTATTTATTAGGTTTCGCTTTAATTTATTTAATTAATGAGAATCTTGGTTTTTTCAATCTTTAATGTTCTTATGTAGGTTCAAGGGTTTTCATTAAATTATTATTATTGTGTAATCATTAATTTTTAACTAAAAAATAAATAAAACTAAAATAACATCGCAAATGTAAGTTGAAAGGATGAATTTATCTTATTATGGAATTTTCTCTATATGATAAATCAAAAAATCAATTGATGTGTGTGCACTTCACTTTACATATATTACAATCTATCTATCTATTTCTGTGGTTCTAAGGAACTTGAAAGTTGAGCCACAACCATCCCAATCCCTATCCTCTCCCATTTCTCTCACGTCCCTTCCTACATTATCCACCCACCGCGTCCTTGGTCTTCCAAGCGGACGTTTCCCAATCCCCACAAATATATTTTTCGACATTTTTTCCTCACCCATTCTAGCCACGTGCCCTGCCCATCGCTGCCTTCTCGATTTTATAACTGGAGATGCATAGAGATCATGCAATTCCTCGACATGCAGGCTTCGCAATTCCCCGGTTTCTTTGGTCCTTAAATACTGCCAAGAATCCTATTCTCAAATACTCTAAATCTACTCTCGTTTCCCAGGGTCATAGACCATGCCTCACAGAAATATAATACAAACTGCAAAATAATTTTTTATATACATTTTAATTTTGATCCCCTTTGATAATAATTTTGACGAGAAAAGTCGCTTTACTGCATGATAACAAGATAATCTGATTACAAACTCGATTTAAATTCTTCTCGAATTTTATTATCCTTCGTGATTACAGAATTCTACATTTTGTATGTTAAGACTTTGAGTGTTAATACTATTCATCTCTTTTACAATATATTTTGTCTTATCACTATTAATTTCAAGCCCCAACCCTTTTCTTGCTTCGATTAATTTTTATATGCTACCTTTAATTGCAAAATCCGAATCCCCTATTATATTTAAGTCGTCTGCATAACCTAATACTTGAATTTTTTTGTTTAATTAGATTCCATATTTCGACTAATTACCAAAAAAAATAAAAATAAAATAAAATACATATTAATTAAATTTAAAACAATAAATCATGATTTAAATTTCATTTTTACGAAAACAAATAAATTTCATAATATTAAATATTCAAAATAATTTAATTTATGTCTTTAATTAGAATTATATATTAAGCTAAATAACAAAAACAATAACAAAGGCATCGATTGATAATAAATTGAATTAATTATAAATATTTAAAAGAGGCAATAAATATCAAATTAATGATAATATAATTATAAATTATTTACATGAGATTGTGTAATTGGTGTTCTATATTTAGATTTTATGTAAATTATTTATTATTTTTTATTATTTATTAATAATTTATTGTTATAAAAAATATTGATATAAATATATTTTAAAATAAGCTGGAATGCCTCCACTCGACTATCTCGCAATTTGAATTTAAATTTATATTATATTAAATTAAATTTAATTAATTATAAATTATAAATTAAAATTAATAAATAATATTTATTAAACGAGCGCATGTTTGGTTCTTTATTGATGGCACCACGTCACGTGTTGGCGCGTGAGATTTGCAGTGTTAAAAAATTAATTCTGGTAATTTCAGCGAATTAATCAAGCTGAAATTCTATATATAGCAGTTTTGTACAATTATTAATCATGTGAAAAACTATCAAACATATATCTATTTTTACGGTCACTTTAGAGGAAAAAAATCAAAACGTTGTAAATAATGACCCTCTTCCGGTTGAGCTACATTTCTCAAAAGTTGATACTAAACTACGAATTTTGAATAATACCCGTATACCAAATTTCATTATTCTAGCTCAAACCGTTTTTGAGTAATCTTGTCTACATATACACATACACATACACATACACAGAGAGAGAGAGAGAGAGAGAAACAGACATTTTTCTCAACCTTAGTGAAAATGATTCAGGAACCTTCAAAACGTATAAAAACATTAATACCTCGACATCGAAAATTTTCGTGATCGCAATACTATCTCTGGCTATTTAGTAAAAATTAACCGGGATTTTTAATCAAAAAATCTAGAATTGAAATAAATTTATTACCATCATATTCAAAAATTCTGTCGACTATTTTTTGGAATTAATATTTTATCTCTCACATGTTGATCTCAAATCAGAAAAATTGTGTGGTGGTATGTTTTTGTCATAATGATATCAACAGGAAAAGAAAAAAAATGAAATAGTTACTATAAGTAAGTGAACAATTCAGTTTATAATTAAAAAATAAATTATTTTATTTATTTATTTAATATTAGATGAAAATCCAAATGTCAATTTACCTTAAATGATCAAAATAAAAATTATACAAAATATAATTAAGTATAGAGATAATATTTATTAAAAATCAAAGAGGAAATTAAATGGGAAATTGAATTATTTTTAATCGCGTGATCTCATATTTATATCATTTCATATTTACTATATAATAAATAGGGAAAGGGATTAATATAAATAAAGTAAAACCTGACCCGATGTTATTTACAAATGTTCATAGATGTTTGGAATGAAGCAAGATTAATCAATTGTGAATTGAATTGAATTCATTTAACGGCCGGATAAACAATGTATAGATAGATTTATTGTTATATGTACACATACATATATTAAAATAATAATATTAAATATATATACAGACAAAATAATACGAATACATATGAAAAAGAATGACACCTGCAGTACAGACGCGCCATCTGCAACAGAAATCTGCCAACTAGTGATTATGATTAGGATATCTGACTTTCAACAGCAGTCATCTGGGTTGCAGGCTTGGATTGAACTGTCTCTGATAAGTTAAAATGTCAGAACTATTGAAGAGCGTTTAAGAGAAGCAAAAACAACGGTGAGTGAAAGTCAAAGCTTGCTGATGGGAATTTATGCGTCTTGAAGCGCATAGTAGCCCGAAAGACAAGCAACGCTATTCGAGATAACATCCGAATTAAACAGTCATCTTCAGGATTCCATTTCATTAAAACTGTCAAAAGGGAACTTAATGCTTTAAAAATTTATGGTAGAGGGGCAATTCATAAACCTTTCGGGACAGGAACTTCTGCTTTCAATCGACGCCAAAGGTGTAGAAATTACGAAGGCTGGTCTCCACATCAGTGACAACAGGTAATATAGTCAAATGAATCGTCATTTACCCTATTTCAGACATTTATGTCTAGGGAACGGCCAAAGAAGCGTTTCATCTTAAATGCCATTTGCTGACTGTCAAGCATAGAGTAGCCCCATTATGGTTTGGGGTGCGATATCTTGGCGTGGTCTTGGACCATTTGTTATTCTACATGAGATGATCAAATCGAAGGACAATCTAAACATTCTAGAGGATCATGTCCATCATTTTGCCCTTCATCGCTAAATGCAATTTTGGGAACAGATAGAAGTCGCACGGAGCCAGATATGATGAATAGGGCGAATGATGCAAAGGAATAACGTGATTTTTGACCAAAAATTCAGTTACAAGTCGCGAATGATGTGATGGTGCATTATCGTGCAAAAGAATCCAACTGCCGATTTCTCGATATTCTGGCCGAATACGAATTCTTGCCAGCAAACGCTTCATGACGCCCAAGTAAAACTATTTGTTATTTTTGATGAATTCACGCACTTTTTCGATATTTTCTCGATAATCCGGTCCTGGGACAGCCTGATCTTTCGTCATCATCCAGCGTCTCTCTACCCGATTGAATCGCCCGAACCACTTGTGAACTTGCGTACGGGATAGACAATCATAACCATATGCATTTTGTAGCATTTGGTGCGTTTCAGTAAAAGTTTTACACAAAAATCAATTGCATTGTTTGAAACTCATTTTCCGACCGATGTACAAAACACTCATGACATTTGAAACGCATTAACTTTTGTTGTATAAATGCAAATGTCATGAAATTTATACCAGTTGTCAATGAGGGACTAAGCCATCTAGGGGTAAAATATTACAAGAGATGGCATTAGTGGTACTATTTTTTTTTTAAAGTTCGGTTTCTTTTGGAATGGAGGGTGTATTAATATGATTTTTAAATATTTTAATACAAATAAAAGAATCCAGTAATTAATTATAATCAGTAAAACAAAAATATTTTATAAGAATCTTATCAATTAAGTTAATGTAAATCGATGATAATAAATTAAGTTGTAGAACTTATGTTTCAATTAATCATTCCTTTCCAAAACAATTTCAATATCTGGTTTTAGATTCAACTCTATTAAGGCTGTATTTTTCCTTTTGTTTTTATTAATAAAATTATTTTTTATTTATAATTAATGTAATATATTTTATATCAATTGTAATATATTAATTCACAGAATTGTTTTTATATATATATATATATATATATATATATTTATAAGTATATCAATAATATTGACTTAGTTTAATGAAAAGGCCAAGGGAGTTTCAATAAAATCCCCTGTCCTTTTGAGCGTGGTTGGTACGCGGGTAAGTAAGAATGGGAAAGGGTGGCAGAGATGGTGGCGGTTGTGATGGGGTAATTAAAAAGTGTCTATGTTAATGTTAACTTATCAAAAGGGAAAGAAAACAGGTCAAAGGGATTCATTGATGATGATTATTAACTTAATAGGAAATGCTTTCACAAGAGAAATTCTTGTTTTCATTTTATTACAAACAAAAAAAAAAAAAAAACAAAAAAAAAAAAAGGAAATTAACCGTCTCTATCTAATTAAATAATGGCTGACATTTAACCTAAATACGCCATTAGATTTATACATGTATAGATATATGTCAAACATTTATTTTCAAAATGCATTCTAATAGAAGAGCATAGTCAAAGTGAGATAGATTACCCATCTCAATACAATTAAGGTAGATACATTTACCCATCAATTTTTATATATAACTATAATTATCATTTTGTGCACACCCATATAGTTAATATAAAAGAAAAGTGAATTATTCTATTCGTTACCTTTTATTTTATTCTTAAAAATTACCTGTCTGAAGTTATATAGTAAGGTTAAAAAATAACATTTTATCCAATTTGATTAAATAGAATTTCAATTGGAAATAAATTAAAAAGTACTCAGCGAAAAAACATATATAGTATATAGGAACCTAATTACACTATCACAAAAAAAAAAAAAGTCGAATTGGCAGTCGTGGGACTGACCGACAGAAGTGAAAACTTGTGCATAAGAAATTTGAAAGCAGACGGAATGCGCACCAGCTTCACGAGAAAAATGAAATTTATATACGTATATATATATATATATATATAAAATTCATAATTATTTTTTTCAGCAAACTGATTATTATTACAAAAATATTAAAAATACGATGTGTATGAATATATATATATATCTTCTATATATATAAGGCAATGTCTGTCTGTGTGTCTGTCAAATACTCAAAAACTACCCGTCCGATTGCGATGAAACTTTCAGGGATTGTTGTGGGCGTCCCAGGGAAGGTTTTAGTGTAGTTAAATCCAAAATTAATTTAGCCAAAATTAATTTAATTAGTAATATTTTGGTAAAAGTCTATTTATGGTTACCATGGTTCCATTGAAAAATTTACAATAAATAAATAAAAATAATTGGAAATCTTTTCAAATTATTATTTTGATAAATTTTATTAATATTTTTAATTTTTTTTAAACTGCCAAAAATAACATACCCATAATAATAGTTGTAATAAAAATAAAAATATAAATCACAATGTAAGTAAAATATTGAATCGTTTTATTTATATTGTTTCAATTATTGTTTGAATATTTATTAAATTTATATATAGATTAATTTACATGTTTAAATGTATATTTAATAAATTTATTTATTGATTCTTAATATTAATAATTCCAATTACTTTCTTGAAAATTTTTTTTATTTAAAAGCATATTCAGCATATCTCGCAAATTTGAATTGGATTAAATAACATATATTAATTTAAATTAAATTAAATTAATTCAATTATAAATTAAAATTAATAAATAATATTTATTAAACCAGCGAAAGTTTGGCTCTTTTTTGATGGCACCACGTCACGTGTTGGCGCGTGAGATTTCCAGTGTTAAAAAATTAATTCTGGTACTTTCAGCAATTCAATTTTCGATGTTGAGATTTTGATGTTTTTGATGTTATAAATATATTTATTAAATTATAATTTAATTAATTTAATTTAATTTAAATTAATAAATGTAGTAAATGTATCCCGAGGCATGGCCTCCATTTGATAAGCCTTAAGGAAATAATAAATAATAAATAAATAAAATAAAATAATAAATAATATTTATTAAATTATAATTTAATTAATTTAATTTAATTTAAATTAATAAATATTATTTAATCAAATTCAAATTTGCTAGATAGTCGAGTGAATAGTGGAGTGTTTGGCTCTTTGTTGATGGCACCACGTCACGTGTTGGCACGTAAGATTTCCAGTGTTAAAAAATTAATTCTGGTACTTCAGCGATTCTATCAAGCTGAAATTCTATATATAGCAGTTTTATACAATTATTAATCATGTGAAAAATTATCAAACATATATCTTTATTTTTACGGTCACACACACACATATTTAAAAATTAATTTATTAAAATATATATTATATAATATATTATATATAGTATATAATTTAATATAAATATATATATATATTCTGAAATTAATTTTAAATTATATAAATATATTAGAAATTAATTTAACATAATTTAACATATAATAATAATAGATTAAAATATTTTATTTTATATATACATAATTTAGTAATACTGATTATTAATGTAAATATAAATAATAATATTTAATATGGCAAATATGTAAAATTTTGTAAAGAATGTATCAGAAGTTTAGTGTCTAACATTCTGGCGTATTGCGCATGCGTATATCTGTCGGGTCGATCTCACCGGTCGGGTCGTTTTGGAATCTCACGCGAGTTCTATACTTTTTCCCCATCCCGCAAAAGTGCTCAACGCCGCTAAAGAAGTTTTCACTTCAAAAAAAAAATATTAGCTGTGGCTAGGCACGGAACCGACCGACGCTTTGAAATAAATTAATTTCCAAACAACATTATATGTATATATATATATCAAAAAATATTTTTAAAACTTGAATTAAAATGACTAAATTATATTATCTTGGATTTTATTTATAGTTTAATTACTCAATTATTAATTACTACTATATTTTAAGTGAAATTTTTCCCGACAATGAATATAAAATTAATACTTTGTAAACTACCACTTCCGGTTTCCGGATATACACCAAAAGTTGATGAATTCATGGTACTGATGCATTAAGTAAATATACCAAATTTTATCAAAATCCGTTGAGCCGTTCAAGCTCTCCACGTATATGGACATACAACGGACGGATAGACGGAGACGAGAGACATCATCATCAATACTTTTTACTGTTTACAAATGCAGATCTCCACATGTGAAATTTGGTGTTTAGACAATACCTTCCCTTCCTATCGTCGGTCGGTAATTATAGGTCGGTATAAATATATATTCTGAACATTTTTTATGAATCTCTTGTATTAGGAGGTTTTTAACTGAATAATCGATAAATATATAATATATATTTAGATCTTTTAGAAGTGATATATATAAATTATATATATGTAACTGTTTAAGTGTGAAATATGTTATTTCATAGAATGACTAGGTATTTTAAAGAATAAACGTCAGTTAAAGTAAATAAGTATATAACTAGGTACTATATTCTATAGAATAACGATTACCTGCTCGTTAAAATTGATAAAAATAGGATGTATTTTTTCAAGAGATTTTATCTATTTATGATCAATTAATTTATAAAAAATCTTTGAAATTGTTTATTTTTCACTTTAACGTTATTATATCCAC
This sequence comes from Labia minor, assembly GCA_963082975.1. Lineage (NCBI taxonomy): Eukaryota > Metazoa > Arthropoda > Insecta > Dermaptera > Spongiphoridae > Labia > Labia minor. The sequence continues at coordinate 53,464,499 of OY720349.1, forward strand.
ATACGATAATCATTATATGGAGTTATAATGGAAATTGGAAATGTTAAGGTCTTTATATCAATTTCATTCTACATATATTTTTAGATAATTTCTTAAAATAACTGTAACTGTAAAAAAATATATATCCATTGCTGTAACATATTCATTTTATTTTCTGTTTAGTTGTCTATTTATTCTATGGAATATCTAGTTTTTTTTATGAATAATTGAATATAATAATACCATTTAACGTATAATCAACATTTTTAACTAATTCAGCCTTTCCCAAACTTTTTCTTGTAGAGAGTGTTTCTTTTAGAGGTATAGAACTTTAAATTGCAATAAAACAACGATGGATTATTCGATTGACATGAATTTTATTTATACGAAAGATAATCTTATGGCATTAGATTTAATATATGATTTCTGGCATATGACCGCCACGGTTGGCTCGGATGTAGTCCAATCTGGACGTCCAATTTTCGATAACTTTTTCCAACATTTGTGGCCGTATCGGCAATAACACGGCGAATGTTGTCTTCCAAATGGTCAAGCGTTTGTGGCCTATCCGCTTAGACCAATGACTTTACATAGCCCCACAGAAAGTAGTCTAGGGGTGTTAAATCACAAGATCTTGGAGGCCAATTCACAGGTCCAAAACGTGAAATTAGGCGGTCACCAAACGTGTCTTTCAATAAATCGATTGTGGGACGAGCTGTGTGACATGTTGCGTCGTCTTGTTGGAACCACAGCTCCTGGACATCATAGTTATTCAATTCAGGAATGAAAAAGTTAGTAATCATGGCTCTATACCGATCACCATTGACTGTAACGTTCTGGCTCTACAGAAGCAATAGCTTCTTCTGTACGCACCGTACGGCGTCTCTGGGGATGCGAGTTATCAATAAGAGTAAATGTGGTGCGAAAACGTTCCATGGTTAATCTAATTAACTGCTCTGATGGACGATTTTGTCGACGATAAAATGGTCGTAGTGCACGATACGTATTCCGCACAGAAACCATTATTTTCGAAATAAAATTGCACTATTTGCAAGCGTTGTTCAGGCGTGAGTCTATTCATGATGAATTGCCAAATCAAACTGAGAATAAATCACTTGACAGCTGTTAAATCGGTCGTCAACTTGAACAGTAATGCCAACTTAAAGTTCTATACCTCGAAAAAAAAAAACACACTTTATATGTCCGGTACGAGATTTTAAGAATTTTCGCAACCCATCTTATGAAAACAAAAGCATTTATTTACAAAATTATTTATTATTTATTAAAAAAAGAGTTATTTGTTTGTTTATTTCATACACAAAAATTGCAGAATAATTATATAACAAAAACATAAATAATTAAAACCATATGACTTTTCAATCGATATATACAGTAGTTTAAATATATTTGTATCCATTGACTATCCTCTTTCAAAATATATTTTATAAAACATGTTTTAAGCAGTATAATAATAATTTTTTTTAAAAAAGTATATTGAAAATAAACAATACCTCCCTTACTATCGTCGATCGGTAAAAAATGAAGTTTTAAAAAATTTTAAAAACATAATTTTAAAATTGACTAAAATGTAAAAAAAAATATCTATTTCAGTGAACTTTTAAAACAATTAATAAAAAGAAACGAATTATGGTATAAAAATAAATCTAAAAGAAAAAATAAATGAGATTGAAGAGTTCGAGCGGATTGGGTGAGGTGGGAGGTAGAATAACTATATAGAAATTATCTATAAATTTTTTCATATAAAATTTTCAATTTCAATATTTTTTATAGTATAGGAAATATGGCCATTTTACCTTTTTAATGTTTATTTATTTATTTATTCATTTATGAATGGATTTAACAATAAGCGAAAATGTTGACGCGGTGTTCGTTAGCACTCCAAAAGCTTAAATATAAAATTTGGTTATGATCGGTTTTACTGTTTGATGAGAATTATGTTCGAAAGATTTTTGACACACACGCACCTAGGTCAATAAGAAAAACACTTTTTTGGAAACAGAATAACAAGAAACGTGGAACTATGCGAAAAAAGCGTTTACCGGAAATGGATCATGAATATAGATACTTTACTTTCAAAAAACTTTAAATTTTCCCAATTGAAAAGAAAATTAGCTGGAGTGTCTCCACTCGACTATCTCGCAATTTGAGAATTGGATTAAATAACAATATATTATATTTAAATTAAATTTAATTAATTATAAATTATAAATAATAAATATTAAACCAGCGCATGTTTGGCTTTTTATTGATGGCACCATGACACGTGTTGGCGCGTGAGATTTGCAGTGTTAAAAAATTAATTCTGGTACTTTCAGCGATTCAATCAAGCTGAAATTCTATATATAGCAGTTTTATACAATTTTTAATCATGTGAAAAACTATCAAACATATATCTTTATTTTTACGGTCACTTTAGAGGAAAAAAATCAAAACGTTGTAGGTAATGACCCTCTTCCGGTTAAGCTACATTTCTCAAAAGTTGATAGAAAACTATGAATTTTGAATAATGCTCATGTACCAAATTGCATCATTCTAGCTCAAACCGTTTTTGCGTAATCTTGTCTACATACATACACACACACACACACACACACACACAGACATTTTTCTCAACCTTAGTGAAAATGATTCAGGAACCTTCAAAACGTATAAAAACATCAAAATCTCAACATCGAAAATTTTCGTGATCGCAATACTATCTCTGGCGAGATAGTAAAAATATCCATTATCTTTATTTCAAACTTTAATAAATTAAGTAAACTTTGTTTTTCATATTTTTTCCTTAGTGCAAAAGTTGATGTTGTTTAAAATTACATAACAATTTTAAATTAGGAAGTAATGTTAAGTAAGAAAAAGTCAATTTTATCTAGTCGTATATAAATAAAATTAGTATTAAAAATGATTATATTATATATATTTATACCTTTTATTAATTTAGTTTCCCTTCTTAAATACTCGTATTAAATTTTATAATTACATACACAATGGATTTATAATGGCTTATTTCAACATTTACAGCAATTTCAATGCAGGTTGTTTGTGTTGTTTATTGGCAAAAATAAAACTAAAATAAAATAAAAAAAACAACAACATTAACGAAAAATAAAAGTAAAAGAGATAGGGGAGTGTGAATGTATAAAAAAACATCAACACCACTAACAAGAACAACAACAATTCCATCAATAACAGGAGATACGAACCAATACCGGGTCAACATTTCAATTAACTCGGTATAAACGAATTGGAATTCAAGTAAAGTGAAATAGAATACAAGGATCGAACAAACCAAATCTTCATTCTCATTTGCCCTGTTGTATTGTTTATTGTGATTTCGAAATAATTCTCTCATCTAGATTATATACAAATAATTTGATTATATTTTAATTATCCAACAGGTGGTACAAAAGAAAACATTATCCTCTCTGCACCGCCCCGGCCCAAAAGAAGATAGAAATTCGGAACTCGATAGCAAATAGAAAATAATAGATAGTTTAAATTGACAATATACTAATAGATAACTTATTTATTTGTACATTTTTCTTTCTGATAATACTATGAATTCTTTATTAATTCAAGAAAATATAATAGTAAATTTTTTATGCTTTTTTAAAATATAAAATATTCTAACTATTTGATCATATTGTATAATTTATAATAAACTATCTATATGTATCTCTTCGGAACTTGATAGTTCTTGGCCGTTGCAACCACATTTCCAGGCCCCGGACACGGAGATGAAGGCTCTTGAAATACACTTTTGCAAAACAGCACCCCCAGATGCCCAACATTTTGCAGTATTATTTAAAATAGCTGTTTTGTTTCCATTGATGAATTGTAAAGTTGTTGGTTTGGTATTGCTACCCATTCCATTCGTTTTCTTTTTTCCCTGTTTCCACTAAACTTCACACTTCCCATGAGTCATTAGTTGTTTTCATATCTAAATATTTATTTATTCCCATCTCATCAAAAATCAGTGTAAAATTTACAAAGCAAAGTAAAAAATTAAATACAATGTGTAACAAAAATATGTGTTTACTAGTGTTTACTCATAACATAATTTGTAAATAGTATTTTGTAAATTTAATTTATTTTCAAATAAATGTTGGATATTACATAAAACATTATTCGTTTCTTGTAGATATGTAAATTACCTAAAAGTATGTAGAATTTTCAGTTAAGTGAAAAATCATTTATTTGGATATAAAATCAACATTTTGGCAATAATCTGAGATAAGCATAATTAATTACTGAAATGTCAGTTTTATTTGCAAATAAATGATTTTTCACTTAACTGAAAATTCTACAATTTTTAATTCCCAATATTCCTTCTAAATAAAAATAAATTTAAAAATGTGCTAAAATTCTACAATTTTTTATTCACAATATTCCTTCTAAATAAAAATAAATTTAAAAAACGTGCCACAAGCCCCACACACCCCCTTTTTACCGACCGACGATAGTAAGGGAGGTATTGTTTTCACACCAAATTTCACATGTGGAGATTTTTACATATCTCCACGAATCATGCATTTTCTAAACAGAAAAAAGTATTTTTAGCATGATGTCTGTCCGTCCGTCTGTCCGTTCGTCTGTCCGTCCGTCTGTCAGTCCGTCTGTCCGTCCGTATAGATGTGTACAGCCTGAACGGCTCAACCGATTTTGATGAAATTTGGTATATTTACTTAATGCATCAGTGGGATGAATTGATCAACTTTTGGTGCAATTCCGGAAACCGGAAGTGGTAGTATTAGCGATCGACGATAGGAAGGAAAGGGTTATTTTCACACTAAAGGAGATTTTTTTATATATCACCACGAATCATGCACTTTGTATTGGTTTTATCCTCGAGAAAAATCATATTTATTAGTTTTTTCTTGATTTAAAATTATATGACGTCATCCAGCCATTCATGACGTCACAGCCTGGTCTTGCATATATATTATAAATAAAATAAAATTAAAAATGTTTATATTTATTATTTATGTATCCATATCTGTTTTTTATTACATTAATAGATATATTAAAATTATTTGAAATTGTTTCTGTAGCTGGAAATTAATTTATTTCAAACAGTCGGTCGGTTCGGACCTGGCCACAGGTCAACTTATTTTAAAAAAATTTTTAAGGATCAACACCACCAGTAGCGCAAAACGCCGTTTCAGAAAATAACATTGCGTGTCCTGGTCTGTTAACGGATGGTCTGTGCACATTTCTCCAAGTGCCCCTATATTCTGAGTTAAGCCCATCCAACTTCTATTTTCTCCCATCTCTCTTATGTCCATTCCTACATTGTCCGTCCACCCCGTCATTGGTCTACCAATCGAACGTTTCTCAATCTGTCTCCCCACTAAAATATTTTTCGACATTCTTTCCTCTCCCATTCTATCCACGTGTTGGCAGCTTTCTCGATTTTATAACTCTTACTATTTCTGGTTATTCCTTGTTATTCCTTGTTATTTAGACTCCGCCATTCCCCAGTAACCCATCCTTCTTTGTCCCATGTATGCTGTGAAAAATCCTATTTTCAAATACACTAAAGCTACTCTCGTCTCCCAAAGTCATAGATCACGCCTCACACCAGTATAATACAACCAGCAAAATAATTGTTTTAAATATTTTAATTTTGATTCTCCTTGATAATAATTTTAACGAGATAAGTACCTTTACTTTATGATAACAGGTGATCCTCGATTGCAACCTCGATTTAAATTCTTCTCGAATATTAATTTATTATCCTTCGTAATTACAGAACTAAGCAGGTATGTAATTTTTTCTATATTTTGAAATTCTATGTTTTGTTTATTAAAATTTTATGTGTTAATACTATTCTTCTCTACTACTAAATATTTTGTTTTAGTTTATTAACAACTATGAATATTGAATTATTTTAAAACAAATTTTGTATCCAAGCTGTATAAGAAATTAAATTTTTTATATTTTAATTTATTAACTAAATATATAATTATAATAAATTTTGTCAATAAATAAAATGGTTATTTATTGATAACTTCGACATGTTCAAGATATGGGCACATACGTACTTGATGATTCCTTGTTTAGAGTACAGAATCTTGTTTCGAAATTAAAAATTTGCATTGGAGTTATTCAGAATTAGTTCGGAATATGTTCAATAGATTTTAGAATTGAACAAATTTACAATTTCTAATTTGTATTTAATATTTTGTATATTTTTTTTGAATGCAAATATTTTTTAAAAGAAACGAATAAATAAAAGTGTTAAATCGTCGAGGTTTTAATATTTATTTTATATCCTTATATAGATAATGAAATATAAGTTCTTCAATGAGCGCCAGGATTAAAAAGCAATTCAGAAACAAAATATTGTATGTGAACTTTACGGTATTCGAAATTTTTTGGAATATATTTCGAATTTTTTCCTACTTTTTATGTTTAACAGCATGTTATGTTTAATCTTGCCTATATCTATATGTAGAATGGCTTTTTGTGAGAGAACAATCTCCCTATAAGATTAAACTATCATCGATATCAATCCTTCAGTGACCAAGCAAAATTTAATAATAAGAATCTTCAAGGGTAAAAGTGATGAAGGGTAAAATGATTGTAAAATTTAGGATATTTTCGAACAAACTCTATTCCATTACTAAAGATAGTATAAATTAAAAAGCAAAAAAACATCAATGGATTTTGGAGTGAAGCCAAATTGTGAAAATCTGATCGATACCACTCTGTATCTGGAATGCAATTGTCGGTATGTGTAGAGACATTCTATAGAGCCAAAGAAGCTAAGATGGCTTCTCTCTTGAAGTAATACCTCCCAGTCTCGAGAGAGAATCTAATAAAGGTCAGAGGTTGGATTCTATTGGTATCAGGTCCGGCACTACAACTAACATCTTTGTTATTTAATGTTTCTTTAAAATGTGTTCTTGAAATTTTCTCATTTAATTTAATTTAATTAATTGAGATATTAAAATATTACAATAAAAATTAATTGGAAAAATTTTGTAAAACCAAATTTAATCATCTTACTCTTGAAGATTTTATAAAATATTTCCAAAAAAAAACAAAAAAAAAACCTCTGACTTTTGTACATCACAAGGTGGTTATATTAATCAGGAGTCCTATGTAGAAAGAACAGGTCCTATCAACCATTACCTTGATTTTCTTGATCGGAGGCGCTACTTTTTATCTAGTAGCTTCCCCGGAGGCTGGGTTGAATCTGTCCCATAGACCCCAGCTAAAGAAAACCCCTTTGCCAGAACCAGACCACGAAAGTCATTAAAAAAATGATTCCTTATTATTGGGTTTGGCTGATAATATTAATACCTGATTCACCGAATCGCCATTCAAATAATTTAAAAGAACATAAATTAAAAAAAAAATAGTCATAAAACATACACCCCTTAAATTATTTATTTAGAGATAAAACTGACATTTCAGCTGTGCTGCTATTATGCTTTTCTCAGATCAAACCTGGTACATTAGTAGATCATACCCGGTTCAGCGAGCTATATCATTAAAAAAAATGTTTCCTAATTATCGGAATTGGCTGATAATACTAAGAACTGGTTCAACGAGTCACCGTTCAATAATTTAAAATAACATAAATGACTAATAAAACATATACTCCTTAAAAGTATGTATTAATGCACTGAAAGAAAGAAAAGTAGGCCTGTTGATATAAAAGATATATATTTTCGTAAATACCGACTAGGTACTAAATAAATTATTGTTGGACATAAAAATTTCATATTTTTATTGAAATTTATTGAAAAAAAAATGTGTATTATACACTTTTAATAATCTAATCGATTGATTAGCTTTGGTAATGATTGCGTGCGAAACAAACGTTTTTGATTAGTGTTATTGATAGACATAATTGAAGGAGAGGCGGAGGAGAGGTAGTACAACCGTAAAGGGAATGGCTGAAATAAAAAATACGACTATTTCAATTCCAATTTATATTCCACTGGTCTTAAATGAATTGAATTGATTCTGAAACACGCACCAAAATTAATTTTATGTATATAACACTAACTACACCAGTACGAGTGTGATGTTGGTGTGTGTGTGTATGTCTGATCCGAGTGCGTGACCAAGTTCACTTGCTTGATGACATCCTGTAGTTGACTTGATATCGGAATGCAAATGACATTCAAGCTGTTAAGGGGGTTAATTGGCCTCCTGCTATATCTATTGTCATCTTATCTCTTATCTCTTTGTCAACGAGGACTAATTTCCCACTTGATACGGCCCATATTAACAATGGACAATTACCAGATTATAATAAACGAGTTCTTTCTCTAACTTTCTACTAACTTTCCTTCTATCTCTCTGGCCAAACTTACATTTGCTACTATCATTTTCATTATTAAAGCAATTCTTAACATAGGCAGCCAAATTGAAACCCTCCAATAACTCAACAATACAATTTACTTAATAGGAACTACGGTTAATCATGAATAAAAATTAGTTATTTAAAAAAAACTTATAAAGAATCTTTTAATAAAATTGTTTTGTTTATTTTTATTTAATAATTTGAGTTCCTGAAATTGAATAATTTGTTTAACTAGATTAGAAATTTAATCAATGAGTGATGACATTTAACATTTAGAATTCGTAGAACGTTTAAATTACACATTTTAATAAAATTAATGATAAAGGTCAAATTAATTACCTATTTATTTTCAATAGATGAATATTTAAATATTTATAGACGTAAAGAGACGATCATATTACATGTTATTTCGTGGAATTTCTTTATCTTCAAACCAGACACTCCTTTTTCACCCTTTTAGAAGATAAAATATCAATATTTTTAAAATAAAATAAAAAATATAAAGTTTAAAATTGACTTAACCTAAAAATTTAAACTTTATATTTTTACTATCTCGTAAGAGATAGTAGTGCGATCACGAAAATTTTCGATGTTGAGATTTTGATGTTTTTATACGTTTTGAAGGTTCCTGAATTATTTTGGTTGAGAAAAATGTCTCTCTCTCTGTATATGTGTGTGTGTGTGTATGTTACCAAGATTACGCAAAAACGGTTTTCTATTAAGCTTGATTGATTCGCTGAAAGTACCAGAATTAATTTTTTAACACTGCAAATCTCATGTGCCAACACCTGACGTGGTGCCATCAACAGAGTCAAACATGTTCTGGTTTAATAAATATTTTTTATTAATTTTAATTTATAATTTAATTAATTTAATTTAATTTAAATTCATGTATGTTATTTAATCCAATTCAAATTTGCGAGATAGTCGAGTGGAGACACTCCAGCTTTTTTATTTTATTTCTATAAAGTTCAAATTTTTAGGTTATATCAATTTTAAACTTTCTTTGTAAAGTTTTTGAAATTTTTTCACAAAGTACCATTCGCTTAACATTTAAGAAGTGTTTTTATTAATACAACATCTCACTGTAAGGATTTAATAGATTTTCTGTTATTTTAAAACAAAGGTGACTGGGAGAGATCCCGTTTTCTGCCAGCGTGAAAAAATTAAACTGCGCATGAAAGTCACTCCAGATTACCACATAAGGTAATGTCCTGTGCTTCAATGTTAGGTTTATACGGGGATAAATATGAAGCGATATTTTTTAAATATACCCCATAAAGAAAAACATAAATTATTGTCTCTCCCATTCAAAGGAAAACTTTTGACAACCACTATCTTGTCATTATTTGATACTTATTGTTTATGTATAATACAATATTTGTCTTTATTACAATTAAAATCAACGAATTTCAGATCTTTTTTATTCAATTTAATGATCTTGAATAATTTCAAAATGTTTTTATTTTTAAAAACATGATGCGTTTTAATTTAATTTGTTTATGTGAATTGAAGCAGTTTTGTGAAGAGAGATATAAATATGCAAAGATTGGGAGTGTCACAGGGGTAGTCTAGGGGGATTAATTATTTTATTTGGGTGTAGTAGCTCTTGAGCGTCCACTCTACTATTCTCGTTTGCGCGTTGGAAGGGTCAATGAATGGTGATGAGTTTTATTTTTAGTCGTCGCTTGTCGTACGTTGACTTTTATCTCATCAATATTTTATAATTTCTTTCGTTGAAATAATTTTTACAATGTTTTCATTCAAAATTACATTCTACCTCAATATTCAAATTCTGGAATAGTGATCCATTAGGTGAACAAATCCTTAAAAAAGTGCCATAAAAAACATAAAAAATTCTCTTAAGTTTGAGGAACTAAATTTTGTTAATTCCTCATTCAATTTTCAACAAAGAGAGCCGTTGAGTCAAAGTAACAACAACAATAGTAGATCGTGTTGAATTGTTAATGTGTTTTACAGACTCATTTTGAAGTAAGTTGAATTTCATTTAATTAATTAATTAAGCTCCTACTAAACTCTACACAACATTATTCATGATTAAGTTAAATATTAATTTAATAAAATTTCGTGTGATATGCAGAGCAGAATTTAAATTTGAAGAGAAAATCAAAACTGGAAGTTTGTGTTCACTAATCTCTGCGACTGTTAATTCTATACTTTATTTTATACTTAATGTTTATTTATGTCAGTAAAGAAATCGTTTATTTAGATTTAGAATGTTTTAATATACATTTACTAGTATACCATATTATTATTTTTTCTTAGAATTATTATATTACTAGCTGCTCCGAGCGCCTTCCAGGCGCTCTTCACACCTAGACGGGGGCTCCGCCCCCTGTACCCCCGAATGATACATGGTATTTGGTTGAAAGTCTGTATGTAAAAGGTTTTCATCCATTTTGTTTCAATCAGTATAAGTAGATAAGATATATATTTGTTTTCTTGGAAAATATATTTTAATTTAAGCAACAACATATTTTCCTAGTATAATAAGTAAGATTTATTGACTATTTCATATTATTATTTATATATTTACTAATATATTTGTGGCTCTTTGCATTTATTTAAGTAGATTTTAATTAATTAAATAATCAATATTCTAAGTTTATGAACATTATTTTTTTTTATAAATTATATTAATTAAAATTTATTTTCTTATTTCTGTTTGTTCTTTATTTTACATATATATGTACAAAACACAAAACAATAACACAGACAGACACACAGACATTGCCTTTTATATATATATAGATAGATTAAAACCTTCCCTGGGATGCCCACAACAATCCCTGAAAGTTTCACCGTAATCGGACGGGTAGTTTTTGAGTATTTGACAGACACACAGACATTGCCTTTTATATATATAGATTCATCTTAATTTCTTGAGTTATCTATTGTAATTTAAATTCTTACAGTTTTATTAAATAAATAATTTTTAGTTATAATTTTATATAAGCATTTTTTAATTGAACCTATTCAATCTTGTCATTCCCTAATCAACCTACGCGGTTTCAATAACCCTTTTAATTATTGTAAATTCAATCCAGAGTGCTACCAATTAATTAAACTTATTTTTAACCCAATTTTTCTTATAAAATACCTCACCCCTAATATCTTATACACTACAATCTATATATTAGATGGTAGGTTTAATCAAATGGACTATAGACAGATTTGTTTGCTAAAAACATCTTATTACATTAGAAAAATTTTAAATAATTACAATAAATAGAATAATATATTCTTACCTAAAAACAAATTGGTTTTTATAGTCAACAATTCTTATCTTGTTAATAACTAATTAACTTAAGAGTATAACTAATGGTTTTCAATTTATAAAATCTAATTTAACACACAACAATTCCGTCTCATTATTGTAATACAAAGTTAGAAATATTAAGTTAATATAATTAATATTATTTATTTATTAATACCAATTAATAATATTAATTACTTAAAAATAATTCATAATAATAAATTGTGATACCAACTTATAGGAATATTAAAATAATATAATTATTATTTTACATATATATGAATATAATATAAATATTTTTAATTTTATTTTAAGAATAGATATATATCTAAAAGGCGGTAACTGTGACGTCACATATATACATTTAAATTAAAAAAAACTAATGAAGATGATTTTTTCCAGATATGTGATCAATAAAACTAAATAACTTAAGAGTATAACTAATGGTTTTCAATTTATAAAATCTAATTTAACACACAATTCCGTCTCATTATTGTATTGTAATACAAAGTTAGAAATATTAAGTTTAAAAAAAATTAAAAATATTTGAATGTTTAAGTTTATATGTAGCGCCATCTGTCGATAGTTTTGTGACACTACAGTCTTTTACCAAAATATTACTAATTAAATTAATTTTGAATAAATTAATTTTGGATTTAACTACACTAAAACCTTCCCTGGGATGCCCACAACAATCCCTGAAAGTTTCACCGTAATCGGACGGGTAGTTTTTGAGTATTTGACAGACAGACAGACACACAGACATTGCCTTTTATATATATAGATTTAATTAGTTCCTCCCCCACCTCCTTACCCAAGAGTAGTATATAATAAAAACTACCTTATAACGCTTTTACTGAAATGAACAAAATAATTTTTATTATCTCAAATGTAATACATATTTATCATTGTATAATAAATTACTTATCAAAAGGATTAAATTCCTTTCAGACTCCTTTTATTTATATTCCGTTTAATAAACAACTAATTTACGCTTTGAATGTATAATTGTATTTGATTTATGTTTGGATTTGGATAATTTATATTGCGAATATTAATAGTTAATAATAAGTATAATGTTGTATGAAAAGGAGAGGAATTTATAAGTTATAAGTAAAATATCATATTTTTCTACTTATAGAGGTATTAATCACAATTAGGAGAGGGCAAAAGGTTAAATTATCTTTAAGCGTTATATTAATAGCTTGTTTTCATATTATTATTAATTAATAAAGAAATTAGAAAATAAAAAATATGTTTTTAATGATATATTGAATTCGTAATATCGACAGAACTCAAAACTTTTTTCATAACTTAAGTATTTATATAATTAGAGACTAATAACTATTAATAACTAATGATAATAAATACAACTTCCAATAAATATATAAGTAAACACTAATTATATATGTTATATAACAGGAGTGGCGACACTTAGTGATACTTAAAGCCATATTGAAAAATCGAAAATGTTTAAGAGCCAAATCGGAATGTTTTTTTTTTTTTCGTGAAAGATAAAAGATATGGGGGGGTTGATTTGATTACGAATTATCACTGAATTAAAACTGCATTATCAACATCTAAAAATATAAATAAATAAATAAATAATAAAAAGAAACATTTTTCTATTTAAAATAAAATTAAATATAATTAATAATTATTTTTATTATTTATTTATTTTATTAAATTTTATTTAAAGAGATTTTACATGCTCAGAACCTACTTGAAAGTATTTATGAAATTTTTTTGATTTAGTCACAAAATAAACTCAAAAAGAGCCACGGTTTGGCCATTTGTTATATAATTTTATAATAAATATTCTGTTTACTAAAATGAATATTTATTTTTATTGGATAAAAAAAAATGAAAGATAAAAGATATGAAATATGAGATAGAAGGTGTTGATTATATTTACCTGTTTGGAAGTATAGAATTCCGTTAAATTCGCGAGGACATGGCTGAGTGGCTGTTTGACCAAATGGAGTGCTTGGCCAACATAAGAGCATATCCCACATAGTGAGGCAATGGTTACTCGGTGGGTTTATCTCCTCCAGATGCCTTTGCTCTTCACATAGTCTCTCTGCCTCGGACGCGTTTAACGATAATATTTCCATGTTAAATTTATTTTACTAGATTTAAAAGGTCAAAAAATAATTTAATTATTGCACACACTTCACACTTTTCTTATTCATTATTGTAAACAAATCGTTGGATGAAGTTTTAGTCCACATTCTGGAAAAAAAGAAAAAAAAATTATTATTTTCAGTTAAAAAAAACATTTATTTTAATTTTAAAAATTGATACTAGATTAATTAAATTTTATTTAATTTTTACCGACCGACGATAGTAAGGGAGGTATTGTTTTCACACCAAATTTCACATGTGGAGATTTTTACATATCTCCACGAATCATGCATTTTCTTATCAGAAAAAAGTATTTTTAGCATGATGTCTGTCCGTCCGTCCGTCCGTCCGTCCGTCCGTCCGTCCGTATAGATGTGTACAGCCTGAACGGCTCAACCGATTTTGATGAAATTTTTGTATATTTACTTAATGCATCAGTGGGATGAATTGATCAACTTTTGGTGCAAATCCGGAAACCGGAAGTGGTAGTATTAGCGATCGACGATAAGAAGGGAAGGGTTATTTTCGCACCAAATTTCACATAAGGAGATTTTTTTACATATCACCACGAATGTATTGGTTTTATCCTCGGGAAAAATCATCTTCATTATGTTTTTCTTAATTTAAAATTATATGACGTCACCCATCCCTTCATGACGTCACAGCCTCGGGTAACGCCGGCTACTACAGCTATATATTATAAATAAAATAAAATTAAAAATATTTATGTTCTATCCATATCTGTTTTTTATTACATTAATAGATATATTAAAATTATTTGAAATTGTTTCTGTAGCTGGAAATTAATTTACTTCAAACCGTCGGTCGGTTCGGACCTGGCCACAGGTCAACTTATTTTAAACCAAAGCATGAGTATCACTTCTTTTAAAGAAAATTATTTATCAAAAAATGAAAAAAAATAAGTTGACCTGTGGCCAGGTCCGAACCGACCGACGGTTTGAGAAATTAATTTCCAGCTACAGAAACAATTTCAAATAATTTTAATATATCTATTAATGTAATAAAAAACAGATATGAATATAACATAAATATTTTTAATTTTATTTTATTTATAATATATATGTAAGACCAGGCTATGACGTCATGAATGGCTGGATGACGTCATATAATTTTAAATCAAGAAAAAACTAATAAAAATGATTTTTATCGAGAATAAAACCAATACAAAGTGTATGATTCGTGGTGATATGTAAAAAATCTCCTTATGTGAAATTTGGTGTGAAAATAACCCTTCCCTTCCTATCGTCGATCGCTAATACTACCACTTCCGGTTTCCGGAATTGCACCAAAAGTTGATCAATTCATCCCACTGATGCATTAAGTAAATATACCAAATTTCATCAAAATCGGTTGAGCCGTTCAGGCTGTACACATCTATACGGACGGACAGACGGACAGACGGACAGACGGACGGACAGACATCATGCTAAAAATACTTTTTTCTGTTAAGAAAATGCATGATTCGTGGAGATATGTGAAAATCTCGACATGTGAAATTTGGTGTGAAAACAATACCTCCCTTACTATCGTCGGTCGGTAAAAATAATGATATTTTTAGAAATATTTTTCAATTAAAAATATTGTATCAATTACTAGTTAAAATAAATTAAGATCTGTTTTACTTCTCTATTATTACGAAAAATATTTTTAATAATAATATTAATCACCATCTGTTAATAGGATTTTTTTATGTTATAATAAAATAAAATGAGACATTTAATTTCATAAATTAATGATGTAATAATTAAATTATAAGTGTACATTGAAAAATAATTAAAATAAATAAAAAGTAATATGAACAAATAAGTCATAATGATGGTAAAGTTAAAAGAAAGAGAAAAAAATGACGAATAAGTAATAAATAAATAAATTAGGTTTTATAATTTCAACTTAAATATCTTCATTTTAATCAACACTTGTTTTTATTATTTATTATTTATTTTTTGTTTTGTTTTTATTTTTTTTAGGGGTCATTTTCCTAATTAAGTTGGAAACTAATTTCTTTCTTTTCATCATTCTTTTAATTTTTTTCCCCCCATTCCTCCTCCACCTCCTAAATTTGTCCTCCTTTTACCGCCTTTTTTTTATTCTCCGTACTCCTTCTCTCTCTCTCCATCTCGTCAATTTCTCCCTTTCCTTTATCACTTTGCGAAGTAATTACATTTCATTAAATTTTCCCTTAAATAGAAAGAGCAGGAGTTGTAAGAGGAGTAATCGAGGAATATAGTACAAGGAAAAGATGGATGAATGTTTGGGTGGGCGACTGAGATTGAAGGACATTCAAGTGAACTCGCCACTGATGAAGATGATATTCAACCAGATTTAATGAGGAATAAACAAAATCCTAGATCGTGGATAATGTTTATGTATAATATTATCATTTGGACTGTTTAGGATTTGTTCTATCACACATTTTCTTTTATTATTATCATTATCTAGTATTTTATTTTATTGTATTTTTTAGAATGAAGAATGAAAAAGTGAAAAAAATAGTGACAAATGTCTTTTTGTGGAACAAGATTTATTAAAACTGTGATAGACGCAGGGAAAATGTTAACCGTCAAAAAGTGTGTATTTGTTAATTCTAAAGAGATGAAATAAATTATCAAAGTATAATTAAGTTTAAATGAAAGCAATTATAAAACTTTCTGTATTTTATTGGAGTGAATAATTAAAAAAAAGTAGAATAATATATAAATAATTTTCACCATAGTTTTAAGATATTATATTTTATTTTAATACAAGTGTTAATTGAACTTGGATGATCATTTTCGATTCTATCAAATCGTCTTACGAGTGATATTAATTAATATTTTCAGCACATGCCTAATGGGAAAATATG
Organism: Labia minor; assembly: GCA_963082975.1. Taxonomy (NCBI): domain Eukaryota; kingdom Metazoa; phylum Arthropoda; class Insecta; order Dermaptera; family Spongiphoridae; genus Labia; species Labia minor. The sequence goes on from OY720349.1 coordinate 53,481,080, forward strand.
TCAACTTTTGTAATCAATCATCATTCATGTCATTACAAACTGTTTAGTATTGACGAAGTGATGAGGGAGTTCCAAAAAGGTAAGCGTTTAATTATCTCATTAGTTTATAGCTTTAATTATCTTTTCATTGCAACTGAATTTTTAAATCGAATGAAAATATATTTAATGAACAAGTAAAAAAAATTGTCTAAATTGTACATTAATATGTATACATACATATTAGTTAAATAAATGAATGGTAAATAAACATTCTTTTAAATTCATAAAATAATATACACGGTGCTTCTTTTAGAATATGGATGATATTAATATTTTCATCCCCTTAATAATTATTATGATGAAATATAAGAAGATGAATCCATTTGGAAGAATGTGATGAGGGTGGGAGGAAGAGAAAAAGGGGAAGAACAAAAACGTACCCTCGATTTAAACTGTAACTGAATACTTTTGATGAAAAAAAAAACTAAGATGGATCTGAGATAAAAGGTTTAAGATTTTTTTTTTTACTTTTACATTCTTTTTTTTTGATGTTCATTTCTTTTTCCCTCTATCTCTTTTCAAGTAAAATGGATAGATAGTTAGTATAAAAGAGATAGAAAGAGATGTATTAGGGTAACAAGTGAAAGATCGTTCTTCGATTTTTTCCTACTTGCTTGATTTTCTTTGTTAAACCATTGTTGAAATCTATTCAACATCTGATTGCACAAAGACTTTTTGATTAATAAATGCTCACCAAATTATATAGTTATCATAATTACCAACTTCTTATTATGTCATTAAATTATTAAAGCTTTGGTGGTTGTTTTTATTTATAACGGAATTTTGTAAATTAAACCACATATTGATATTTGATATTATTGTAAATTTATTCAAAAAATACAAATATATACACAACGTTTGCTACTTCTGCAATCGTTATCAAGCGACTGCACTGTTCGAGCGTCCAGTGACGAGTGACGAACGATCCTTAATTGAATAGAAATTATTCAGGACAGACAACGTTTCAGGAGTATGATCCAAAATGACAAAGGTTTCCAGGAGAGGGAAAAGAAGAAACGGGTTAACATCTGGACAGAAGAGAGAAGGAAGAACCAAAGTGAAGTTATGAAGGCATATTGGAAAACAAGAAAGGAGGTAGAAAACAAAGAAAAAAAGAAAAAATGAATGCAATGGGTTGCTTCACACAGTCCGAAGATGGCCAAAATCGGAAGAAGAAAATGGTTTAATTTCGCAATCGTTTTTTCTTTCTTTCATACAGAATCAATCAATGGCAATGTTTGTAAAACAGCCGCATATATAGATGTATGAATAAATAAATTTTTCGCAAAAGCCAATCAAATTGAATGTTAAACTAATAAAAAAAAATAGACTTACAAAGAAAATAAAATACAAATACAATGATTAAAAATTGGATTGAATTTAAAAATGTATGATGTTAACCGAGAAAGATTAACTTCTCTTTTCTAAATTCATTATTTCCTTCTCATAAATATTTATTAAAAATGCATCAAACTTTATTTCAAACGTTTAAAGCAAGATGTATTGAAAACCCCTAACGATATGTAAATTGCAAATTTTTTTAAAACTTTATAAATTAATAAATTAATTTATGATGGAGCAACAAAATATCTTGAAATGGTAATTTAGTTAATGGATCTATTAAAACTTAAAGAATAAATAAACGCTGGTGAAATAACTATAAATTTAATAATAATAATAATAATAATGATTATATATTTTGTTATTATAAACTAGAAAGTTCGTTTAAAGATTCTATATCAAATGTTTTACTAAGATAATCTTTTAGGGACGTTTAATTATTCCCTTAACCCCAAGCTATGGAAAGGGATTAATTCTTAGCAGAAGACCTTCTACACTTAAATTATTATTTCACCTATAAATTTACTACCTCAATTTCAAAGTAGTTTCTTGTATAATTCGATTAAAATGTATTACTTTCACTCGATTTAACATCAAATACAGTCTCCTTTTAGATCAGCGTCTCTTCTTTAATTGCACATAAAAGACACGCCACACAATTATAAACTCTTCTTTGAAACATTCATCATTCTTATAAATTACACTAGTCAATCAATTTTAATTAATTTTTTTTACTAACTTAAGATTAATGTTAGTCATTGCCCTCCACACTCATGTATGTTGAATTAAAAAAAAAACATTTTTATACCCAAAACTATTAAATCATTACTTAGTATAAAACAAGACCGATTTCTCTGTCCCTATAAACGCTTCAATCTTTAAAACTACGCAACGGATTTGGATGCAGTTTTTTTAATAGATAGAATGATTGAAGAGGAAGGTTTGTATGTATAATATCAGAATTTATCCTCTATTTAATTATGCATAATGTATTCATACAAAGACATCGCGGTTGTTTTCAGTCAACATATCAAAATTAACATATAAACAATAACTCTAGAAATTCCAGGGAGGTAGGGAGAAAAATTTGACGCCTATCTGAAGTCCCTACCTCTTTGAGAAATTCTCACGATATATATATACTATGGCCCCTACACCTCACAGAATTTGATGAAACTTCGCCAGTTGATTCTTTGATTAATTCTAAGAAACTTTTTCCTTAGGCAATTTTTGGGAATACAATAATTTTTATTTTATAATCTATAAAATAATTTAATTATTTTAAAAAACGGCGGTCTATATAAAAATGAAGGGTATAATTTTATCAACGTCTAATATAAAAAAAAAAAAAAAATTATTATTTTTAATGTTTTATGAATACAAAAATATTTTCAAAACGTCAATTAAAATGACTAAATTATATTATCATTGTTTTTGTTTCAATTATTAATTACAACTATATTTTAAGTGAAAAAATGATTTCTTGGTTATGTAAAAATTAATATATCATTTTTTAGACAAATGATATAAACGAGATGTTTTAAATTTTTGTCTTTGTTAAATTGAGTATTTTTTTTTTTAAATCAAAATTATTGTATTCTATTATAATTGTTTATTGATAGGTTATTTTTTATTTTTAATAAATTCTCTTTCTTGATATGATATTAATAAAAAATAATATTAAATTGTATATAAATTATTTAAAAATTAGAATATTTGAATTTGTTTAAATTTTAACACATATAATATGCATAAAGAATAGAAAATTTTAGTATTTTGTTTATAACAAAAGGACACAATTTATTCAATTTTTTTTTCTTTTTCTGCGTGAGAAATTACCAGTAACCGTGATTCGGCCTTAGTTTTGGGAATTTCAGAAAACACATTTAAATTAGTACGGTCCATATATTTCCTGGGCCGTTTTAGGGATGGGTATCCTTCTTTTCCGAAGTGATACCCCGAATCAGCGGGGTTCGAGGGGTCGAGACCCCCCTCACCCAACGCATCCATTTGGCGACTTGCCAATGGAAATATAATTTAGTAAATTATTTATATAAATTTAATTTAATTAATTGATACTTAAAATAAAAGAAAAGAAAGAAAAATATTAATTAACTATTTTTTTAATTAATATTTGTTAAAAGATAAAAATTATAGTGAGTAAAATAAATTAATGAGGTTAGAAATAAGAAAATAAATTATCTGTTTAGAGCGCAGCACAGGTCTTTCCACAATATATATTATTATATATATAAGTATATTTTATTTTATTTTTAATTTTTATTTTACTATTTTTTTAAAAAATATTTTTCTTAATTTTTCATTATAATTTTTAATTTGAAGGATAAGTATTGCAGAAAAATTAAAAAAAGAAGGGGAGCGAAGGCTCAGCACTAAACCATGTGTTTATGTAAAGTTTAAGAATTTTAAATTTTCTTTCTTTTTATTTTAATATTTCATAATTTTGTAACATTTAATTTAATATTTTTATTATAATTATCATTATAAAAAGAGTGAATGATACCTCCCAGTCTCTATCCTAAATTAAGAACTTTATTTTATGAATTGTGAAACTTTCAAACAAATAACAGAGATTTAATTTTTTTTTATATCAATTAAAATTACTTTGAGAATGAGAACATCATTTAAATATGAAATACAATTAGACAAAGTTATATTTTTCCATATATAAAAGAATTGAAAGTAGTTATAATAGTAAAAACAATTATATGTATTTATAAAAAAAAAGTTTTAAAAAGAAAGTCAAAAACAATTTTATGTTATTTAAAAACAGAAAAACTTTGTCTTTCTAATTGGAATCCCTTCTGGGTATATTGTTTCATACTTTGACTTTCTCTGCGCTATTCTTTCTTTCCTTGACATAAATAATTTTTTAAAACAAAGTTTGAGCATCTAGGTGTATATAATATGTAGATAGGAACACACTATTATAACTCAAACTTTAACTAACAAGAACGTGACATATCTTTGTATAATAAAATATGACAAATTACTATGAGAAATCAATTAATCATCATTAATATTTCAGTTCTAGTTCAGATTTGGTTTTCAAATAGAAAGATTCAAGAGTTAATCTTTAAATCTAGTAAATTTTGTTCTTTTTTAAAATGTGAGTTGAGTATTATTCTTTTCTAACTAATATTAATTTATTTAATTTTAACTGCATATAAATTTTAAATAAATTTAATATATATTTCCTATTTAACTTTACCCTCTTACTAACAACCTATCTAGGGCCTCCCTATTCTTCCAAAAATGCCCCGAAAGGCCTCGGTGGCACCCAAAATTCTTTCTCTTTCCTTAAATATATATATATATTCTTTTGTTTTGTTTTTGTATATATTGTTCATTTTTGTTTCGTATTTTATTTTATGCCTGTAAATTGATTGTAAAATATAATCATGCAGGCAGGCGATTCGGATTGCAATCCATTCAAGAGAAATACCTTAAATCGTTCACCTCCAGTGCTACGAATAGATAGTACAAAAGTAAATGATGAAGAGCAGAAATTAATTGCCTCATCTTCTCTCCCTTCACCAAATCGTGAAATTTATTACAATGAATGACAAAAGAAATTAAAAGCAAGAGAAGTTCTTGAAGAAATTATAATAAAAATGAAACAGCGAATTAAAAATCTTGAAAACAAAATTATGATGATAGATGTAAAAAATTCATCAACGTCTAATACTTCTGAAAAATCATACCACACTGATGAGGATGAATTTGAATAAAAATGAACAAAAAATCACAAGTCAATATGACTGGACAGTTCAAAATAAAAAGAAAGAGAAAAAGCGAAAGATAATATTAGAAAATAATACGACAAAAAATCCTAAGGAAAACCCTGAAAAATCTAATAATTTTGAAGATAAAATTATTCCCATTCGAACTAAAAATGATGCAAATGAAATTGTTAATGTTAAGCAAAATAGAAATTTGTTCCAAAATAAAGTGCTACTTAGTATTGTTAATGCTCCATGGTATTATTGTCGCGATAAAGATCTAAAAATGAATACCATTATTGAAGAACGAAGTGCAATGTCCGAAAGACATGAACTTCGCCTTAAAAATCACCCCAATCTCCTGGCATCTCGTCTCTTAATCCACAAGGAAATTTTGAGACGACTTAAACGAACTAAACCCGCCAATTTAGTGAAAAAAACTTTATGAGTGTTACTCCCCCTCCAGTGATAAATGGAAATTTATTAAAGAATTAATTATGACCACTACTGCGGTGTCAAACTGACACAAAGTTTAATTATCTTGCATTGTTCAAATAATATTGTACAACGGTCTTATGACTGATACAATTTTCTTGTAAATCAATAAAAAAATTAATATTTCTTTAAAGGAATTTCGAGATTTGGTGTTTTGAAAGTAAAAAAGAAATAAAATACCTCTCGCGGGCGTCCCCGGTAAGCTGATCTCGCTCAGGGGTGACATCAAATAGCTGGCACGTTCTCCCGACTTGTCCCCTTGTGACTTTTATCTATGGGGGTACCTCAAGGGAAGAGTTTATGATAACAGACCAAATAATTTGAACCAACTGAAGGAGAACATTCGGCGAGAAAGTCGTGAGATCCCGCGCCAAACATTGAAGAGAGTCATGGCTAACTTCTCCAGGAGACTCGTACAGTGTAGAGAAAATGGTGGTCATCATTTAAGTGACATAATTTTTGCTACATAAGTTATTTTTGTGCTTTTTACTATCTCGCCAGAGATAGTATTGCGATCATGAAAATTTTCGATGTTGAGATTTTGATGTTTTTATACGTTTTGAAGGTTCCTGAATCATTTTCACTAAGGTTGAGAAAAATGTCTGTGTGTGTGTGTGTATGTGTGTGTGTATGTGTGTGTGTATGTGTGTGTGTGTGTATGTGTGTGTGTGTGTATGTATGTAGGCAAGATTACGCAAAAACGGTTTGAGCTAGAATGATGAAATTTGGTACATGGACATTATTCAAAATTCATAGTTTTCTATCAACTTTTGAGAAATGTAGCTCAACCGGAAGAGGGTCATTACCTACAACGTTTTGATTTTTTTTCCTCTAAAGTGACCGTAAAAATAAAGATATATGTTTGATAATTTTTCACATGATTAATAATTATATAAAACTGCTATATATAGAATTTCAGCTTGATTGATTCGCTGAAATTACCAGAATTAATTTTTTAACACTGAAAATCTCACGCGTCAACACGTGACGTGGTGCCATCAACAAAAAGCCAAACATGCGCTGGTTTAATATTTATTATTTATTATTTATAATTTATAATTAATTAAATTTAATTTAAATATAATATATTATGTTATTTAATCCAATTCAAATTGCGAGATAGTCGAGTGGAGACACTCCAGCTAATTTATTATGAATGTTAAATTTCCAATTCTCTTTTTTACAATAAAAAATTAGCTGGAGTGTCTCCACTCGACTATCTCGCAATTTGAATTGGATTAAATAACATAATATATTATATTTAAATTAAATTTAATTAATTATAAATTATAAATAATAAATATTAAACCAGCGCATGTTTGGCTTTTTATTGATGGCACCATGGCACGTGTTGGCGCGTGAGATTTGCAGTGTTAAAAAATTAATTCTGGTACTTTCAGCAATTCAATCAAGCTGAAATTCTATATATAGCAGTTTTATACAATTATTAATCATGTGAAAAATTATCAAACATATATTTTTATTTTTACGGTCACTTTAGAGGAAAAAAAATCAAAACGTTGTAGGTAATGACCCTCTTCCGGTTGAGCTACATTTCTCAAAAGTTGATAGAAAACTATGAATTTTGAATAATGTCCATGTACCAAATTTCATCATTCTAGCTCAAACCGTTTTTGCGTAATCTTGTCTACATACATACACACATACACACACACACACACACACACACACACACACAGACATTTTTCTCAACCTTAGTGAAAATGATTCAGGAACCTTCAAAACGTATAAAAACATCAAAATCTCAACATCGAAAATTTTCGTGATCGCAATACTATCTCTGGCGAGATAGTAAAAATAATTAAAATATCTCAACACACACAACAACTTTTTTATTTATCCCATTTCAAAAACCGTCAGGTTTGACTGCCGGACCCTGTATAATCGTTTATCTTTTATGTTATTTTTTAAGCAATTTCCCATTTGAATTTTCGATTTAAATTTTCAATCTAAATAAAATAACATTTAATTAAAGATTTTTTATTTGACTGAATTAGTTCCTTTTTGGAAATTAATATTTTCCAATATTAAAATAATAAATTTAATTATCGTATGCGAAAATTGTGGAATAAATTATTATTAATCAAAATTTGAACCTGATATCAAAAACATTACCAAAAATTTAGCCTCAATTGTAACATTAATTTTTTTCAGTTAGAAATGCCTATTTATTTTTTTTTTTTGATCATTTATGAAATTATTAATTTATAAAATATTGAATTGTAAGTTTTGTTAAATAATATGTCAGGGGTGGCCACACTTGTTGAAACTTAGAGCCAAATCCAAAATGTTTAAGAGTCAAATTTTTGTTGTGGCATGACTTTAAATTTTTTAATTGAGTCACAATAAACTCAAAAAGAGCCATTGTTGATATATGTTCTATTAGTTATAATATAAAAAAGTGTTTACTTTGTTGTAAAATTGTTAAAAATATACTCTTTTCAATGCTTATAGTACTTCGATATTAATATACTTATTCTACATCAAAAAAAGGGTTTATTATAAAAGAAAGTTTAAAATTCCTGAATTAGAGTATTGTAAAAAATTATAAATAGGGGCCAGTTACCTTTACAAATATCTTTGGAAGGGAAAAAAAGGGTAAAAATAAAGAATAATTGAGAATTATTATATTTATTATACCATATTATAAATGAATAAGATTACTATTATTATTATTACTATTATTATTTCAATTAAATATTTTTTTTACTAAAAATTTTAAAAATAACAATTATACCTATTATAAAATATCTAAATTTTATTTATAATTTTTTTACTTTTCCTCTTCCTCTTCCGGTTAAGCTATATTTCTCAAAAGTTGATAGAAAACTACGAATTTCAAATGCCCATGTACCAAATTTCATGATCCAAGCTCAAACCGTTTTTGCTTAATCTTGTCAGAGTTATAGTATCATATCGATTCGTTCGTTTTACTTTCTTTTCTTTCTAATTGTCATAATAAATTTCAATATAAATATATAAAAGAGGATTTGTGTTTACAGACTCAATTGTAATAATATAGATGGGGAGAATACTCGATTAACAAACAGACATGAATTTAGAACATTATTCATTTGGTATTAATGTCTTTCACAAGATTAACATTATGAATAAAAGGCTCGTTACAAACAAATACTCTAAAAGCTTTAATTCAATATCTATCACTCTCTTTCTCTCTCTCCCTCTCTTACTCTTTTCAGTTCCTCCATTTCATTGTATTTATTTCATTTCATGGCCAATTTTTGAACCTGTTACAGTGGTGACAATTAGTCGAAACATAATGTATTTATTTAGGTTGTCTTTTATTATTAATTTAAAAACTTATACAAATGTTAATCGAATTTAATTATTATGATTATTCCATATATAATATAGAAAAGAGAAGGTTTGTATGGCTGTCTATCTTATTTTTATACGTTTCAAAGGGGTTTATCTAATTGAAATTAAAAGAAATATATATTAAAATTAGGGAAAAAGTATTGGCATATTTTTATTTAAAAATTGGCAAGAACATCCAAAAAGATTTGTTTTGAATGTTTTTTTTTTCAATAAGAAATACTATATAAATTAGCTGGAGTGTCTCCACTCGACTATCTCACAATTTGAATTGGATTAAATAACATAATATATTATATTTAAATTAAATTTAATTAATTATAAATTATAAATAATAAATATTAAACCAGCGCATGTTTGGCTTTTTATTGATGGCACCATGGCACGTGTTGGCGCGTGAGATTTGCAGTGTTAAAAAATTAATTCTGGTACTTTCAGCGATTCAATCAAGCTGAAATTCTATATATAGCAGTTTTATACAATTTTTAATCATGTGAAAAACTATCAAACATATATCTTTATTTTTACGGTCACTTTAGAAGAAAAAAAATCAACACGTTGTAGGTAATGACCCTCTTCCGGTTGAGCTACATTTCTCAAAAGTTGATAGAAAACTATGAATTTTGAATAATGCTCATGTACCAAATTGCATCATTCTAGCTCAAACCGTTTTTGCGTAATCTTGTCTACATACATGCACACACACACACACACACACACACACACACAGACATTTTTCTCAACCTTAGTGAAAATGATTCAGGAACCTTCAAAACGTATAAAAACATCAAAATCTCAACATCGAAAATTTTCATGATCGCAATACTATCTCTGGCGAGATAGTAAAAATGCACACCAAAACACATATTTATAAATACATAAATATAACAGCTTATTAATGGGGAAAAGCACTTTTTGGGAATTTGCAAGGCAATTCTGTAAAAATTGGTTCTGAGTTTTCTCATAAACAATCATATATAAAAATTAGCTGAATGAAAACTTGGTAGGTAATGACCCTCTTCCGGTTAAGCTATATTTCTCAAAAGTTGATAGAAAACTACGAATTTCAAATAATGCCCATGTACCAAATTTCATGATCCAAGCTCAAACCGTTTTTGCTTAATCTTGTCTACACACACACAGAGAGAGAGAGAGAGAGAGACAGACAGACATTTTTCTCAACCTTAGTAAAAATGATTCAGGAACCTTCAAAACGTATAAAAAGATCAAAATCTCAACATCGAAAATTTTCGTGATGGCAATACTATCTCTGGTCTCTGGCGAGATAGTAAAAATGCAAACCAAAATATGTTATTATGACAAGTTTATAAATATTAAAACAAAAAATAATTTTAAATTTACACCTTTTTAAAGATATAAATTCCAATTATTTATTTTTTTTTAATTTCTAAGAAGAATATATTATAAATAATCTATAAATATTATATAATAATTTCCTACGCTCTTTACACAGAAAATAAAATGAAAAAATAAAATAAATTTCTTATAATCAACAAGAGATAACAATAGGTCATATAAAACTAAAAAAACTTTACTAAGCGAGGCGGATCCAGAGGGCGTAGTTCCCCAGTTAGAAGATATGTTCACCTTCAGCAGTCTTCGAAGTTAGTATTAGCAGTGGCGGATTAAGTTGATTGGGGGCCCCGGGTGGTAAAATTGAAATGGGTCCTTTGTTATTTACAATTATAATTGAAAGACAAATTTTGTTTATATTATAATTTAGGCTGTTTTATACTTACATATATAGTACTTATGTCAAAAATACATAATTTTTACTGTGGTCGCCGAGACCCAAAATTGATTATTTTTTCTTAAGTTAGTCGGGGTTCAAACACGACCGAATAAAGATCTGTATATCAAGAATAACTTGTTTTATTTAAACTCCGATTATCCATAAACTCAACAGTTTTTTTAAATTTTTTTTAAGGAAATATTTTTATTTAGGTTTCGGTGGGCCCCTCGGGCTGGTGGGCCCCGGGCGGCCGCTCGGTCCGCCCGGCGTTTAATCCGCCTCTGAGTATTAGAATAAAATATTTAAAATATTTATAGTTTGAAGATAAAATAAGATTAATCCTATAAACTTAATTATATTTTCTTAATATAAATTTCAGATTTAATTTCTAGTAAAAATTTGGTTTTTGGAGGAATCTAAACAATAATAAAAATAAGAGATTTTAAAAAAGTATTGTGAAAATGTCTTTATTATTTCTCTAATAATATAGGTTAAATAGGTTATAATAAAATTAAATTTTTACATTCAATTTTTTTATCTCCCGTTCTACAAATGGAGATTAAATAAATGTTATACGTATTTCCAACATTGAAATTCATTCAATTGTTTTGAACTGATAATCTTCCTTTTGTTGTTGTTTAAATGGAATCATTATTAATAACAATACTAATAATCACCATCATCATAATATAATAATATAGAAGATGGACAACTTTAATCCTATAATGATTAATTAATATTCAATATCAAATTGAGAGACTTCAACCCCTATCCACGTTATTATTTATTATTAACACTTATGATTGTTGTTATCAAAAGGATTATTAATTTGAAAAAGAAATACCGTATATTTATTCTAGTAAAACCTCATGCAAAAGTTATCTTCTATCTTATATTCAATAGATGATCTAAGTGAACTAGCAAAGTAAAATTGTTTTAGAAAAATATTATAAACAAAAATGAAATGAAGTTCATAGTTATATTTTTTTAAGTAATTATTAATCAATATTCTTATATTAATTATTATAATTAATATTCAATTGGCCAAAATCTCATTAAAACCCTAACTGACCTTATTCCAAGTATATATGTTATTTTTTTAACTGGAGTACAGTATTTAAATATTTTAGTTTAATTTAAATTGATCTCATATAAATTGACATTTATAAGAAATAAACAAATATAATATTTTTTTTGTAAATGTTGATTGTTATTTTAGTTTGTAGCTCACAATAACTCAGAAGCTTCATTATTTTAGTGAGTACTGTTATCTTATAATATGAGTTATTATTCCAATATATTACGCAAACCTCAAACAAAATTGGCTTTATATATATATTTCAATATTGAATTTCATTTTACTATTATTTTGAACAGAATTTCAATTTGTGAGGAAAAGTTACATATACTTGAAAAAAGTCAGTTTGGGTCTATTTGGAATATATTAGGTTGGGGAAAAAGAAATCCATTATTTTTTCGGTAGATGGCTGTAGTGATCGATATCTCGTAAATTATCGATCAAACAATTTCAAATTTATGCTCGTTGTCAAGGTAACAGTTCGCACTAAAAGAATTCGTTTGCAGTTTTTTGTTTTGTCCATTCAGTTCTGAGTTACACGGCGTTTAAGATGGAAGTCAACAAAGAGAAAATTCGGTACATTTTACAGTTTTTCTTTGATAAGGGCGAAAATGCAAGTCAGGCGGCTGAAAATGTGAATAGTGTTTATGGTCCCGATACTGTAACAGCTAATTACGCGCAATTTTGGTTTCGTCGATTCCGTTCGGGTATTTTTGACGTTAAGGATGCCCCTCGCACAGGCAGGCCCGTCGTCGAAAATGTCGACAAAGTCACTGAAATCATCGAAGTGGACCGGCATGTTAGTAGTCGTAGCATCGCCCAGGAGTTAAAGATCGACCACAAAACAGTTTTAAACCATTTGCACAAAGCTGGGTTTAAAAAAAAGCTTGATGTTTGGGTGCCACACCAATTAACACCAAAAAACATGATGGATCGAATTTCCATCTGCGAAGCCTTGGCCAAACGTAATGAAATCAACCCATTTCTTAAACGGATGGTGACTGGGGATGAGAAATGGGTCACATACGACAACATTATGCGAAAGCGATCGTTGTCAAAGCGTGTTTTAGTGATAAGAAATTGGCATCAAGGGAAGAGTGTGAAAATCAATTGCTGGAGTTTTTCGCTAATAAGGACCAATACTTTTATGAGAGAGGCATAATGAAGCTACCATTAAAATGGCAACAAATTATAGAACAAAATGGTGCATATTTGACCTAAATCGGACAATGCAAAACTTGTTAAATAAAGTCTTGAAGTTCACGTAAAAATAATGGATTTCTTTTTCCCCAACCTATTATTATGTATGGTTCGCCTAAAACAGAATTTAAAATTTTAAGGAATTTTTTGGAATTCAAATCTGGGGATCAGCCTCAAAAACTACATAAATAAGCTGACGGTTTTTGAAATGGGATAAATAAATTAGCTAGAGTGTCTCCACTCGACTATCTCGCAAATTTGAATTGGATTAAATAACATACATGAATTTAAATTAATTAAATTATAAATTAAAATTAATAAATAATATTTATTAAACCAGAACATGTTTGACTCTGTTGATGGCACCACGTTAGGTGTTGGCGCGTGAGATTTGCAGTGTTAAAAAATTAATTCTGGTAATTTCAGCGAGAATCAATCAAGCTTAAATTCTAGATATAGCAGTTTTATACAATTATTAATCATGTGAAGAATTATCAAACCTATATCTATATTTTTACGGTCAGTTTAGAGGAAAAAAAATCAAAACGTTGTAGGTAATGACCCTCTTCCGGTTGAGCTACATTTCTCAAAAGTTGATAGAAAACTACGAATTTTGAATAATGCTCATGTACCAAATTTCACCATTCTAGCTCAAACCGTTTTTGCGCAATCTTGTCTACATACATACACACATACACACACACATACACACACACATACACACACACACACACACAGACATTTTTCTCAACCTTAGTGAAAATGATTCAGGAACCTTCAAAACGTATAAAAACATCAAAATCTCAACATCGAAAATTTTCGTGATCGCAATACTATCTCTGGCGAGATAGTAAAAATATAAATAATATTTTAAAATTTTAATTAATACTTATAAATAATATATTATAATTAACTAAATATAAAATATGACTTGAAAATTCAAAAAATAAAATTATGTTAAGAATTCTATGTCATTTGGTTAATTAATTAATTAGGATTGAAGAGAGGTGGATAATTATCGGTTTATGAATGTCGATGGATAGAAGGCATAAGAAAAGTGGCAACCTAGTACTTAGAAAAATAAATTTAGTTATTTCTGTAAAAAAAATAGGTAGATGGGACGAAATGACATGCTTGAAGCCTAACCATCCAGGGGCATAAACTCCAACTTATTCCTGAATATTTCTTCTCTTTCTTTCTTTCCCCACCCGATCTATTATAATTCTTTTCATTAAAATAAATGAATGAATAATTTAGTTTTCTATTTAAAAATCATAAATCGATAATTTAATAAATATTAAAAAATAACAATAATAAATATAACTAAAATAATCAAAGCTTTGATAATGATTAGGTTGTAAATTTCTTAGTTGATGAATGTCAACCAATTAGTATATTTCGAAAGTTATTTCATGCAATTTAATTAGCATTCAATTTTAATTATAAACTGAAATTAGTTATTCTCTATATCATTGAGAGAGATATTATCTTGTTATCTGTTTATTTCCACTTAATATTGTGAATATAATATAAAGAAGAGTGCAAATGGTATAGTAAGATAATTTTCTTTCATCAGATATGATGTCAATTAAGAAGTTCTATAAATGTTATAAACATTACTAATTTTCCTTTAATTCTCGATGTTTGTTAGTGTTCTACTCTGATTTTATAGCACATTCATTTAAATTGTTAATCTTTTACTTATATAATTAAATCCTTTACATGCATATACAAATATATAATATATTTATTTATGTGTGGTTTAAAAAGTGAGAAAGATAGAGAGAAGAGTATTTATTTATCTTTGAATAGAACAACTTTCCGCTTGACATACACCTATCTATCTATCTATATATATATATATATATATTTATACTTATATATAGTTAGCTCACATTACATATGTTAGGTATGAGTAAGTAACAAAGTTTTCCCTTTACTCCTCTCCCTCTTTTCCTATGTTTCATATGAAATTAACTTAAGTCAACTGAATGTATTTTAAGTGAGTTTATCTTAGGCAAAAATACAGACTAAAGTGGCATGTCAAAAGTGACAAGGGTATACGAACATAACAAATAGGTAAAATTACAATATATATAATTAATTTATATACAGTAAGATCAAATAAGTGTAGAGGAAAGGTAGCTATTAAATGAATAACCGTTTTATATTATGTTTAATTATTAAAAAAAAAATTAGAAATAAAATTTAAAACTAAAAAACAGATATGGATACATAAATAATAAATATAAACATTTTTAATTTTATTTTATTTATAATATATATGCAAGACCAGGCTGTGACGTCATGAATGACTGGATGACGTCATATAATTTTAAATCAAGAAAAAACTAATAAATATGATTTTTCTCGAGGATAAAACCAATACAAAGTGCAATATTCGTGGTGATATATAAAAAAATCTCCTCATGTGAAATTTGGTGTGAAAATAACCCTTCCCTTCCTATCGTCGATCGCTAATACTACCACTTCCGGTTTCCGGAATTGCACCAAAAGTTGATCAATTCATCCCACTGATGCATTAAGTAAATATACCAAATTTCATCAAAATCGGTTGAGCCGTTCAGGCTGTACACATCTATACGGACGGACAGACGGACAGACGGACAGACGGACGGACAGACATCATGCTAAAAATACTTTTTTCTGTTAAGAAAATGCATGATTCGTGGAGATATGTAAAAATCTCCACACGTGAAATTTGGTGTGAAAACAATACCTGCCTTACTATCGTCGGTCGGTAAAAATAATTAAATATAATGTATAATAAAAGTTTATAAGTAATATATATACCATACATTATATAACCTTTTATTAATGATTATTAATGTAAAAGAAAATTACATAAAATAATATTAATATATTTAATTATTAAAAATATATGATTATAGATGATAATTTAATTATAATTAAATAATAATGTTAAATTAATTAATATAAATTTAAAATCAGACCAGATCAAGTCTTATTTTGTTATTCAAATTTTAATGGTTGACTTGTTTCATTTCTTGTAACTTAAAATAAAATATGTAAGTTAAATATATCTGTAGGTCTAATTTTAAGAAAACATTAATTATCTATTTTCTCATGGATATATTTAACCGAGTTTTAAAATATTATACTTAATATTAGATTAAGTCTTGATGATTTTGAGAAAACTATTTTGTTTTTTAAATTTATAAAGTCGGTTAAATAACAACACTAACTAACACTAACACTTTATATAAATACTAAACAATAAATAATAATAATAATAATAATAGCGAAAAACAAATAGACATACAATTTATTATTTTTAGGAAGGATATAAAAAATTACAAATGTTTGTACATATTTGTACAAATTTTTGTACATTATATTGAGTAATCAATTAAATATATTTAGATATTTATATGAATTAAAAATAAATACATAATTTTGTCTGTTTATTTTTTTTTTTGTTTTAACTTTAATTTTATAAAAATGTTGTGTAAAGGTGTTTGTTTTAAAAGTATATAGAGGAAGATTGCTATCGGAAGGACATTTAAAGGAAATTTGTAATCAAATTGATGGATTATGTAATATATAATAATATATATATTTATATATGTCGGCACAGTGCAGTTGCTTGATAACGATTGCAGAAGTACCAATCGAAATGTTGTGTATTTTTTGTGTTTTTTGAAAAATTTACAATAAAATATCAATAAGTATGTGATTTTATTTATAAAATTCCCTTATAAATATAAATATATATTTATTTATTAATGTGATAGATACATTATATATTTATATATAGTTTTTCACTATACTAGCCACAGAAGTAATAAATAATCAACGTTAATGAAATATTTGAAAAATAAAAAACTTCTCATCGGTCTAATTAAGGCGACTGGTTTCCTTGATTAGGCCGGGTAGTTCCTTTCCCTCCAAAGGACAAATGAGGTTGAAGGCCTAACCTTAACGCGTTACAATATGAATTTATAATTCAAAGACTATTGTTGATGTATATTTTAATCAAATTGTGAGTAAATTACTATTAAGGTTTTTGTGGATTGATTATTTTTGCGAATTAATTATTCATTTAATTATTACACTTTAAATCTTATGAAACTAAATAACTTTCGTTGATTTTTATTCAGTCGATTATAATTATTCGATTATTTATTTTTAATTTGTTTGATACGAAACTCGGTAGTTGTGTTAAGTCGCGCAAATACAGAGGCTCATTTAAGGCAGCTAACACGGGTCCGCTTAGCAAAAGCCAGTCTCCGTTTACAACAATTAAATTTATATTCTGAATACGGACAATTGTTCGAACTTTAAAATATTTTCCTGATTAAATTCAATCACTATTAAAAACTTCCTGAAGGGGTAACAATAATAAATTAAAAGAAAGTTTTAAAAATATTACTTCAAATCACAGTTTCTTTCTACCTGTTTGAAACTAAAATGGCTATCCTTTATCAACCCAGGGTATACTAATTGACCATTAGAATACGCGTAATGTCTACATTTACTGAAAAATTAAGGCAATTCATTTTACAAGAGGGCCTATCGATAGAAACCTTCTATATATATATATATATATATATATATATATATAGTTTAATTTTTCTCAATATTTTGTAAAATTTCAAGATAGATGGTTTTAAAATATGAAATATATATATTAGGTATATTATATATTACATTTTTATATTTATTTTATTTAAATAAATTTAAATATTTATTTTTTATATTATATTGTATATATGTATATAAATGGGTTGTTTATTTTGAAAATGG
Organism: Labia minor; assembly: GCA_963082975.1. Taxonomy (NCBI): domain Eukaryota; kingdom Metazoa; phylum Arthropoda; class Insecta; order Dermaptera; family Spongiphoridae; genus Labia; species Labia minor. Next base: position 53,498,874 of record OY720349.1, read on the forward strand.
ATTAAGTTCATTTAATTTAATTTATACATAAGTAGTTTAAATTTGTTAATTATTAGCCATTAATGTATTTAATATCTTAAAAAATGCTAAAGCCTTGTTCAATTTAAAATTAGCAGATAGTAGAAATTCACTAATATAGTGATATTTTTCGAAACAATAGAAAATTAACTTTTAAAATATAATAAATATAAATTTTATTATAATTATTAATATTATATTATTATTTTTTCAATTTAATTATTTATTTTTTTTAAATTCAAATTTACTAAGTTATATTATTTAATTTGAAAAATTTTCTGTTGTAATTACTACTCGTACCTTCGCCAATCAAAGTATATTGATTTTTCGTCTACTTTCTCCCTTACCCCACCCTTCTAATTCTCTCACAACATCTCAGATGTGCTATATATCATCCTACTTGCTCTAAGAGTAAGTTTATTTACTCCCTTAGGGAGTGAAGGAGAAATTATAATGAGACTATGTATTTAGTTAATGACCAAAAGGTATATATATATATAATATTTACCTTGGGTTGTTTTCACAGAGTTGTTGTTGTTGTCGACGGCGGTTATTCTACGAACGAAACACACCGGTCGTCTAAAGCAAAACCTGAAAACAGGGAGAGAGAATCGTTAACAAATTATTATGCGAGAATGAAGAGAAATTTAAAAAATAATAAATTTTTTATTTTATACCTGATTAAATACTTACTTCATAACCATTTATTCGAATTTAATTGTGTATTGTATAAAATAATTAATATTTTAAATAAATATAATTTAATCATATGAAAAAAATGTTAAAGCATTTGTATAGAGTATAGAGTAAGTTTATTATAAACACATACTATCTATATATATAAAGGAGAGTGTTTGTATGTATGTATGTATGTATGTATGTAATTTGTTTACTTTTTTGCTATCATAGAAACAAACAAAAAAGAAATTTCTTACTTAACCGACACTTTACCGGTAATTTAGAATTATGAAAATCAAAAAATAAGAAACTATAGTAATTATTAATGGAGGTAGAAAAAGAGATAGGGTTTGAAATTAATAGTAATAAGAAAAAATATTTAGTAACAAAGAGGAAGAGTATTAACATATAAAATGTAGAATTGGAATATGTAGAAAAATTGAATGTAATCACGAAGGATAATAATATTTGAGAAGAATTTAAATCGAAGTTGCAATCGGGAAACGCCTGTTATCATGCAGTAAAGAGGCTTATCTCATCAAAATTATTATAAAAGGGAATGAAAATTAAAATATATAAAACAATTATTTTGTCTGTTGTATTATATGGGTGTGAGACATGGTCTATGATCTTAGGAGATGAGAGTGGATTCAGAGTATTTGAGAATAGGATTCTTCCCAGCATTTATGGGCCAAAGATGAGGACACCAGGGAATGACGTAAGAGAGATGGAACAGAGGCTTAGGATAAGGACACTTGGAGAAATGTGGTTGTAGCTGCCAAGAACTTTCGAGTAGATAGATATAACATATTCAATAATAATATATATAATTAATTTACTAAATAAATTAAAATATATTTTAAATAATCACACAATAAGAAATGAATGTTTTATGTTATACATTGATTGAAACAAAATGGATGAAAACCTTTTACTACTTTCAACCAAATACTATGTACCACTCGGGGGTACAGGGGGCGGAGCCCCCGTCTAGATGTGAAGAGCGACGAAGGAGCTCTGAGCAGCTAGTATATTATAAATAATATTCGTCCATTTGAAACTATTAGAGTCGTAAACCGTATCCATATTTTTTTTAATTAAATTAAAATAAATGGTTTTATTCAATCAATATTAAGAAATTAATTATAATAAAATAAAATATTATTTTTTTAAATGATCAAATGGATTAACTCTATTGAGTTTGGTGTATTTATACAGAATTTTTTTCGAAACTAAAAATATAATTCAATTATTTCTTAAATGTAAGAAAGCAGTGATTTCTTAATGTATTATTTATTTATTTTTGACATTTCCTTTTATCATTATTTTTTTTGCTCAATTAAAATCGATTTTTATAAAAATAAAAGCTTAGACCTCATTAAAAAGGAAAAAAGGTGTAAATTCGACGGAGTGGCAATGAAATAAAACAAGAGAGTCGTTAAATCTATATAGAAAAGTGCATTCGAATGGAAATTGATCCTTTATGACAGTGAAAATAGTTATCTTAATGAGTTTACATCAAAATATTAATTATAAATTCTTTGAAATAATGTATAATCATAAACAAAACAAGAATTAAGACATATACAATTAAGAATGATTAAAAAATAATCAAAATTTAATAAAAGTCCTGAGAATTAGATTTATCTTCTAAAATATAATTTTTTTATATATGGTACATTAATTGTTTGTAAAATACTCAATATTTAGCCAACTTTTCTAATGATTTTGAATAATCCATCAATGTCTAATAAAATTATATTTAATATTACGAGGAATTTATCCACTTTGATGTATGGAATATAGACAAGTTAAATGATGAATTTCCAAAATTACTCTAAGATACCATAAATTTTCTTTATTTTTGGTAACTAAGATTTTCTGATTTTTATTCGTATTAAAAAATGAATAAATAATAAACTATGAACGATAATAATAATTAATCTAAGGAGAAAATTAAAAATTAAAAATTAAAAATAGGGAATTGGATAAAAGTTCTCATAACAACTGATTCTTTATTTTCACAAAATTTGTAAATATTATTTTTAAAAAGTATAAAATTTAAAAAGCAACAGTTTCATTTTTTTAAAAAATGGGGTGTTATGTTGCTAATTGCTATGCTGGATTTTATAATATTAAGAATAACGAAAAATTTGTAGGTAATATCCAGGGCTTCGAACCGGAACTGAACCGAAAACCGAAAACCGAAAAAACCGGTATTTTTGTCGGAACGAAAACCGGAGCTGAACCGAAAAAAATAATATCGGTTTATTTCAGTTCAGTACGTGTTCAATCCAGAGTTGCCACAAGAGGTGTTTTGGCAACACCCAAGCCCGAATTTTTTTCAATTAGTTATGCCACGCACTGCATGGTGTCGCTAAAAACTTTGTTTCAAAAATTAGTGTCCTAGTCATACTCTCCCTTCGGTTGTATTGGCAGCGTCTCGTAGTCCCAATACAGAATTTAATGTTTTCATCGTTTGTTTAATACTGATATTTTGATTTAATTATAGTATTAATTTTTTAAATTATTTATTCCATTTGTTACAGGGTTATGTATTGATATAAAGAAAATGATTCATAAATATAAATAAAATTATTAAATAAATTTAAACAAATATTGAATACCTTTGACCAAGTACGAAGATTAGACAGTAAAAAACTTATTTTAGAATTTTGAGAGGAAAATAAAAATACATATCCTCATTTTAACAAAATTGCAATGGTGGTTTTAGGAGCTACTGCAACACAAGTTAGTGTTGAAAGAGCTTTCTTTGGTTTAAAGTTTATTTTACGAGACAATAGAAATAGTTTAAATGAAAATATATTAGAAGATATTTGAATAATTAGAGGTATAATTTTCATCTTTTATAATTCTAGTTATAATTATAAGTAAATATATCCAAGAATCCTGTATACTTTAACATTAAATATACGAATTTGTTTCGTTTGTTGAGTGTTTGAAAGTAGAAGGATGTAAAAAAATATTCATACTTATTTGTTTCGTTTAATAAATTATATTAACATCTTATATTATATACTTCTAATTATTATACCTTTAATTAATTATTATTATTATATATTATATTGTATCAATTCATGTAGTATGATTTAGGGTGGTAGCAAGAAATATTTTTATATATTTATGGCAGACTCGGCATACCCCGACCTAAATTTCTAATACAAATAAAAGGTCTTTAAAATTAATTAATCGGAGCTGAACCGAAAACCGAAAAAACCGTTATTTTTGCCGGAACGAAAACCGGAACCGAACTGATATTTTTTTTTTATTGAACCGGAACGAAAACCGAAACGAAGCCCTGGTAATATCTTTTTGGCCACATTGCTTCTTCTCATTTTTAGAGATTTTGTTGAGCAATTTTCTTCGCATCTCTAGAAAACTCTGAAATAGCGTATTAATACAATTGATATATTGATGAACACTAAATCAGAATATAAAAAGCAAAAGATAATAAAACTAAACAGGGTAAATTTTTGACCGTATCAAAAAACTAATAATTTTGACAAATAAATAAATAATGTTGGTAGAAAACTCAAACTAAGATAGCATTGCCGTTAAGATATTAGTTCCCTCAAGGGGCTTAACAAATGACAGCAAAATATGCTGTTTTAGACGAATGATATAACGGAATTGTTTTAAATTTTTGACTTTTTAAAATTGGATAAATTTTATAAATTTATTTTAAAAATCCAAATTATTATAATCTATTATAATTTATTAAAAGGTTTCTTTTTTATTTATTATGTTTAATAAATTCGCCTTTGAAAATCCTACTATTAAATTCAGAAATATGAGTTCAATTATTATTCTTTAAATTCGTATATTTAATTATAATATTAAAATATAGGTATTCTTTGAGGATATTTAGAATAAAATTATATCTTAATAAATTTATAAATATAATTTTCATATTAATAATAATTCACTATTCATATATTTATAATAGAATCTCTCTGATTCTCTCAATTTTAAAATTTAAAAAGAACGGAAATTGTTCTAGCCAAATTCATTTAGAAATTTAGGTATCGCATTCACCTTGAATGTGTAAATGAATTGGAATCATAAGTTACCTCTAATCTTAGGAGAATATCAATGCTGATTCAGGCCAAATAGAACAATATAGATATAGATAAAATCTAATCTCGCTAAGAATATTCATATATATAGGGTAGTCGAAAAAGTTTTTTCGTATTTCTAATCATGTGGTACCCACATATCAAGCTTCTTTTTGTAGCCAGCCTTTTTTAAATGGTTCAAAACCGTTTGATGATGAATGTTTAGTTCCTTGGCAATGTCATGACTGCTTATGTGACGGTCCTTGTCAATCTTTTCCATAATTTCATCGACTTTAGGTCGACGATAGGTCGACCAGAATGAGGTGCATCTTTCACATCGAAATTTCCAGAACGAAAGCGAGCGAACCATTGTTGTGCTACACGAACTGATATAGCATCGTCTCCGTGAACTTCACAAATTTCATTGGCGGCTTGCGTGGCATTCTTCCCTTTTTTATACAAAAATTTCAAAATATAACGAATTTCTTCATTATTTTCACTCATTTTTGAAAAGCTGTAACTTTTGTTCAGCTTCACCAAATTTAATTTTCGTTAAGCTTAAATGAAGCTTGAAATTTCACCTTTCCAACACTATATGGTATGATACAATGTGATTGGTAGCACTGGAGATATACGATTCCAACGACATCTACGGACAAAATACGAAAAGACTTTTTCGACCACCCATTATATATATATATAGATATATATATTTATATAATTTATCTTCATATAATTTATTTTATATCTGAATTTTCTAAATATGAATAATAATTTGATAAATATCACAAAACTTCCTCTTCTTTAATCATTTTAATTTATTCTGAATGTTGTATTTATATACCACAACATTTATTTTATATATATGTAAATTATCTACTTACATATTAAATTGTTATTAATTAAATGAAAGTTAAATTTCACTCCTACTCTCTACCGTTACGATCACCCAATGTTACTCCACCCTTAACTTGTGATTTCACTTAATCTACAAAATTGAATCCATTTTGGTAAATTGGAAACGATTATTTAACATTTGGCATTAATGGATATAAACAACAACAATAACAACAACAACAACAACTCGTTGATATTTAAAACTTTCTCCTCCACACACAAATCACTTAGAAAGGGTGAGATCTAGAAATCTATAGAATCTATTGAATTTGAATCCTATAATATATCGTACTTATATTATTAATTAAAAATAGGTTGCGATATTGAAATCGTTCCCTTTGTGTCTGCCATGCTGTGTCTCTTTCGGTCTGTTAGACTATTGGACCTTGCCATGGGGCAAATCAATTAAGAGCTAATTGAAGTGCTTAATGGCCAATCTGTCAATCAGCAAATTACATCCACAACATAATTAATATACAGGTAGAAAATACTCTATACCAGTGGTTCTTAAACTGTGGTCCGCGGACCCCTGGGGGTCCGCGAAGCCTTTACTGGGGGTCCGCGGTCCTCGGAAAAAAATCATCGTAAAAATATATACATATATAAATATTTAAAGTTCATTGTGTAACTATATCCTCCTAGAGAATTACGGCTATAATTTAATACTATTAATAATACTATTTTATTTTATTAAATTGATAATTATGTCAATTAATTTTTTGTGAATAAATAAACATATATAAAAAACTATATATAAAATTTGAATTTTCATCCATTCATTCATTTAAAATCATTTTTCGATTGTTCCTTTAAAATAACCCCTCTTAGGGGCTCGGAAGGGGAGGCATATAAGGGAATTTTCTTTCACTTTGTTATTGGGGAAAACCAGGGGAGGGGACAGTCTTACCCGGAAAAACCCAAATTGTCAGCGTCCACTCTGGGGTTTTAAACAGTTTTAAAGCAAATGTTAATTATAAGTTCATTTCTCAACGAGTTGTATCTTTAAATTATTTTTATTAATGTTAATTATAAGTTCATTTCTCAACGAGTTGTATCTTTAAATTATTTTTATTAATTTAATTAATTATAATTAAATTATAGCTAATAATAGTTTATTATAGCTAATAATTTTTTTTAATTTTTAGTGTAATTTGCATGATCATTATTTTATAAAAACACTAAACACATTTTGCAATTTCCCAGAAAGGCTGTTTTTGAGAGTAAGTATAAGTTAGTTTTATGAATAAAAAATATTTATTTTAATAATATTTTAGAATCAAATTACGAAATTAATAATATTTTAGAATCAAATTACGAAATTAATAATATTTTAGAATCAAATTACGAAATATATTTATTATATAAATTAATATTCATTTAAAATGATATTAAATCATTTATTTAAAATGATTTAAAACATTTATTAAAATGATTTAAAACATTCATTTAAAATGATATTAAAACATTCATTTAAAATCATATTAAAACATAGCTAGTAAATAATAATTCGTTATATTTATATTATATTTATATTATATTTATATTATTGTAGTTCAATGTTAATAAATTACTCCATAAAATGGATCGTTGGCTACAAACTGGTTCAACACAGAAACGGAAAGAATCAGATGATGAGGCATCAACAGCAAACTCTACCAAGAAACGCAAAACTAGAAAATATTCGGATGATTATTTATCATTTGGATTTACTTATATTTGCAACAATGATGTGGAAAGACCAGTCTGCGTTCTATGTCAGGAAAGTTTATCCAATGAAAGTATGAAACCTGCTAATCTCAGACGTCATTTACAAACAAAGCACAGCGAGCATGTTAGTAAGTCTATCGAATTTTTTAAAATGAAAAAAGAAGAACTTAATTCAAGTCAGAAATTGATGGTAAAGACGGGATCTGGTGGTATGAGTAAGAAAGCAGTAATGGCATCATATGAAGTAGCTCTACTTATTGCTAAAGCAGGAAAGCCGCATAATATAGCAGAGCAATTAATTCTTCCTGCTACAAAAGTAATTACAAATATAATGTTAGGAACTAAAGCAGCAAACGATATAAATTTGATTTCATTATCAAATGATACGGTTAAGAATAGGATTGAAGACATGTCATGTAATATAAAAGAAGAATTAATATCGAGAGTGCGCAAAAGTCACTATTAGTCATTACAATTGGATGAAAGTACTGATGTCACTAATAATGCCAATTTGTTAGCTTTCATTAGATATGAGTTTGAAAATCAAATACAAGAAGATGTATTGTTTTGTGATTCACTACCTTCACGAACGACAGCTAATGACATATTTAACAGTTTGAATAATTTTATAACCGAAAATGAAATAGAGTGGCCAAAATGTGTTGGAATTTGCACTGATGGTGCTCGTGCAATGTCAGGTACAAGAACTGGATTGATTGCTCTTATTAAAAATGTTGCGCCTCAGGTTGTTTGGAATCATTGCTGCATTCACAGAGAATCATTAGCAGCCAAAAATATGTCACCAGATTTGAAAAGAACATTAGACGAAGTAGTTAAAATTGTCAATTTCATTAAGGCTCGTCCACTTAATTCCAGAGTTTTTAAAATTTAGTGTGAGGAAATGGGTAGTCAACATACACATTTATTATTACATACAGATGTACGTTGGTTGTCCCGCGGGAAAGTACTCATTCGCCTTTTTGAGCTTCGAGATGAAATACGATTGTTTTTAATAGATGCGCATTTTGAACTGACCGAATGTTTCAATGATTTTATCTGGTTAGCTAAGGTGGCTTACTTGACTGATATTTTTACAAAATTGAACGAACTTAATTTGAGCCTGCAAGGTACTGTTGTAAATATATTTAAAGTTGAAGATAAAATAGAAGCAATGATTAAAAAAATCGACTTGTGGTCGAAACGCATCCAGAACGGTGTATATGAGTCTTTTCCAACTCTCAATGATTTCATAGAAAGCTCCAGTGAAAAATTGCTTAATCAAACGCGTCAATTATTTGTTGAACATTTAATTACTTTGAAAAGCAACTTCAGGAAGTATTTTTCTACTCCTGATCCTTGCAATAACTGGATCAGAGATCCATTTAATATGGAAATTACAAATACTAAACATTTATCTGCACCTGAACAAGATATTCTCGTGGAATTATCATGTGATACAACTTATAAACTAAAATTTAACAAAACTGAATTGAGCAACTTTTGGTTACTTCTCAGGTCAGATTATCCTGCGCTTGCAAATAAAGCACTTCAACACTTGAATCCATTCTGCACAACATATTTATGCGAACAAGCTTTTTCGGTACTATTTTATATTAAGTCTAAATATAGAAACAAATTAAATGTAGAGCCGGATCTTAGATTAAAAGTTTCCAATATTAAGCCAGATATTGAGATTCTTGTTTCAAGAAAACAACTGCATACATCTCATTAAATATGTAAGTTATATTTAATGAGATAGATGCAGTTATTTTTTAAAATATTTCTTATTTAATATTTTCTGAAAAAAATTATAAAATATTTATATGAATTTAATGTAAGTACCCATTATAATTTGTGAGATTTGTTGCTATGACAATGTTTGTATTTTCTTTCTTCAATATTATAATTTCTAATAAAATGTGTTCTACAATATGCAAAAAAATCGTTATTCACCAATCACTGTTAGAAATATTCATCATATATCCTTGTCCTTATGAGATCGTAAGCCAGAAATTAATTAATAAAATGACGTAAAGTACCTAAAGTTGTGATGGGGGTCCGTCAAAAAAAATTTTTTCAAGTGGGGGTCCGTGGAGTACATAAGTTTAAGAACCTATGCTCTATACAACGATTAGTATTATCCACAGTGTATAAATATTGTTCATATCAAATATCAGAACAAACAAATTCAAAATTTTATATCAATAGTGAATTAAAAAATCTGGAGTATATCCACTTGACTACCTCGCAATTTTGAATTGAATTAATTAATACATATATTATATTTAAATTAAATTTAATTAATTATAAATTATAAATTAAAGGAAATTTATTAAACCAGCGCCTTTTTGAACTTTGGCACCACGTCACATTCTGGTTAAACTTGTTAAAAAATTAATTCCGATACTTTCAGCGAATCGATCAAGCTAAAATTCTATATATAGCAGTTTTATACAATTTTTAATCATATGAAAAACTATCAATCATATATCTTTATTTAGAGGGAACTAGCTGGAGTGTCTCCACTCGACTATCTCGCAATTTGAATTGGATTAAATAACATAATATATTATATTTAAATTAAATTTAATTAATTATAAATTATAAATAATAAATAATAAATATTAAACCAGCGCATGTTTGGCTTTTTGTTGATGGCACCACGTCACGTGTTGGCGCGTGAGATTTGCAGTGTTAAAAAATTAATTCTGGTAATTTCAGCGAATCAATCAAGCTGAAATTCTATATATAGCAGTTTTATACAATTATTAATCATGTGAAAAATTATCAAACATATATCTTTATTTTTACGGTGACCGTAGAGGAAAAAAAATCAAAACGTTGTAGGTAATGACCCTCTTCCGGTTGAGCTACATTTCTCAAAAGTTGATAGAAAACTATGAATTTTGAATAATGTCCATGTACCAAATTTCATCATTCTAGCTCAAACCGTTTTTGCGTAATCTTGCCTACATACATACACACACACACACATACACACATACACACACACACAGACATTTTTCTCAACCTTAGTGAAAATGATTCAGGAACCTTCAAAACGTATAAAAACATCAAAATCTCAACATCGAAAATTTTCGTGATCGCAATACTATCTCTGGCGAGATAGTAAAAAATGAAAACTTGGTAGGTAATACCCTCTTCCAGATGAGCTACATTTCTCAAAAGTTGATAGAAAAGTACAAATTTTGAATAATGCTCGTGTTCCAAATTTCATTATTCTAGCTCAAACCGTTTTTGCGTAATCTTGTCCACACACACACACACACACACACACACACACACACACACACACACACACACACACACACACACACACACACACACACACACACATTTTTCTCAACCTTAGTGAAAATAACTCAGGATCCTTCCAAACGGCAAGATAGTAAAAAGCTGGGTTGTTGAAATCTCAAAAGTTATTTGTTAAGGTTATTAACAAATTCTCTAAAACAGAGGTTCTTAAACTGTGGTCCGCGGACCCCTGGGGGTCCGCGAAGCCTTTACTGGGGGTCCGCAAAGCCATCGTACATGTGCACGAGAAAATGATGAGTCAGTTAAAACTTTAATTAATATAAAAGAAGCGATGGCATGGCTTTGTGAGGAAACAGAGATCAAATACCCAAATTCAACGAAATGTGCAAGAAAACTATTGCTACCGTTTCCATCTTCATATTTAGCTGAATTTTCTTTCTTCAATATTATAATTTCTAATAAAATGTGTTCTACTATATGCAAAAAAATCGTTATTCACCAATCACTTTTAGAAATATCCATCATATATCCTTGTTCTTATGAGATCGTAAGCCAGAAATTAACTAATAAAATGACTAAAGTACCTAAAGTTGGGATGGGGTCCGTCAAAATTTTTTTTTTCAAGTGGGGGTCCGCCGAGTACAAAGGTTTAAGAACCTCTGCTCTAAAACATAAGAAGAAAATGAAAATCGTGCACGTAGAGTTATCTATTCAATCTGTTGGCGTTTAAATGTTTGTAACATTATGAGTATTAATGAATTCGTTGGCGTTAGCGATGAATCTGATTACGCTGTAGGAAAATTTTATTTTTAGAATAATAATAGAGTGAGTTAGTGATATCGTAATTAACAACGCCACGTTTTAAATGAACGAACAATAGAATGTTCTATACCATGAATTTTAAGCTTTTGAATAGTATTTATTTTTAGAATAAATAGTTTTTTGGAAGACTATTGTCTGTATAAGACAACTATGACGAAACATTTCCCTTCCAAATCTCAACTAGAATTAACCTATCTTTTCAACTATCTTATCACGCCGATTGCTTATATAAATCACAACTTAAAAGATGAGAACAAACACAAATCAGACAGAAAAATTACTAGACATTGAATTGTTAGTTATAAAAGAAGCATCTAATATGATTAAACAAATTGAACAATGTTTATTCATCATAAAATACATTAAACAAACAAGAAATAATACAAATATAAATATAAAAAAAATTTATAAAATAATGTTTTTCTCATGGACTAAAAAGAATAAAATAATTTTTCTATAAGCCCGACAAAATTTATGGATGAATTGTTTCATATTCAACGAAAAACGTTGGTCGCATTTAGTTTTATTTATTTATATGAACAATCAAGTCAAATTTTTGTAATAATAAAAATTTTATTAAACACATAAACTGACAAATTTTTTTATCATGCAATAAAATTGATAGTTTAAGAGCTAAGAAATTAATCTTTTATTATTATTCACTGTAATATACTTATATCAAAGTATGTATCAAAATTTAAAATAATTATTATAAAATTTACATACTATCAATAAAATCCAAAATGGTTGATTATATTAGAAGAAATAGTGTTACTTGTTAATTAAGTGTTTTAGTGTGGGATGTATTCCATTAGTTTTGCATATTTTTATAGAAAATATCGTTGGCGACTACACGGTCATTCATTTATCCCATTTCAATTATTTCATATTATCCATTTTTTTATTTTCACCACTATTTCCCCCCCCCCCCCCCATTTTTCAAAGGGCGAGGAATCCTTTTTCTATGCCTCTTGTGTTCATACACAAAAACTCTCCTCGCCTTTTCAAATACCATATATGTGTATGTTCAAGAAATTCTGTTTATTTATTCCTTATTAATAGAAGATCTCAGTATCATTTGTTTAATTATAGGCATTATTGAATTTTGAAACAGGATGAAAATAAGAGAAAATTGAAAAATATTATCTAGATAAAAATTATACTCATAATAGTTTTCATAGCACAAATGATATTTCCTAATTAATAAATTGTAAAATTCTTTATTTTTCTTTCACTTTTAATATTTATACAATTTGTTAATTTGTAATTTTATTATACATTTTATTAATATTTAATAATAAAATTAAAATATGATAAAATAAATAATGATATAACATTTCATTTATTGGTTGGAAATTAAAATTATTTATTTAAATAATAAATCTCTCATTTTATTAATTTTAACAAATTATTGTTTTATCAGTAAGTGTGGGGGTAGAGGATTTATAACTATTGTATTATTTATCTAGATTCTAGATTGAATGTGAAAGCAGCATCTATTCGCAGATCACCACTTAATTCAGATCCAATGAGACAGAAGGGGGAAGATTCAAAGGATCGGTATACGAATAGTAATGAATTGTTTTGAAAAAGGGATCTTAATTGAAACTAGGGGTCGCTGTGCTCTTAAAATCAATTTAGTCTTTTATTAATAATTTTTCAAGTTCAAAATTCGAAAAGAAAAATTTACGTTTTTTGCGAAAACTTGAAAAATTCAGGCAAAAGAGAAGCAATTAAAAATAAGTTGACCTGTGGCCAGGTCCGAACAGACCGACGGTTTGAAGTAAATTAATTTCCAGCTACAGAAACAATTTCAAATAATTTTAATATATCTATTAATGTAATAAAAAACAGATATGGATATAACATAAATATTTTTAATTTTATTTTATTTACAATATATATGTAAGACCAGGCTGTGACGTCATGAATGGCTGGATGACGTCTTATAATTTTAAATTAAGAAAAAACTAATAAAGATGATTTTTCTCGAATACAAAGTGCGTGATGATTCGTGGTGATATGTAAAAAATCTCCTCATGTGAAATTTGGTGTGAAAATAACCCTTCCCTTCCTATCGTCGATCGCTAATACTACCACTTCCGGTTTCCGGATTTGCACCAAAAGTTGATCAATTCATCATACTGATGCATTTTGTGGGAAACCTTTTGAACATTTGAACATTTTCAATTTTTACCGACCGACGATAGTAAGGGAGATATTGTTTTCACACCAAATTTCTCATGTGGAGATTTTTATGTATCTCCACGAATCATGCATTTTCTTAACAGAAAAAAGTGTTTTTAGCATGATGTCTGTCCGTCCGTATAGATGTGTTCAGCTTGAACGGCTCAACGGATTTTGATGAAATTTGGTATATTTACTTAATGCATCAGTATATATATTATAAATAAAATAAAATTAAAAATATTTATGTTATATGCCTATCTGTTTTTTATTACATTAATAGATATTTTAAAATTTTTTGAAATTGTTTCTGTAGCTGGAAATTAATTTACTTCAAACCATCGGTCGGTTCGGACCTGGCCACAGGTCAACTTATTTTTAAAAAAAGAGCAACGAATGTGTGTGTGTGAATGCATCAATCAAAATGCAATTACTTGATATTTAGATGGTGAATATTTTCTACATGAACATCACCTTTAAATTGTGATCAAGGATATTTTATTATCATAATACTCCTCTATTTTAATTCATATATTTGAACATTGATAATAATTAAGAGATAACAACCATACTCACACACTGATTTATAATCATTTATTATTATATTATAAACATTCCTTTATATTGTCTAAATAAATAATGGGTAAATATCTATGAGTATCGGAGATAAAATTTATTTTATTATATTATTCTAATAATAATAATATATATAAGTATATAGTAGAGCTCATCGAATCGAATCGAGACCCTTACTCTAGATTTAATAAGTGTGTAGTTACAAAGAACAAATCTACTATTGATTAATAGGATACTTTTAATTCTTTTTATATTTTTTTTTTTAATTTTATTTTATTATGAATTTGTATATTTATTTTAGGATTAAAAACCACGTTTTTACGATAAGAAAGAAAGATAATCAAGTTTAGCGATACGTATGGTATGCTGCCTTTCAAATTTCACATGATTAAATGAAATTAAATTTAATCTCCCCACACCTTCTATTGATTATTAACTATAATCATTATCTATAACATGTTTGGATGAAAAATAAATCATAAGTCAGTTTTACTCGTTGGAAAATAACTGATATTCAATTATATAAATAAGTATAAAATTTTTATCTTAAATCATAATTTTTTTTGTTTTTGTTTGGAATATTGATATTTAATACTTATCCATAAAGTTTCATTGATATTTCAACTTTTAAACAGAGTGTTCATTTTAAGTTGTTTAGTATTGTTTAGTCGAGAGAGTTAGTTCTAAGTTAAGTTAAGTTAAGTTAACAATAAGAGAGATTCACAGTTGGTTAAATTTTCAAAAAATATCTATTTCAAAAGACAACCCGTGGGGCGCGCCCTCCTAGGGGGTGCGAGCACATTAAAAGGCGAGAATATCCATAAAAAATATTTTAAAAAAATTGATTAACTCGCTGAAAGAAAAGCACACATACAATACTTTTCTTGATATATTTACTTTATGAAATGCTTTATAGAAACTAGAATCTTATAGTCACTTGAATGTAACATTCATACATAATATTTAAAGAGATCTATGCGAAAATAAACAAAGAATCGATTATCCGTATTCTTGACTACAATTTATATTAATATTAATTAAAAGAAAATAATTATATTCAATTTCATCTATGTGACAATTAATTTCAATTCATTTAACTTTAATTCTCACCATCAATTAATTTTAATATTTTATTTAAATAGGACCAATAGCTATTCAAAATAATATTAATTAAAAATACCTTTCGGATTAATTTATACACCTTTTTCTCCTAGTATATTTATTTAATAACAATAATTTTAATGATAAATAAATAAAATACTTATTATCTTTCCAATAAAATATAAAATTAATATAATATAATAATATTTTAATTAATTGTTTATTCTAGTTTAAAAATTAAATAGTAAGTAATTAATTAATGAGGTATCATTAAGAGTCATAAAAATTAACTATTAATATAACATATAATAATATTAAATTATTTTGTTAATATTTCAACTGGTGAATTCATGTTGAATGTAATTATTAGATAAAATTCTTGACAAGGAATCTAAATTTTTAAAATTTCTAAAAAGAAAAATGAAGTATTTATAAAATTTATATGTATATATTAAAATTTATTCACATTTGAGTGTATTTAGGCGTAATTAGATACATATACAATATACAATATACATTAAAAATGTATATTTGTATATGTATATGTATATTATCATTGGACACAAGTGTAAATAATTAAAATAAGCTGGAGTGTCTCCACTAAACTATCTCGCAATTTGAATTGGATTAAATAACATAATATATTATATTTAAATAATAAATATAAACCATAAATATTAAACCAGGGCATGTTTGGTTTTTTATTGATGGCACCATGGCACGTGTTGGCGCGTGAGATTTGCAGTGTTAAAAAATTAATTCTGGTACTTTCAGCAATTCAATCAAGCTGAAATTCTATATCTAGCAGTTTTATACAATTATTAATCATGTGAAAAATTATCAAACATATATCTTTATTTTTACGGTCACTTTAGAGGAAAAAAATCAAAACGTTGTAGGTAATGACCCTCTTCCGGTTGAGCTACATTTCTCAAAAGTTGATAGAAAACTATGAATTTTGAATAATGCTCATGTACCAAATTTCATCATTCTAGCTCAAACCGTTTTTGCGCAATCTTGTCTACATACATACACACATACACACACACACACAGACATTTTTCTCAATCTTAGTGAAAATGATTCAGGAACCTTCAAAACGTATAAAAACATCAAAATCTCAACATCGAAAATTTTCGTGATCGCAATACTATCTCTGGCGTGATAGTAAAAATGTACAAACTAATATTTTGTGAATTGTGTAAATAAATAATCCTTTATACTTGTTACAATACATATATTGCAGTTGCAGTTGTAAATAAATAATATTTAAAAAAAATGTATAAAGAGAATCTTCAAATTTAATTAGCACCTGATTATGTTGTTGGGTTTGTAAATCATTAAATGAATGTGAATGTCTAAATCTAGATAATTATTAAGAGTGATTTTTACTTTAATCAAATTTATAGATTGATTTGCTTTTCGTTATTAGAAATCCCCAAATGTTTAATTAGGTTGCAATTGGATTTATATATCACTAGTTATATGATCCTCAGAGGTAATACCTACGTAGAATAATTAGATGGATAGCGATTTATGCAAATGTCCTCTTCTCTCTTCATTGGGGATATACTGTTACAGGATATGTATTCATCTCAATTCATCTCTCTCTCTCTTTCTTTTTGCTCTAATGACGCGTTGAGAAAATAATTACCAACTGGTATTCTTTTCTCTTCGATATAGGTTCATTAACGCTTCCATTATTTGACCAACATCCTTTCTGATGCCAATCCATAAAGATTAATTTTTCAATCGCACAATCAGTTAATAAAAAAACTTCTTCGAATAAAAGATTAAAGAATTTTCAAGAAAATTAAACCAATTTGAGAGTCATTCGTTGAATTATCAAATAAATAATTATATTTTTGAGATTTTTTACCAATTATAATATTTCATATCAAGAAAAAAGTAATAAAAATAATTTTTAAAATCAATACCTGCTTAAAACTGCAAAAACTCTATTTGGAAATCAAATAAAAGAAATGTCAGAAGATTCTAATAATTCTAATTTTCTAAATATTTTCAAATAATACCTATATTTAAACATTATATTTTTTTATAACTACGAGGTGTGGCTATTAAATAACGAGACTGCTTACAAAAAATGGTTTAATTAAAAAAATTATGGTACAATCGAACTTCCCCCCAATATACTCCCCTCCACTCGCCACACACCGCTTCATCCTTTTTTTCCACTGCTCAAAGCAGTGTTCGAAGTCGTTTTTTGTTAGGCCTTTCAGAAGCTCCGCCTTTTCTCTTTTCACCTCTTCCATCGACTCGAATCGGCTTCCCTTTAGTGCGGACTTGATTTTCGGAAACAGGTAGAAGTCGCAGGATGCTAGATCAGGGTAGTACGGAGGGTTGGTTCACCGTCTGCCCTTCTGGAACCCATTCAGTCATCACAATGCCGTTGATGTCGAAGAAAACGATCAACGTTGCCTTGAATTTTGACATCCGCGCTTTTTTGATTCTTGGCAATTCAGGAGTCTTCCAGTGCACGGATTGCCGCTTAGTTTCGACATTGATATGTTGTTCGAGAGAAGTAATTGACAATTAAGTAATTAAACTAAAAACAGAAACAAAGATAATATAATACCACAAAAGAGCCTAAATATAAAAAATATTAGGATCAAAATTGCAAATGAGAAAACAATAAGCCATTGAATTTCTAAATTTTTGGTATATCCGGGCAACAAATAATTATGTGTTATGTATTTATGTATTTCAAGGTTGATTAGATTTAGCGTAAATTAAAAGCTATATATAGAGAGGTAGGGGAGGGAGTTAGTTTCCTTCCCAACCAACCCTTCAAAACGATGCCTATAATATATGATTGAAATTTGAACTATTCAACGAAAATAAAATATTGAATTAATGATTTACTTCAAAATGATGTACAATTACTTAATTATAAGGAAGTATAAAGAAATCTGAACAAATATAATATGATTTTTTATGATAAATAGTGTTCTTTCATTAAATCCACAACATATATTTTTTGATGGTTGAATATAAAGTAATAGTCAATTTCAAATTAAAGAATTGATGATGCATAATATGAGATAAGGAATAAGGAGATTCTTTATTCAAACGATTGGTTATTCATTCATTGAAATCATCGACAAATGAAGAAAAATATTCCCAAAATATATGTTACTTGTGAAAATGTGCACTGATTGAGTGAGATTAGATAGAGTTTGTATTTATAATTTTAATCAAATTCTAAAATCTTCAATAAATAAATTTTATTTTTAGAAACACATGATTTTATAATATTTATAAATACTATAAACAGTATAAACAACATTTAAAATAATCTAGAAGTTTTGACTAATCTGTTTGGGATGGATAAAATCTATATATTTAATACGATAGTGTCCGTCTGTACGCAAAAAACTCCAGAGCCTAAACTACAAGGAGTAAGGTAACCAAATTTTTCTGAGGTGAAGGGTACCTCAAATGATGAAAAATAAAAGAGAAATTAGAATCTTAGGTAACTCCTGAGCTGAGCTGCGGGTGTTCCATTTTCCAGAAATATATATAAAGGAGAGTGTTTGTATATATGTAATTTGTTTACTTTTTTGCTGTCATAGAAACATATATATATATATATATATATAATTAGAACCTCTCTCTCTCCCTCTATTTAAAATTTTAAAAAATGGAGTGTTCTAGCCAAATTAAGAAATTTAAATTCCTTATGCAACATTGATAGGTAAATGAATTGGATTGGAAGAGGAGACATATGATTAGAGAAATTGGGGAAGAATCAACCGAAATGTAATTACATACATACAATTACTTACATACAATTAACATACAAAATGTAGAATTTGAAAAAGTATAAATATTTAAATACTTATGATTTCTAAGCACGAAGGATAATAATATTCGAGAAGAATTTAAATCGACGTTGTAATTGAGTAACGCCTGTTATTATGCAGTAAAGGGGCTTATCTCATCAAAGAGGATCAAAATTAAAATATATAAAACAATTATTTTTCATGTTGTTCGATGACTAGGGTGAACATATTTCGAAAACACCATACCGGGACAAGCGGTATACCTTTTTTTTTAGAACTAAATTGAAAAAATTTTGAAAAAAAATTACGAAATGTCCTAAATATTGAAAAAACGGGACAGTAGGGTGTCCCGAAGACATTTTTGGGACAGTGCACCTAAAGACGGGACGTTTGGTCACCATATCGATGACTCTGGGAGACGAGAGTAGATTTGGAGTATTTGTGAGATTAATATTATAGTCCAAAAGAAGATGAGGTCACAGGGGGATGGCGGAGATGGCATAACAAGAAATAATGTCCAGATATAGTTAAGGTTATAAAATCGAGAAGGCTGGGATGGGAAGGGGACGTGGTTGGAATTGGAGAAACTAGAAATTGGGAGAAACCGATTGGGAAACATCCGGTGGAAGACCAAGGACCAAGGTGGGTGGACAATGAAGGAAGGGACATGGGAGAGATGGAACAGGGTAGGATTTGGTCGTAGCTCAGGATAGGGACGCTTAGAGAAATGTGGATGCTGCGGCTAAGAACTTTCGAAAACTGTAGAGACACAGAGTTAAATAAATATAACATATACAATAATAATATATAATTAATTTACTGATTAAATTAAAATATATTTTACAAGAAAACAAATACATGTCTTATCTACTTATACTGATTGAAACAAAATGGATGAAAACCTTTTACATACAGACTTTCAACCAAATACTATGTATCACTCGGGGGTACAGGGGGCGGAGCCCCCGTCTAGGTGTGAAGAGCGCCAAAGGAGCTCGGAGCAGCTAGTTAAGAATTAATATAAAAATGAACAACATTCTATTATATTATTATAAAATATAATTTATTAAGAAAATATCATTAATAAAAACTACTTAAGTGGTAGTTAAATTTCTAAAAATTTATTGCAAACATCACACTATAATCTTTTATTATTTTTCAGTGTAATATACTTATATCAAAATTTAAAAGAATTTTTATTAAATTTACATATTATCAATCAAATCCAAAACAGTTGATTATATTAGAAGATATAGTGTTACTTATTAATGAAGTGTTTAGGAATCACTGTAATATAGTAATTCCTACCCTCTCCCATCTCTCTCTCTCGTCACTTCCTATATTGTCCTCCTACCGCGTCCTTTGTACCCCACAAATATATTTTTCACTAGTCTATACCTAACGTGACCATTTATTTTTTTCCTAAAAACGGGACATTGCAAAATCATCTGACTTTTTTTTACCGACCGACGATAGTAAGGGAGGTATTGTTTTCACACCAAATTTCACATGTGGAGATTTTTACATATCTCCACGAATCATGCATTTTCTAAACAGAAAAAAGTATTTTTAGCATGATGTCTGTCCGTCCGTCTGTCCGTCTGTCCGTCTGTCCGTCCGTCTGTCCGTCTGTCCGTCCGTATAGATGTGTACAGCCTGAACGGCTCAACCGATTTTGATGAAATTTGGTATATTTACTTAATGCATCAGTGGGATGAATTGATCAACTTTTGGTGCAAATCCGTGAACCGGAAGTGGTAGTATTAGCGATCGACGATTGGAAGGGAAGGGTTATTTTCACACCAAATTTCACATGAGGAGATTTTTTTATATATCACCACGAATCATGCACTTTGTATTGGTTTTATCCTCGAGAAAAATCATATTTATTAGTTTTTTCTTGATTTAAAATTATATGACGTCATCCAGCCATTCATGACGTCACAGCCTGGTCTTGCATATATATTATAAATAAAATAAAATTAAAAATGTTTATATTTATTATTTATGTATCCATATCTGTTTTTTATTACATTAATAGATATATTAAAATTATTTCAAATTGTTTCTGTAGCTGGAAATTAATTTATTTCAAACAATTTCAAATAATTTTAATATATCTATTAATGTAATAAAAAACAGATATGGATAGAACATAAATATTTTTAATTTTATTTTATTTATAATATATATATATGTAAGACCAGGCTGTGACGTCATGAATGGCTGGATGACGTCATATCATTTTAAAAAACTAATAAAGATGATTTTTCTTAAGGATAAAACCAATATAAAGTGCATGACTCGTGGTGATATGTAAAAAATCTCATATGAAATTTGGTGTGAAAACAATACCTCCCTTACTATCGTCGGTCGGTAAAAATTGAAAATGTTCAAATGTTCAAAAGTTTTCCCTCAAAATGCATCAGTATGATGAATTGATCAACTTTTGGTGTATATCCGGAAACCGGAAGTGGTAGTATTAGCGATCGACGATAGGAAGGAAAGGGTTATTTTCACACCAAATTTCACATGAGGAGATTTTTTACATATCTCGACGAATCATGCACTTTGTATTGGTTTTATTCTCGGTAAAATTATCTTTATTAGTTTTTTCTTAATTTAAAATTATATGACGTCACCCAGCTCATCATGAAGTCACAGCCAGCTCCTACTTATATACATTATTTTAAATAAAATAAAATTAAAAATATTTATGTTATATCCATATCTATTTTTTATGGCTTTAATAGATACATTTAAATTATTTGAAATTGTTTCTGTAGCTGGAAACTAATTTATTTCAAACCGTCGGTTGGTTCTGAGCCTGGCCACAGGCCAACCTATTATTTTTGCAATTTCTTCTCGATTCTAATGATCAATATCATTGATAATTTATAATCAATCATCTTGTAATAACATTACTAATCGTAATCTATGAGTATTAGTTATCTAAAATAAAATAAATTAAAGGTAATATTAAATTCTATTGATAAAATTCGACTTATAAGTGATAAAATCTTACTATCTATCTATCTCTGGGGCTCTACGGAACACGAAAGTTCTTGGCTGCAGCAATCACATTTCTCCAACTGTCCTTATCTTGAGCCACAACCATCGAATCCCTACCCTCTCCAATCTCTTTCTCTCGTCCCTTCCTATACTGTCCACCCACCTCGTCCTTGTTCTTCTAAGCCTACGTTTCCCAATCGGAATCCCCACCAATATATTTTTCGCTATTCTTTATTCTCTCATTCTAGCCACATGCTCTGCCCATCGCAGCCTTTCATCATTCTAGCTCAAACCGTTTTTGCGTAATCTTGGTTACATACATACACACACACACACACACACACACACACACACACACACAGACACACAGACATTTTTCTCAACCTTAGTGAAAATGATTCAGGAACCTTCAAAACGTATAAAAACATCCAAATTTTATCATCGAAACTTTTCGTGATCCCAATACTATCTCTGGCGAGATAGTAAAAATAGGTAAGATAATATATTGCCTCATAAATAAACTTTATAGTTTATTTAGATGATTATTTGGAGGTGAAAATGCATTAGATATGCAATGGAAACCTATTGAAAATAATGCAATAATATAAATGTTCACCTTGACAATGATTCAACTATTTACATCCGATTGATGAAACTATTAATATTTATTATATTTCTATTTTTAGGTAGTAATAAATATAGAAATAATTATATTGTATTTGGGTATTCCTATTCATAACTGATTTTAATGATCAATTAAATTATATTTGTTGTGTTGAATGTGTATATATATTACATTATATTACGTTTGTGTTTTGTCTTTTTTTTTAATTAAAAAAAATGTTTTTATTTAATGTAATTTGTTTAAAAAAGGCAAATTAAAATTTTAAAATATTTCATATTTTTAATGAAAACACACACACACACACAATTTTTAAAAAAGTTGGCGTTCATCTTTCCTATTTTATAAATATATATATAATAGTCTAGATATTATACTATTATAGTTATATGAATGTATATGTATATATTTAGTGAAAATGCAAGTTTTCTTTTCAAATTTCTCTTTTAAAAACATGGGAGTCTCAAACATATTTTCCAGCTCTAGTTCTCTATCTAGGTTAGGACGTAACTATGAATAAACATTAAATAAATAATTATATGTATTATTTATTTATTTATAGCTTTTTATTGACTCATCATTATATTTTATTCAATATTATTATTATTATTATAATTAAACGATATCAAAACATTCAAATTAAATGTATTGATAAATATTATCACAGAAAAAAAATCGTTAGTTTCATAATAATTTTAACATTATTTAATAACATTTTCTAAAGATATAGCAATTATGATTCAAAAGTAATTAAAAGAATACATTTTTGGATGTTCTGTACATAGAATTTTATTGAAATAGATGGCAAGTGATCTGAATGAGTACTTTAATGCATTTGTTTATTGTATCCTTAACTAATGTATATTGATTTATGGATAGTAAAATTCTACTATTATTTTATGTTTCCTGCAATGAAATAAAATAATAATAATAAACTGATGTTTGCATCACATCCTCTTTCAATTGCGCAAATCTACATATTATCCCGTTTTAATTTTAGTACAGATATATTGAATATTATTGTTTACATATATTAGGAGTATACATTATACATATAAAGGGTGTTTCTTTTAGAGGTATAGAACTTTAAATTGCAATAAAACAACGATGGATTATTCGATTGACATGAATTTTATTTTTACGAAAGATAATCTTGTGGCATTACATTTTATATATGATTTCTGGCACGGCTGGCTCGGATGTAGTCCAATGTGGACGTCCAATTTTCGATAACTTTTTCCAACATTTGTGGCCGTATATCGGCAATAACACGGCGAATGTTGTCTTCCAAATGGTCAAGCGTTTGTGGCTTATCCACATAGACCAATGACTTAACATAGCCCTAAATATTTGAATGTTTAAGTTTTTATGTAGCGCCATCTGTCGATAGTTTTGTGACACTACAGACTTTTACCAAAATATTACTAATTAAATTAATTTTGAATAAATTAATTTTGGATTTAACTACACTAAAACCTTCCCTGGGATGCCCACAACAATCCCTGAAAGTTTCACCGTAATCGGACGGGTAGTTTTTGAGTAGTTGACAGACACACACACACACACACAGACATTGCCTTTTATATATATAGATAATGTGTTTTATTTTTAATTTAAAATTATAATTTATATATGGAATAACTATTTCTATAATGAATAATGATAATAGTCAATTGTTCGAACATTGACAAAATCTAATAATAGTCCCCTGGGTTAGAAGGTCGAAGCTTTTGCAAATTAGATCATTTGTGAAAATCTTATGCTGTTTTATATATTAAAATATTATTTAAATAATAATATAATATTAATATATATATAGATAGATCATTAATAATAATTATAGTCATCAGTTAAAACACAGTCCTGATTGTTATTTATTGGTAGAGTGTAATAAAGAGGAGAGGGGGAAGGTTGGTGTCGTTTGAGAGACTTGGCTCCTGTTGCTATAATGCAATTAGTGGCCCCTTGAGCCCCAAGCTCAATTACAAATTGCAGAGTCGAACATCTAGTCAATATGAGGTCATAATAGAAGACCATCACTTTCCCCATTCCCTAACTATATATTCCTGATAGAGGATAATTATCATTACCAACAGGCGTTGTTTCCACATTTATTCAAGAAAATAAATATCGAATATACATATAAGAATATAAAAGCAAATAAACAAATAAATAAATCAATCATTTAAAAAATAAGCATAAACTACATTTCTTTTATCCAATTGTAATAAATGAATTATAATTAATTATATAAAAATTGTTTAGTTGAAAAAATGATTTATTGACAGAAAAATAAAGCAGAATAAAAAAAAAATCTGGAGTGTCTCCACTCTACTATCTTGCAAATTTGAATAGGATTAATTAATTTATTAAAATGAATTAGTTAATTAATTTTCTAGGGATCTCTCAAATAAAACGCTTTCATTTAAATTAATATTGGTTACAAAATTAAATGGCAATAAACGGCAAGCGTTTTATTTGAGAGATCCCTAGAAAATTAATTAACTAATTCATTTTAATTAGGCTCTTTATTCAAAGTATTTAGACCATTCTTGTTGAAGTGCTAAGAAGGCGGACCATTGTACAACCCCATCATGAAGAAGAATATACTTATTGAGTCTAAGAGAAAAATCATTTTCCAGTTTTTAGTGCATTTATAAATAAAACACTGCAACTTAATTTTTTTTTAATTATTTATTTTATTTTCAATTTTTTAGTAAATAAATTTTTAAGGTTTTAAGTTTTATTTGTATATACTTTGAGATTATAAATGATATTTAATGATGGGTTAAAATTTGTTAATTAATTAATTAATTAAGAAAATGAAAACTTTATTTCATATTCATGTATTGTCATCCAAAGTTTAAGTTCGATTGGTCAACTGCAACTGTGTTAAAAATGAGTTGCTAGATTTGAACAATACAGAAATAAAACTCTGTAAAAACACTTAATTTTTCTTTTTTTTTTTATTTTACAAATTAACAACACCTACTTGTTATTAAATGCTGAATTGCATTCACACATGCCGTTTTTTAAATTCAATTTAAAAGAGAAAAATTGTAAATAAATGTTAGAAAAGAATAAGTTGACCTGTAAAATCTCCTTATGTGAAATTTGGTGCGAAAATAACCCTTCCCTTCCTATCGTCGATCGCTAATACTACCACTTCCGGTTTCCGGATTTGCACCAAAAGTTGATCAATTCATCGCACTGATGCATTAAGTAAATATACCAAATTTCATCAAAATCGGTTGAGCCGTTCAGGCTGTACACATCTATACGGACGGACGGACGGACGGACGGACGGACCACTTCCGGTTTCCGGTTTGCACCAAAAGTTGATCAATTCATCCCACTGATGCATTAAGTAAATATACCAAATTTCATCAAAATCGGTTGAGCCGTTCAGGCTGTAGACATCTATACGGACGGACGGACGGACGGACGGACCACTTCCGGTTTCCGGATTTGCACCAAAAGTTGATCAATTCATCCCACTGATGCATTAAGTAAATATACCAAATTTCATCAAAATCGGTTGAGCCGTTCAGGCTGTACACATCTATACGGACGGACGGACGGACGGACGGACAGACATCATGCTAAAAATACTTTTTTCTGATAAGAAAATGCATGATTCGTGGAGATATGTAAAATTCTCCACATGTGAAATTTGGTGTGAAAACAATACCTCCCTTACTATCGTCGGTCGGTAAAAAATGAAGTTAAAAATAGTCTCCAGATAAGGATTCAATATAATTTGATTGAATAAATATCTATATTTAAAATAAATTTAATGTTATATTTTCTTTAGGTATAATACGAATGATTAATGAATATCTAAGAATGACTTACAATTTTCTGGGTATATTATTAATGTTGTGACTATTTTAAAATTGACGTCAGCAGAAACAAATCAAACGAATTTTATAGACCAATCGAAGGTGGAAATTCGGTGACGAAAGAGTAGAAGTGAGACTGAGACATTAATAAACGTTTCTTTTGATTAGGCTCTTTTCGATTTTGCCCCCTCGTCTTAAATTGCTAGTCTCTTACTCAATCTCCCCTCTCCAATCACTCCAAACACCTCTTTTTATTTTATTTAAAAGGATGGCAATAAATCAACCAAGAACAACCTTTCATGTCGTCGTATCGATCAGGCAAGAGGGAAAAAGGAACAAATTCATAATAAACCTATATATTTTGGTATATACTTATATAATATCATTATATATATATATTTTATTATTATTTCAGAAAATATACAATCTGCCTATTTTAATATAGACAATAAGTAATTTTTATAAAATGTGAAATACACACAATACATCCATATCATTGACAATACAATATCATGTCATGCAACATATTTGTATATTAGTTTTAAATATTACACACTAAACATACATTCATTCCGAACATATCACAAACACGCACTTCACACATCTTTGATGAATGTCAAAATTTTCTATTAATGAGTTCATATCATATCTTAGTCTCTTGATTGAATCATTTCAAACAAGTAATTTTTTCACTAACACATTTGGATGGTTTTCCATTTTTTTAATATACTCTTCACTTAAAATGTTTATTTCATCATATAAGATTTTAATTTCTAAGTCCCTTTGTATGACTTTATTTGGAACATACCATGGGGCTCTTACAAGATTTTTAACTGTTTTGTTTTGAAAGCTGTCGATTTTTTTTATGTTAGTTTTTGAGGCTGATCCCCAGATTTGAATTCCATACATCAGTTTTGGTTTGATTATGGATTTGTATAGATATATATATATATATACCATTTTCTAAAATAGCCTATTTAACTTATTCGTTTTTCCCGGAATGGATCTTTCTCTTTTAATTGATTGCAAAAAATCAAATCCCGGTATTGAGACACAAAATAATATTTATATATATCAAGTATCAAATATAATAAGACAATATATAAAAACAATATAATATTTTTACTTTCAACATAGTTTTAAAAAGAGAAGTTACTATTGGGAAGTAAGATGAGAAATACGGAACGCGAGTACCGTCCCCAATTTAATATAATATCCTATAATTTACGAATATTATCTTTACCCATACTTTCCCATACTTCTAGAATATATAAAAATAAAAGACATGTAACTAATTAAAAATTAATATAATAAGAAATTTTTTCAACAGGTATAAAGTTAAAACACCAATCTATTAACAACATTGAGATCATAATCGATTATTGTATAAATTCTATAGATTCATGTTATCTTAAGGATTACATTTTTTACTGCCTTACAAGAAATATGATAGAAAGGGACAAACATACAAAAGAAGAGAATCTATGTTTTTAGTTTATAGCTGTAACCCAACGGAAAATATAAAAGGTACTGGTTTCTTCTTTATAAAAAAAGTAAACACCTAATTATTGGATTCTATGTACCAGTTATCTTCATTAAGAGTTAAAGGGAAGTTCTTCAACTATTGTCTCTTATGCGTCCATGCTTCACCGGAAGAAAAAGATGAAAAAGATTTGTTTTATAAAAACTGGAATGAGTATATCCTTGATGATTTACATATTAATAGGAGAACTTAATGCCAAAATTGGGAAGCCTTCATTAAGTGAGTAGGCCCCAAAATAACTAGGAATGAATAGAATAAAGGTTAAACTGATTAAAGAAGGAGAATTCGACTTAAAATAGGACCAAAAGGAATTGATAAAGAATATAAGGGAAAGAAAATAACTCCCAAATGAAAAGAATTTAGGGACCATTGCACCATTATATAAAAAGGGTGACCAGCTTCAGTGTGCCAATTACAGAACTATCATGGTCCTGAACTCTGCATATAAAATGCTGTCAAACATCATGTGTGTAAGACTGAAGCAATACGCAGTGCGGATCATTGGCAACTATCAGTGTGTCTTTTATAGAAAAAAGTTAACCTCTAATTAGATTAGGCAAATATTGGAAAAAATTAGAGAATCTAATATCAAAATTCACCATCTATTTGTAGACTTTGAAGCTGCCTATGAAAATATCTAATAAAAGCCATAATGGATTTTAAAGTAGCTTTCCACCTTATTTCATTAATCAGAGAAATATTCAGGGTTGAAAGTGTGGTCAGGGTGCAGAAAGAAACATCACAATCGATAGAAATAAGCAAATGACTACCCTTTAAGTTGTATTCTATTTAACTTCGTTCTCGAGAAAGTTATAGGGGATTCATGGATAAACCCAAGATAATATACAGAAACGTCCAAATTTTAGTTTTCGCGGACGATAAAAGAAATGATAGATGCATTCAACCTCATAGAACGATCAGCAGAGAAGAGTGGATTGAGAGGAGAAAACAATATAGTTTGTTTATTTGGGCTCATTGGTCACTTCCGGTAACACTACCAGTGAAGAGGTTAAGAGAAGAGTAGATATGGCAAATAAAACATACTTCGGTCTGATCAGATCGGATGACCTATCAAGAACAACCAAGTGTCAACTATTTAAAACCCTGATACGACCGGTGTTGGTGTATGGTCTGTTGTCAAAGTTTAAAGAGTATCTGCCACACCTGCGAGAGGACAATCCTAAACTTCATATATAGAGGAGTTTTGGAAAATGGCAGAAGATTCAACAGGCCAAGACCCAGAGAGGGTTGTTGAGCTACTGATGATATGATGAAGTTTTATTTATTAATTGATATATAAATTTTTAAATTAATTATTCATATATATTTATATATAATCTATTGAAAAATATACCTATACCTCTCAATTATATATTTATTGATTTTATCTATTCTATTAGAGTATTTGCTTTAGAATAGAAACAAATTGAAAATATAATTTGAATTTAATTATATTATAATTACATTAATTATACAAAAAAATTTTAATTTAGTAATTTAAAAAAAAAATAAAAAAATAAAATTATGTAATTTAGAAAAATCCAGATTTAATTCAATGCTATTGATTCATGGAAATATACAATGAAAATGAATTGTTATGGTTATTTTTTATACCTAAAGATAATAATAACAATTCAATCGAAGGGATGAATTCCAGGAGCCGAAACATTTTAAAAGTAAATATTTGCTTTATTGATCCCGATATCTATTTTAAAACGTGATGAAATTTTATAATAAATTGTATTAAATCTTTTTTTTTTTATTTGCACATGTGTAATAGAGTAATGTAGTGATGAGAGAATGACAAAAATTTTAATCTTCTATAGTTATTATAAATTTTAAATTATATTTTATTTTAATATTTTATAATTTAATTTTATATTATATTATTTATTATTATTATATTGGTAATAAAAATATATTTAAAATAAACTTTATTAAAATTAGATATTTTCTGTGATATTAATTTTAAAGTACTTTCATTTATTTTAATTTAATTTTTTTTTTATTTTATTTGAAATCGAGACACCGTAATAGCTACTAAGGCCAATTGTGCAGTAAGAGAATCTTCTTCATTACTCTGGGAAAAGTGTTCATAATTATTGAGAGTTGATAAATTTTGTTGAATATTTTATAAAAAGAATTTTTTAACATCTTCAGGAGACATTTACGCTTAATAATTAATATCTATTGAATATATATAATATCTGATGAAAAACAAAGATGTGTGATCTGAATTAGAATGAAATTTAATTTTAAGAAAGTCAATTTCTTAATAACGAGGAAAATATATGAGATAATACTTTTAAATAATCAACATTAATCAATTATTTTTAATTTAATTTTCTTCTATCAGGGTCATTAAGGTTTGTAAGCAGGATTTTGAAAAACTAGAAGGTAAGTTATAGATATAATGTCCTTTGTAAATTAATTTTATTAAAACGTTATCATTCTTTCACATTAATTTATAAAAATTTTTTTTAGCCATTATAATTATAACATCACATTGTTTTAGTATTGTTGCTATTGATGAAAAACGAAAATGTTTGATCTGAATTAGAATGAAATTTAATAAGAAAATCAATTCCCTAATAAAGAGGAAAATAAATGCGAGAATACTTTTATGGTTTAAATTTCAATGTCAAAACTCTTCTGTTTGCTTTCTTTCTTTTTTTTTTTTTTTATTTTTTGTTTCATATGATATTGGAAAAATTCCAAAAAAGATTTTATATATGTTGCTTAAACTTATTTATAGATTTTATTAGAAAAATCAGAGTTATAATTATATATATTATAATTGTAAAGAGGTTGAAAAACTTTTATTTGTCGTATATATAAATCAAATTTAATCTTTGTAAATAATAATAATAATTGGAATATTGTTTAGTAGAGCATCGGTTCATCTTTTATATAGTATATTTTTTTAGGTGAAAATAACTATAGATATAAATTATATATGAAATTAATATATTAAATATACTGTATGTACTGTATATTGTATATTCTTTGTAATTTTACACAAAGTTATATTCGTTGAGCTGATAAGAATTAATAAATTAAAAAAATCAGATAAATTGTTGACTCTTGATATAGATTTGGTTTATAATGAGAATTTTCAAATATTTATACGAATATATCACTTCAAAAATAACAAAAAATGACTTGATTAGGTGATAATTTCTAAAAATGTACATAATAATTGGTACTTATGGGGTATATTTGCTATAATTAATACATATGAATTATTATATTAAAAACTATCACATATGCAAAGACTAAAAATGTAGAGATAAATCAAAGTGTGTATATAAATAAAGAGAGAAAGAGAGAGAAAGAAATAGATGGATATTGTATCATTCAATGCACAAAATTCTATTGATATTCAATCTCACTGAAAATGAGAAAGTAGACGGCTCATTTAATAAAGAACTAAAATTGAAAATCAACAACATCTACAACAATGACATCAAAACAAAAACAGCAAAAGCAACTGAATGAATGTAACCAATGCTCTAGGATATATAAAGTTAAAAAATATTTTCTGATTGATGTTGTTGAAATTTCATTTGCACATCGTTTCAAATATATGAAATTCATGGATTAATTTTAAAAGCTTGAGGAAAAGATATATTACATATAGAAATTGGAAGTAAGAGAGCTGGTGAAAATCTGTAATGGAATGAATTTATCAATATTAAATGTCACTCCTCCTACTTTCCCTTGATATAAATATAAAAAAAGTAACATAGATTGAAATCAGGATAGTTGATTAAATTTTTCTGCATTTGACATTAAGAAAAAGCTATGATATAATCATATTTTAACATCACTCTGAATAACTATTCACAAGACATAAAATAAGGGATTTTTGGAAAAGAGGATTAGAAATAATTTTTCTATAAGCCTGACAAAGTTTATGGATGAATTGCTTCATATTCAACTAAAAACGTTGGGCGCTTTTAGTTTTCATTTGATTTCTAAGCAATTTACTTTCTTTATAGAGCTTTAATTTATATATAGTATACATACATATCACACTAAAACACTTCATTAACAAGTAACACTATATCTTCTAATATAATCAACTGTTTTGGATTTGATTGTTGATATGTAAATTTAATAAAAATTATTTTAAATTTTGATACATACTTTGATATAAGTATATAATTTGGCCCATGAATGCTGCGAAGAATCCTATTCTCAAATACGCTAAATCTACTCTCGTCTCTCAGGGTCTCACACCATGTCTCCCACACATATAATACAACCGAAAAAATAATTGTTTTATTTATTTTAATTTTGATCCCTTTTGATAATAATTTTGACGAGATAAGCCCAGTTACTGCATGATAACATGCGTTACTTAATTACAAACTCTATTTAAATTCTTCTCAAATATTATCATCATTCATTTCAGAACGTAAGTATTTAAATTTTTCTAGATTTTCATTTTCTATGTTTTGTATGTTAAAACTTTGTCTGTTAATACTGTTCCTCTCTGTTTCTAAATATTTTCTCTTATCACTATTAATTTGATTATTCTACGCTATTTTTAATTGCAATTGCAGAATATTATATTATATTATATTATATTTAACCTAATACTTGATTTTTTTCGTTTAATTGGATTCCATTTGATTTTCCCCAATTTGTCTAATCACATATTCCTGTAATAATAAGTATTTAACAATATATAATATTTTATTGGATTAATAAGAATCAAAATAAAATCAAAAGGTACACAAATTCCATTTATAAAGCCAAAAAAAATCCCTTAAGAATAACATTCCGACATATATAATAGATTTATATATTGGTATATCACAAATAATCTCGATTGAAAATTGGCATTCTCTTGACTTGTGTAAATCTTCTTTTTATTCGTTTGGTCGTATTTTAGAAGGCCCCTAAAGAGAGATAGAAAACAATTTATCTTTTGAAAAAACGACATATCGATAGACAAATCGCAGAACTGAATCAAAAGGAAAGGTACAAACAGAACTAAAGAGGAAGAGAATGTAACAAATGAGAAACGGAAATAAATATATTTTAAAGGGATAAACGTTGAAATAGGAGTAAATATTTAAATTCGATTAAAAGAAATGACATGACTGGTATTTATCCAATTTTATTTATAAATAGCAAAAGAGAGAAATAAAATCAGATAAATAGTGAATAAATTATCTTATGCCCATAATATAAATTTCATTAATATAAAATTAATAGTCAAATAAATATGATATACAAAGAGAATAAGTTGACCTGTGGCCAGGTCCGAACCCACCGACGGTTTGAAGTAAATTAATTTCCAGCTACAGAAACAATTTCAAATAATTTTAATATATCTATATTATTAATGTAATAAAAAACAGATATGGATATAACATAAATATTTTTAATTTTATTTTATTTATAATATATATATATATATATATATATATATATATATATATGTGTAAGACCAGGCTGTGACGTCATGAATGGCTGGAAAACGTCATATAATTTTAAATTAAGAAAAAACTAATAAAGATGATTTTTCTCGAGTGCATGATTCGTGGTGATATGTAAAAAATCTCCTCATGTGAAATTTGGTGTGAAAATAACCCTTCCCTTCCTATCGTCGATCGCTAATACTACCACCGGATTTGCACCAAAAGTTGATCAATTCATCATACTGATGCATTAAGTAAAAATCCGTTGAGCTGTTCAAGCTGTTCACATTTATACGGACTGACGGACGGACAGTCATCATGCTAAAAATACTTTTTTCTGTTAAGAAAATGCATGATTAGTGGAGAAAAATCTCTACATGTGAAATTTGGTGTGAAAACAATACCTCCCTTGCTATTGTCGGTCGGTAAAAAGAGTATATAGATATTTCGACCATTCACAGATTTCTACAGATAATTAATTTGTTCAGAACATTGGCGTTTATTTGAATTTAAGATGAAGAGTTAGAATTTTAAACTTGTTAATTTTGTTTACATTTAAACATATTATTTTAAGTTTTATTTATTTTTTGAATATATCTATAATATTTATATTTAAAATTAAGAAGTCATCATTATTTTCATTCACATATATATTTATAAATTACTATGAATATCTATTGATGAATTTATAAAATTTAAAATTTGAAAAGAAGATTTCACCGGATGAATACTTTAATTTTTTTTTAATTTTATTGTCTTTTGAGATTTATACCTATTTAAGTAATCCTTTGCATTTATTATAATTGACCCTAATTATATAATTCTGTATCTAAGTCAACTTGGTGAGGTATGATTTCTAGACCTCAAGTTCTGGTTCAGAACTAAAACCTATTTTCAAAAATTTACAAAATAACAAATAGCTTTTATGTTTGTATTATATTAGCGTCAATGTATTTATATTTCAGGCGAAAACTATGACATAATGGAGGTGAAATGATATACTACATATATTATTTCAAATTCAGCATTAATTGCATTGAAATTAAATAGAAATTTTCTATATCTATAATGTTAATAATATAAATATTATATAATAACATAAATATTATATGTAAATTAGAGTATATGTATATTTCCATTTAATCTCAAAGAGAATGGTTTTATACACCGTTTCTCAACTTTTCAGTATTAATGATCAGCGGTCGGGGAACTTTTTTAATCATAAGCCCAAAATATTTTTGTGTAAGATGATATTACCCCATGGTGAAGAGAAAAAAAAATGAAATTGCCTCTTTTTAGCATCTTTCCTATTATATATAGCCCCCCATTATAATTTTGAAAAGAAAACAATAACTAAAAATTTAATTTGTAAAAATACTAACAGCTAAAATTAAAAATATATACTTTTTACTCACAAAAGTTTCATTTTTACGTCCAAAAATTTTATTTTTACTCCATTTGGGGTAATTTACCCCGGTTCCCCGACCGCTGTTCTTTCTGTCAGTTAATGTGCCGTACAAGTTGAGAATCGCTGGATAAATATATATATATATATAGGGGTATATATATATATTATGTATATATATTTAAAATATCACCCTGTCAAGACTAAACCTCCCCTACCAAATCAGAGAAAACAAATCCAAATTAGTTATTTAGAAAATTAATAGGATAATTGAATAGATGCATATATAACTAATTGTAAATTAAAAATAATTATTACTGAATTGACCAAATATTCGGTTGTATTTGTTAATATATCTAAAGAAATGAAATGAAAAAATTCTGAATGACCAAAAGTCAGTTAAGGAGAGTTTGTGTTTGTTGGTTTTATTTTCCTGTCATTTTATGCTTTATACATAGTTAACCCTCTTTCTTTCTTTTGTTCTACTTTAACTACTAAAAAAACAAAAAAAAACATTGAGGTAAAATTTGAGTCAAGATAATATACAAAAGATCCCAAAAGTTTTAAATTTTTTTTTTCTTGTTTTTATACTAAAAATAAAATTGCAAGCTTGACTTTCTTTTATAATATAATTAATATAATATCAAAACTTACTTTTTTGTGTGTTTTTTCTACTTTTTTCTTTCTTTCTTTCCAGAATGTGTTATTTCTTTATTACATAGAGAAAAAGAGAGAGAATTCCATTTCATGTTTTAATCAAATTAATCACACACCTCTTTAATACTTTCTGTTTACTATCTCCTTTTTTTTCTACCTATTTACTAAAATAATTCACTTCTTAATTAAATTTTCATCTGTAATATATATGTATAGAATATACGGAAATGGAAAGTTATTGGTCGCAGCAACCAAATTCCTTCAAATATCCATATCCTGAGCCACACCACCCATCCAACCCCTACTATCTCCCATCTCTCTTACTTCCCTACATACACTGTCCAAATACCGCGTCTTTGGTTTTCCAACCGAAACTTTTTCTTTGGTCTCCCCACAAATATATTTCTCGCTAGTCTATTATACCTATTTTTGCAACGAGGTTAAAACTAATTTAATGTTTTTTTAATATGAAATTATATTTTATTGATATTTGTTGAATTTATTAGTTATTATTTGTTTTTACATTTCACTTTATTGTTTAAAAACTAGTGATCCTAAACCTTTTATTATATTTTAACACGTTTGAATTTAACCCTTACCCCGGATTTTTGGCCTGGTGGGGTAAGTGCGTGGTAAGTGCGCGCCCCTCTCCACGCACTTGTTCCCAAAAAGTCTTTTATGAGTTTTCTTATAATCTTAATAATAAATATTTAGTTATATGTCTGCAAGTATACATAAACATTTTATCTTGTACGTGATAGAAGGAGAATACAATTGTCAGCCGGTCAGAAAAATTGTTAATTGTTAAAAATTTAGATAATTTTTCTACATTTTCTAATTCTATGTTTTGTATGTTATTTATTATTTAATAATATTATATCTATATCTATCTATATCTATCTATATATCTATATATCTATCTATCTATCTCTCTCTCTCTCTCTCTCTCTCTCTCTCTCTATATATATATATATATATATATATATATATATATTATACATAATAAAAAAAAATATATGATAAAATATCTATTTATTATATTACAATATTCCCAAAAATGTTATTATATATTCTTATTTCACGATTTGAACGAAATTAAATAAAAGCTCAACCAAATCAATTTAAAATATTTGACTTAAATATTGACAGAATTTATTTTTTATTCATACACAATCAGAATTATTTACCTATTTTTCTCTTTGATAAAATGTATATAACATTCGTTTAAATTATAAATGAAAATTAAAAAATTGTTTAAATAACTATTTCAAACATTTTTTTTATATTCGTTTACTTTTATATAGAATAAGCCCTTTAGAATCAAAAGAGCTTTCAAGTTGAAATACAATAAATTAATTTTAATTTACTTAAGTATTTATTTTTTATGTGATGATTTATTATATGTTAGAATTACTTGCATTTGAATATATATGTAGAAATGAAAGTTGTTTTTCTGAATTGAACAATTCAACATAAATATCTCTTTAAGGATTTATGGATTAACAAAAATATTATTCAAGTAATGAGGTATGTAAACATTGCAGAGTTGGTGATGATGGTATATATAGTAAATGAGGTATATTTTCATTACCCAACTTAATCTGCGTATGACATCTTTGACTAATAGATAAGTATAATTTTAGTGAATAATTAAAGAAAGGCACACACAAATCACGGATTTTTCGCTAAATTAACAAATTAAAATAAACCAAAAATATTTATGATTACTATTTATTTTATAAGAAAAGTAGAGAAGAGAAAAAAAGAAAAGAACATTTAAAAATTATTTATTATATTTTTGATATTAAATCAGTATTCAAATTTTAAAATTTTCTTTGTTTTTTATTTATAAGAACGTTTTTCTAAAGTTCTTTTATTAATTAATTTTTGTTATTTTAACGTTTGTGTTAATTTCTATAAAATTTTTTTAAACTTTTAAAGAAATCTGTTTGATAAATTTTGTTTATTAATACACTTTACTTAACTCATACTGTCCGGTTGTCCGGTTGTCCGTTTGTACGCGGGTTGTACGCGGGTTGTCCACGGCATTTTATAATCGATATTTCAACAACTTCCCGTCATTCAATCAACTTGAAATTTTGCATACGCGCTTGCTTCTGCTAATAATACACGAATCAATTGAAAAATCTACTGAATTATTTATCTATTAGTGGTAATTAATTAACTAAACTTTCATATGCAGAATATGGAATAGTTCACTATTTCAATCATAGATGGCGATAGCAGTTATACTAAAAAGTATAAAATAAATTTAAGTAAAAAGAAATCTTTTTAAAAAACACACTTTACTTAAAATTGCACTAAAAAGTAAAAATTAAAATCACTGTAAAGTGTGTGCGCTCAAATTATAATAACACCGTAAAAGCACACACTTTACAGTGATTTTATTTTTTACTTTTTAGTGCAATTTTAAGTAAAGTGTGTTTTTTAAAAAGATTTCTTTTTACTTAAATTTATTTAAGGATTTTTTTAGCCATTGTTTTTATTATTTTTATAAAAAAAGATGTCCTAACTACGGCCAGTATGGTATATTAAAAGTGATAAAAAAGTATTTTTAAAACTAATTTTAATTAAATATGTGTATGATATTAAAGAAATGTATCGTAATTTAACCATATTTGTTCAATATTAGTGTAGTTTCAATGTACTGTTTTAAAAACATTTAATTAATACCACAATGAAATTTGTCAATTCTACTTCTGCTAAATCCGTCTTTATGTAACCTCTATACCAGCGGTCGCCAAACTTTTTGACCTCTCGGACCAGTTAATTCATAATTTAAATCCCGCGGACCACTAATAGGATTTTTTAAGTGTTAAATATATTTATAAATAAAAATTGTGATCAAAGAACGCATAAACATTGAGTTTTTATAACTTATCACGTATTGTTATGAATTGAATCATGTTTTAATGCATCTTAAAACATAACTTAACAGGATGAGTAAATATATTCCAAATTTTTCTGTGGACCAGCGAAATTTTCTCGCGGACCACCACTTTGGTAACCACTGCTCTATACTATATCGTTAATAATTGAAAATAAAAGAAAACCCTTGCTAACTATGGAGAAGGTCTCTTATAATCCCCATTTCATAAGCAAATAGCTATTATTTGAGTTAAATAATATATTATACCCTGAGTCAGTGGCGGATTAAGTTGATTGGGGGCCCCGGGCGGTAAAATTGA
Source organism: Labia minor (assembly GCA_963082975.1). Lineage (NCBI taxonomy): Eukaryota > Metazoa > Arthropoda > Insecta > Dermaptera > Spongiphoridae > Labia > Labia minor. The sequence continues at coordinate 53,537,737 of OY720349.1, forward strand.
AATGTGTGGGTCCTCTGTTATTTACAATTATAATTTAAAGACAAACTTTGTTTATATTATAATTTAGGCTGTTTTATACTTACATATATAGTACTTATGTCAAAAATACATAATTTTTACTGTGGTCGCCGAGACCCAAAATTGATTATTTTTTCTTAAGTTAGTCGGGGTTCAAACACGAGCGAATAAAGATCTGTTGTTCAATAAAGATCTGTATCAAGAATAACTTGTTTTATTTAAACATAAACTCAACAGTTTTTTAAATTTTTTTAAAGAAATATTTTTATTTAGGTTTCGGTGGGCCCCTCGGGGTGGTGGGCCCCGGGCGGCCGTCTGATTCGCCCGGAGTTTAATCCGCCTCTGCCCTGAGTTAATTATTTTTACCAGAGAAATTGAACAAATTGTATATAAATTTATTTATTATTTACTATACAAATAGAGTTAGAGTAAAAGATGTAACATATAGGATACCATTTTTCTGACTCCAATATCAGATATTAAAAATTAACATGAAGTAAAATTAATTCCTGTAATATAGATTGGGACAAGTTTATGTACTTGGTATTTTGAAATAAAGTTCTTTTTAAAATTTGATTTTGTATTAAATGAAGATTTTTAATTTTTAATAATCGAGAAAGAGTGGTGCAAATATGGGCTACTGTTTATAATGTTTTTTTTTAAAAAAAAACATTGCTTTTTGATTTGTATAAATATCATGTTCCTGATCAGATTATTAGATTAAAAAAAAAGAAAAAAAGAAAAGAAAAATGATTGCAATTTAAAAGATAAACGTGCCACTCAGAAGCTAAACCGATTAACTCCTTTTTACTATCTAGATAGATAGTATTGCGATCACGAAAATTTTCGATGTTGAGATTTTGATGTTTTTATACGTTTTGAAGGTTCCTGAATCATTTTCACTAAGGTTGAGAAAAATGTCTCTGTGTGTGTGTGTGTGTGTGTATGTATGTAGACAAGATTGCGCAAAAACGGTTTGAGCTAGAATGATGAAATTTGGTACATGGACATTATTCAAAATTCATAGTTTTCTATCAACTTTTGAGAAATGTAGCTCAACCGGAAGAGGGTCATTACTTACAACGTTTTGATTTTTTTTCCTCTAAAGTGACCGTAAAAATAAAGATATATGTTTGATAATTTTTCACATGATTAATAATTGTATAAAACTCCTATATATAGAATTTCAGCTTGATTGACTCGCTGAAAGTACCAGAATTAATTTTTTAACACTGCAAACTCACGCGCCAACAATAAAAAGCCAAACATGCGCTGGTTTAATATTTATTATTTATAATTTATAATTAATTAAATTTAATTTAAATATAATATATTATGTTATTTAATCAATTCAAATTGCGAGATAGTTGAGTGGAGACACTCCAGCTTATTTAAAATTTTGCTAGTAATGTAATGTAATGTAATCTGAAACATATGAAGTAAATATTGAACTTGATAATCTTAATATTGCAATGCAATATACATTTTTCCGTAATCAATAACCCTGAATTTCCTACAAGCTGTGAACTTAGGGCTTATTTTCTCTGTTTGTTTATATATGGAGTTAAAATCGCTTTGGCTTCCGAGTGGCACAAATATAATTGTTTTGTTTGTTTATATTAGAGAATTTAGATTCAAATAATTACAAAACTTTAAATAATAACATAATTATATAATTTCTAATTTCTATTGAATATGAAAACTAAATAATTATATATCATATGTAGAAATTTGATTATTCTCTTTATTTTCGAATGCCTTAAATGAGAATATTATAACCACTAGTTTTTATTTAAGTAATTTCTATAGTATTAAATTAATTATTATACAAAATATAAATAAATAATTAAATATTTTTCTATATCCGTAAGCTAATATATTAGTTTGTTAAAATTGGATAATGAAAAAAACTACATTGTGGTTTTATTCCGAAAACATATTTATTAAAGGCCTATTTGCTTCTTTCTTCTGATTTTTAATTCAAGCTGATTCGTTTATTATTAAACAACTTTTTAAGCCCATTTTTTTTTATTTCGCAGCATAATACTTAATTAATATATATTCTAGCAAAAACCGGCCGTCTATTCAAGTCAAAATTAAATTTCATTTTTAACCCAGATTTCGCTTGAAACTTAATTGGTAGTGTGGAATTATTTAATAATGAAATTTTAAATAATTTTTTTTTTTTTCAAATTTTTTAAAAGAAAAATATATCAAGAATAATTTTATACATATGTATAAACTTAATAATAAATGATTTAGTAATTTATATATATATATAATTTTAATTAAATGATTAAAATCCAATATGAATGGGTTTCATAATGTTGAAATATTCTGCCATCTTTATAGAAAACTACAAAGTGGAATATGATAAGATTAATTTTTCTAACAGTTTTAAAAAATTTAGATTTCAATGGTAGAAGTTGTTAGAAAAATTGATACATCCTTGTTTCATTCATAATAATAAAAAAAAATTTAATTAATATTTTTAACAAATTTATTTCTTACTTTGATAAAAATGTTGATGGGAATTAACTCAATGAATTCCAATCTTTGAAAGGAACTCGAAGAGAAAAAGCAACCGTGGAGCGTACATTCTAAAAGAAAAAAAAATTAAATTATTATTTAATCATCTATTTCGATCATCTATTAAATTTGTAAAATTAAAAAAAAAAATTTAAGTTACTTTGAAAATTCACCATTTAATTTAATTTTAGAATATTTCATAAAAATCTTCTTATTATTAAATATAATTTAAACAAGATCGTTAAAAATGTTTTAAGAAAATACCAAAGAAGTGTATAAAATCATTAATATTAAGTATTACTTTTTCTTATCCTAATGGTTAATTTAATTTTAATTATGCAGTATAATAAAGAGATTTCCTAATAAACAAAAAAACAATAACAATCATACAATAATAAATTGGTGACTATATTTTTTCCCACAGACGATACATTATTATTTAATATATTATTTTATATATATATTAATAAATGATTCTTTATTTATGGATAGGGTGACCAAACGTCCTGTTTTTCCTGGATTGTCCCGTTTTTAGGTGTTCTGTCCCGGCGTCCCGAAAAAAGTCTTCGGGACAGCCTATTGTCAACTTTTGGTGTATATCCGGAAACCGGAAGTGGTAGTATTAGCGATCGACGATAGGAAGGGAAGGGTTATTTTCACACCAAATTTCACATGAGGAGATTTTTTACATATGCACTTTGTATTGGTTTTATCCTCGAGAAAATCTTCTTTATTAGTTTTTTCTTGATTTAAAATTATATGACGTCATCCAGCCAATCATGACGTCACAGCCTGGTCTTATATATATATTATAAATAAAATAAAATTAAAAATATTTATGTTATATTCATATCTGTTTTTTATTACATTAATAGATATTTTAAAATTATTTGAAATTGTTTCTGTAGCTGGAAATTAATTTACTTCAAATCGTCACTCGGTTCGGTCCTGGCCACAGGTCAACTTACTTTTTTAAATATTTAGGATATTTCGTACTTTTTTCAATTTGCGGGCCTTTCAGAAATCACTAATCCATAAATAAATAAATGTTAAATAATACTTATTTCTGTTTAATATAATTGTAATTTATTTATTAATATCAATAAATAATCGACTAATTTTAGCAAATTTCTAAGAGAAAATATTTTTATCTCTTGAAATTCCTCGATAAATATACAAATTGTGAGTGATAACTTTACCAGATCACTTATTCTTGATATAATAGTATAAATAATACTGAATATATATATAATATTATACTTTTTAAAAATAAATATCATATAAACATAATACAAATTTGAATTTTTATTTTTCTAATCGATTTGTTACTTTTGAAGAAGATGAATAGATAAAAAAAAGTATGAATAAGAAAAATTACAATGTAATCGAATTTTCAGTTGAGTTATGCTAAATGATGGATGAATAAAAAAATCCAAAAGCTATACTTTTGATAAGAATATTGGTTGTATTTTTTGATATTGCTTTTTGTTAAAATTCACCGACTTTTCTTTTGGATGATGCTCAATCATGATTGTATGAATGTTGTTTAGGGTAGCAGGAAGGGATGAATGCCCTTTTATCAGTCCATTGAGCATCAAACTTTACACTTATGTCTAATGCATCGATCCAATTGAATGAAAATCAACTCACCTTTGAGCTGACTATAAAGGAGAAGAGAACAATACACAAGAGAAAGGGATGATGGGCCACTTTGAAGCTAACAACGGTTCTCTCACTCTATTCATTGGTCATTTTCAGTTGGCAAATGATCTATATCCAATAGATTGCTTAGAAATTCGAAACATTCTGAGAATTGATACCCAACATGAGAGCTACTATCATTGATTGTCAGATTGATATAGAAACTACTTCATGATTTGATTTTCGAATTCTATTATATAAAAGAAGATAGAAAGAAATCATCAAACAATTTCTTTATGAGAGACACTAAAGAAATAAAATAAATTTCTCCCAAAAAATGGGAACCAACTTTTTAATTTTAAATAAAAACAAATAATTTTTTTGAAATGAACATTTCTTATCTTATTATACTAGCAAAAATTGTATATATATATATATATTTGTATTTTTGAAATATTGAACCGCTCTAAAGATTTTTTTTAAAATTTACCCCATAGACATAAAGAAAAATCGATCTGTATTTGTTTCCACCTCGGGAAAAATCATCTTTGTTAGTGTTTTCTTAATTTAAAATAGGAATTTTAATAATAAAAATAAATGGCGCCGTGCAACGCCAGACAGCGCTTCCTTAAATACAAAATATTATAAATAAAATAAAATTAAAAATATTTATGTTAAAACGACAGGCCATACTTTTTTGTTTTTCAGTGCATTAAAACGTACGTTTAAGGGAAGGGCTGTATGTTTTATGAAGATGACATTTCCCAGGGATAAAATTTTTCTTTCAAAAAAAAAAATCGTGAGAGCGGTTTCTGAGAACCCATTTACATAGAATCTTGAAAGAAAAAATACAAACTTATATAAATTGTTGTATTCCATGTATCCTAGCTGAAAAGAATCATGGAAAGAAAGATGGTGAATTACGACCAATTCCTAAAGGAGAAATTCCTTTAGACACGTACCACATCGATCATTTAGGTCCGATGACTTCTACAAGCAAACTTTACAAATATTTACTTGTAATAGTAGACGCCTTTTCAAAATTTGTATGACTTTATCCAACCAAATCGTCGGGATCGGGAGAAGTATTAAATAAGTTGAAAATTCAACAACAAACGTTTGGAAATCCAAAAAAAAAAAATGTATTTATTTAATGAAGACAGAGAATTTTTGCGGAAAAAAGCAAAAGAGCCTATACTACGGATTCAGCAAGAAAATAGAAGACATCGTAATTGCAAGACCAAGACTCCGAAATATTACAAGAAGGGCGATTATGTAGCTATAAAGCGAACCCAGTTCGGAAGTGGATTAAAAATCCAACCTAAATTTATAGGACCATACCAAATATCTAGAGTCCTAGGTAACGGTCGATATGAAGTTAAAAAAGATCGGCGGCGATGGACCACGAAATACTACAACTGTTGTCAACTACATGAAGACATACCCAAGGATGTCTTCGGGGACCGAAGACGGACAGGAATGGCCGAATGTGGGATTACGTCTCCAGGCAGGAGAAAAGAAACGAGTGGAAAGTTGCTAGGAAAACGGCAGACTAGACCAGTTGTTGATTAATTAATGAATTGGAGATAGACTATACTGAAGAGAAGAAAGATTTTCAAGGAATTACGATCCAAAAATAATTATCAAGAATTTGAATTGTTATCTTATGTATTTTATTATTATTAATAATTATTTGTTTATTAAACGATTAAAGAATTCCTACATATATATATTAGGAAATACATTCTTTTATAATCTATCTCATGATTTTAATAATCATATTAGTAAATTATTTTGTTTGATCAAAATCGGAAGGACAATTTAGCAATTAAATAAAAGATTGAGATGTTTGACTTTTGAATTTTCATTAGCAATTGGTTGATTTTATTTTTAGTTAGTTTATTGAAAGGATCAATTGATGTTAAGTGCAATTTCTGATAGTAGAAAATAAATTAAATTAATGCATTAAGAAAACCAATAGACACTTCGAATGAGAAAGAGAAGGGAGAGATAAAGAAAAACATGTAAATCAATTGAACCTCACCATGAAGTGAATTAGATAAATTATTAAGTTTCCATTGGACATGGCTTTATTAATTAAAATTGATCTATTTGAAAATAGAGTAAGAGTAATAAAAAAAAATTGAAATAAATAAACAATGTCATGTTCATTTTAGATTCATTCGATTGTAATCTCAATCAGAGGAATGAGAGGATGTAGGCATGAGATCAATCTTCTTCTAATATAAATCACAGTTTTTCAAAAAATGAAAGTTTCTAATGAATCTTGACTCGATAGACAAGAGAGAATAATCTTTAATTGGCACAGAAATATTCAGATGAATTCTTAAGTTATTAATAAATGAAAATTAATTTTATTTTAATCAGAATATTCCTAAGAATAATGGAACTCATTAATCATATTAAAAATGTTATTATAATCAATTCAAATATTGGTTTTCGTGAAATGAAATTCATATTATTCATATATATTAGCAGATCGGCGCTCTTCTCATCTAGACGGGGGCTCCGCCCCCTGTACCCCCGAAGTAATGCATAGTATTTCGTTGAAAGTCTGTATGTAAAAGGTTTTCATCCATTTTGTTGCAATCAGTATATTACATTATATTATCATATCTTTTTGTGTTCTTATTTAAAAGATATTTTAATTTAATCAGTAAATTAATTATATATTACTATTGAATTTGCTATATCAATCTATCTATCCCTTCCCTGTGGATCTCGAAAGTAACCCCCAAGTCTGAGCTATAACCATCCTATATAACTCCTACCCTGTCCCATCTGTCCCACGTTCCTTCCTACATTGTCCACTCACCACGTTTTTGGTCTTTCCAATCACACAGGACGTTTCTCAATCGGTTTTTCCAAATATATTTCGCCGATCTTTAATCTACCATTCTAGCCATGGCCCCTTCCCATTCCAGACTTATCTGGAGATGCATAGAGGTCATGCAATTCCTCGCTATGCCATCTCCGCCATAGCCCGGTGATCTCATCTTTCTTTGGTCCTTAAATGCTGCAAACAATCCTAATATCAAATTTTCTAAATCTACTTTCTCCCAAGAACAACGACCACCCATTTAATACAACAGGAAAAATAATTGTTTTAAATATTTCAATTTTCATCCATTTTAATAAAAATTTTGATAAGTTAAGCCTCTTTACTGTATGATAACAGACGTTACCCTATTGCGACCTCGATTTAAACTCTTATCCAATATTATTATCCTTTGTAATTATAGAATCTAAGTATTTAAATTTTTCTACATTTTCAAATTCTACATTTTGTATGTTAAGACTTTGTGTGTTAATAATGTTTTTCTCTCTTACTAAATAATTTGTTTTATTCCTATTAATTTCAATCACCATCTTATTTCCTGCCTCAATTCCATCATACATTACGTGTATACATAAGTGTCGGTTAAGTGAGAAGTTTTTTTTTGATGTTCAATTGTTTTTGTTTATAATTCTAAATTACCAAGTGTCGGTTAAGTAAGAAATTTCTTTTTTTTTTGTTTCTATGACAGCAAAAAAGTAAACAAATTACATACATACAAACACTCTCCTTTATATATATATAGATATATATTTATATATATATATATATGTGTGTGTGTGTATGGCAGAAATCTTGTGGACAAAATTCCGGTCAATTATAACTAAATTTTTTATTAAGGCTTCTATTGGTTTGCTAACGACCTCCCAATATTTTTGCTTAAATACATTCATAAATAAACAAAAAATGTGAAATGGCTATATTTCTTAAACTGTATATCAAAAATAGAAAATTTTATGTGTAACAATTTATTATTCATTTTTTGATAGTGTGACCATATTGTCTAGTGATAAAAACGGGACATTGTGAGTCTTATGACATTGTGAGTTGAGGAGTGTGGACAATTTGTTTGTATATCATTATAACCCCTTTATGTATATCATGCATAAAGGTTATAATGAGGTTAAAAAATGGTTCACATATACTCCTTCTAATTCTCCACTCTTCAAATATTATGTATTCTTAAAAAAGTAAGATAACAAAAAAAATTGTATTATATAAATATGCCTACTAAATCTACAAACGATTATTCTATAGGAATATAATCAATTCAAGAATTTAGATAAATTTAGAGGGTGTATTTGGCTACGATCATACCATAAATATCTCTTCGATAAGATAATCTTACTCAGCAAATTTTAATCTTCCAACACCCCTTTCATAAAACTTCTCCTATTCCATAAAACAATTTTAGTTTTTACTATACTTTATTAAAAATGGGATAAAAGTGACATTTTTATTAAAAAAAACTGTACGATATTTAATGTGTTAATGTCTCAAAAATCTCACCAATACGATATGAAACAATTGAATATTATTTTTTTTTTTTGTTATCTTTCCAAGATTTAAGATTCGGTTTAAAAGGTCAAGGTTTCAGCTCCGAAAGAAAAGATAAGGAAAATAGTCATTGTAACACTTGAAAGAATTAAAAAAACGAAATCTTCACAAAATGTTTAAAAAAAATTAATATACATGTAATTATATATATATATATATATATTTGTAAAGTAAATAAGAAGCATTTCATAGAAGGAATGATTTTATGGAAAATTGTATTTGAATCTGTGAAAAGAAGTGATATCCCTGATTGAATATTTATAATAATAATAGTAAGAACATATAAGAACACAAATGCAGGATAATAATTCTCTTTTTAAAATAGATAAATTGAAATAGTTACTGATAAAATTAACTTAACTTCAGATATTCCTATAAAATATTTATAATAATTAATATTAAAAAAACCTCAGACTTTTGTACGTCCTACACAAGGACAACGCTTATCAAGTCGGTTAAATCAATTAGGTGTCCTATGATCAGTAGAACGAGTGCTATCAACCTTTACCTTAATTTTCTTGATCGGAGGCGCTACTTTTGTCAAGTAGCTTCCCAATGTAGATCTTCATAAATAATAATTCAATAAATTGGATGCACAAATCCTTTTTAATAAAATATTACATAAATGCAGTAAATTCATAAAACCAAAAAATGATTGTATAACATAACGTGACTATAACCAGTCATAACATAATCAAGGCTTGGTTATAACTGATTGAATATTGATACATGTCGGTTTTTATTTTTAAATAGTAGCTAGGCATATTCAATGTTGTCGCTCATTGGCTGGTTTTACCGCCACAAACATAGGTTTTACATTTTCTAAAATACTAATCATACATAAGTGTTAGCTCTCTTAATATATTAATCTTAATCTCAATATAAGTTCTACTAATTAAATATTTAACATAAATGGGTTCTCGTCTGTGATTGGCTCAACTGGATTCACTCGAACTGAGCAAGTTTATAAAAACCTCCGCAAGAGACTTGTTTCGTTCTTTTGACAATTGGACGCAATGCTGCTCGGATGTGAGCGCCATCTTTTCAACACAACTGTTCTTTTCAGAACAAACCTTTTATTTAATATCAACAAAAACATGCAATTTTATGAAAATTTCCTACAATATCAATAAATATAAATTCGGCGGATTGCTTAAAAATATAAAAACTTAATGTGGACGTGTTCTAATTAATAATTGATATCTGCTAATTCAATATTTATAATACATAAAAAATAGTTAGAATAACAAGAAAATTAAATTAGTAGATAATGTCGCATGAACTTAAATCGAATAAATTTTTAATGCATGGATTTAGTAATATTTTAATTGAGATTATGAGAATTACTGAGCTACTAACTATTATTATTAATTCACTTTATTAATAAAATAAAGAGAAAATTTTGATTTTTTTTTCTATTGTTTATAACATTTTTCAATAAAACCTATAATAATCTTTTATTTACATAAATCATAATTTATTGAATAAATTATTATTTTATTTTTATTTTCCTAATTATCTATTTGAAAATAAAAATTATTTTCCATAAAGAATTGTAAAGATTGAGGAATTGCTTTTCAATTTTCTTATGGTTTATGTAAACATTTCATAATAAAATAAATAAGTAATTTATTTATGTTTAGTTCGTTTTTATTATTATGTAGTTCTTTTGAATATCGACTGAAGATGCTGTTGTTTTTGTTGTTGTTGTTGTTTTATTTTGTTTGTTTGAGCTATTTGTTTAAACAAGAAGGAAAGAATAAAAGACGAAGACGACCCTCCTATCTATTTACTTAAAGATTATTATTTTTTTTTAACCTCCCCACAAATGTAGAACCTACATATACATATACTCGCTCGAATCTCTTTCTCAGCTATTTCTCTTTTTTTACATACTCGAAGTTGAACCGAGTTCAGTTCAAACATTGAATCAAAAAAAAAATATTCCACTCTAATGGTTGGATACAAATAAATATACATTTAATACTGCATTTATCTAATTGTATATATTATATATTTATTATATATTTGTATTTATCTTATTTATCTAAGAATATTTCATGATTTTTATCTTAATGATTTGGTAAAGGAATATTATAAAATTATAAAATTTACAAGCATAATATATAATAAATTATTTTATACAAAAATAGGAATAGTTTATTATTTGTCATTTATAAGTTATTTATAAGTACAATGAGACTCAAAGGTAGAATTCCACAATACATATTATCTTCTATATTAGTTAAATAATAACAATTAATCATTCGTGACTTTACAGATTATATTTACCCGAGAAGCATATTTTTAGCTCTGTGATTTAACATTGGTTGTGAAAGTATCAAGCGGAATAATTTTTCTTTCAAAAAGTTTGAGCTTTGAATAGTTTAGATCTCCTTTGTTTGTTTTTTTGAGTTTAATTATTAAGACTTAAATAATGAATAGAAATTTTGTTAGAATTATATATACATAAACATATTGATTTTAGAATGTATTAATTTGCATAAGAATTATATCCTTTACCATGACAAATATACTAAAATAACAAGGGACAATATAATAACGTTTGCTTCGTCGCCCTATTATACCAAGTTATAATAGATAAGAAATGTTAATTAAAATTATACATATTCCATATAAATGAGATAAAAGTTCCATTAGAGAGAAGAAATATTTAAGCAGTAATAGAAAAATTGTATAATTCTGATTCTTTAGTAAACAATAAAGATATAATATTAAAAAAAAATAAACTTTGAAAAAATATAAAATAAACTGGTAATTTATTTTAATTTTTATATATAAATACAAAACGCAAAACTTAAATTTATATTATTATGCAACTAAATTTGTTACCCTAATTAATCTAAGAAAATTGTTTTTGTAAAACAATCTCTTTTGATGTATTTCTTTGTCATTAAAAAAAAAAATACAATAAATATTGATTAATTTAAATTTGTTTTAATTATAGTATAAAGCCACGTTTGGCAAATGAAGAAAAAGTAGAATTAAAATAAATAAAATGGGGAAAAAAGAAATAAAATAAATTATAATAGAATGGAAAGAAAACAGTTTTTGTCTTTTTACATCTTTTTCCTGTTCATTTAAACACTGCATTGCGGCAAATAAATAATAAATAAATGGAATGAAACAATTTACAATTATGAATACTACATAGTAAATTTATGTGCATTTATTGATTAAATAGGGGTAAGAAATAAATTGTATAATTGAAATATAATTATTAACGTAATTAATTATTGTCATATAGTGATATATTCTCAAAATTAAATTAGTTTTTTCTCTTCAATGAACAAACCAATTTCATAAGGGTGGCTTAAAGGGAAAAACGACTCAAGTTCAAGATAGAAAATGTTTATAGATATTTCAATCGATCCCTAGAAGGTATAGAAAAAATATAATTGAATTATAATAAATTAATTGTAATATAATTAGCGATTAATTACTTTTAGTAACTAACTCCTTTTGAATTGCTCCGATTAATTTTTTTTCAACAGTTTCTGCAACATAAATATTGATTTCAGGATAGATTTTTATTTTGAACGTATTTAAAAAAATTTTATAGCATTAAAATTAATGGTGAATTCTTATTAATCAGTTGTATCGCCAATGAAGAGGGGTTTCTTCGCCTCAGATGGCATAGAGAACAGATCTTTTTTACCGACCGACGATAGTAAGGGAGGTATTGTTTTCACACCAAATTTCACATGTGGAGATTTTTACATATCTCCACGAATCATGCATTTTCTTAACAGAAAAAAGTATTTTTAGCATGATGTCTGTCCGTCCGTCCGTCCGTCCGTCTTTCCGTCCGTATAGATGTGTACAGCCTGAACGGCTCAACCGATTTTGATAAAATTTGGTATATTTACTTAATGTATCAGTGGGATGAATTGATCAACTTTTGGTGCAAATCCGGAAACCGGAAGTGGTAGTATTAGCGATCGACGATAGGAAGGGAAGGGTTATTTTCACACCAAATTTCACATGAGGAGATTTTTCTATATATCACCACGAATCATGTGCACTTTGTGTTGGTTTTATCCTCGGGAAAATCATATTTATTAGTTTTTTCTTGATTTAAAATTATATGACGTCATCCAGCCATTCATGATGTCACAGCCTGGTCTTGCATATATATTATAAATAAAATAAAATTAAAAATGTTTATATTTATTATTTATGTATCCATATCTGTTTTTTATTACATTAATAGATATATTAAAATTATTTGAAATTGTTTCTGTAGCTGGCAATTAATTTACTTCAAACCGTCGGTCGGTTCGGACCTGGCCACAGGTCAACTTATTTTATATATGTCCCCGATAGAAAGGAAACAAAACAATAGAATAACCTCTTTATATGAAGACAATATATATATATATATATATATATATATATATATACATTTATAAAATCTCATATTAATAAAAATTATTTACTTATCATTTTATTCTTTTTAGTCCATTGGAAAAACGTTATTTTATAAAAATTTTTATATTTATATTATTTTTTTTATATTCAAATGAATCATATACAATATTAAATATTATTTATTATAATGTAATTTACACTTGAATGTTATTTAAAATATTTATATAATTAATATATAAATAATATTATTATTTAAATTATTTTTTTTTGTTTCAAATAGTTAATTAATTCTTTATTAAAAATAAAGTAAAAATAGTTGGGAATTCTAAATCCATAAACTATAAAATTTGATATTACAATAATAAAAATTAGAAATAATTATAAAAATAAATAATTGTTAATGTATGCTAATAATTGTTGTAAATTTTAAAAGCTAAAAAAATCATCATTCTAAAAAGGAGTTCATAAAATATTAGTACTCCAAACACCTTCGGTCTCTTTCAAATGGTATCAGTGTCATGTCAGATTGTATAGACATGTAACCAATCCTCATTCAAATTATTAATATATATGAATTTTTTGTCAAGTGGAACGATACTAAAAATAAATAAATAAATAATTTATTAAGAAAGTGAAAGAGTTTAGAAAATTTATATTTCATTTCAGAAATACAAATACCTACTCGTTGACCATTCTCGAGAAATCGTTAGTAATATAAGAGAACCAACAGCCACTGTATTCTCTATTTTGTCGTCAGTGTCCAAAACACTCCCTAAAGATCGATTTAGTTAATGAGGGCGTTCAGAAAAGACAATCAGTGTCGTTTCTTCTTTGAATTAAATAAAATAAATAAATAGATCAAATATGAGTTTTGATGTTCTTTATAAGAATAATTAGAAAAAGTTAATTAAGTATGTTTTGTGAGATAGAAAATCATTTTATGATAAAGAATACATTTTTTTATCAATTTGAATATCAAATTAAAAATTTGAATTTCGTGTGCCAATATTATTATTTAATTTTTTTAGATTTTAATTGTATTATATATTTACCTATAATATTTGATAGAATTTCTATTTTTCTAATCATTGTTTTATGTTTGTGCTTTTTACTAGTAAAATAATTATATATATTTTAATTTTTATTCCCTTAAATAATAATTTTTTTTATTTACACCCGATGGCAACCTTAATATTTGTTTAAAACTCTTTCAATTATTTAATTAATAATTTATTTATTTTTAGCACGATTTCAATTAACAGAAAAGAATATATATTAAGAATTCAATGAGGATTACAAGGACTCTTAATTTAACGTAATGTAAAATTGTTTATCTATGAAGTTTTTTTTTTAAACGTGATGTAAAAGAATTTTTATGTGGAAAATTTATAATAGTTCATAATTCTTGATATATTAATCAATAATTTATATTATTCATTGAAATATATATATATATATATATATATATATATTTAAGTTTATAAAAATAAAATAAAATAAAAACGATGGAATGGCAATCAGGCGTTGAATGAGAAAAAACAGCCAGACAGTCGAATGATTTACCATTAACATTAAATACTGTAATTGATTTAAAGGCTGATTGAATCCTAAATAATTTAATTTCCAATGTTTATGTTCAACATATTCAAATTAAATTATAATTTCAATAAAAAAAGAAAAAAAGGATGAAAAGAAAATATAACAAAAAGAATGAACATATATATATATATATATATATATATATATATAGAATTTATTCCCCTTTTATTCATTTCCAATCATTAACGTTTATTTAACTTTGTTTTTTGTTTTGTTCTGTTATTATATATGAAAAATTATAAAAACGATTTATAAAATAATACTTCATCCTCGGTTATTTAAATTTATTATTATAAATTCATAAATTTCGAATATTTTTAATGTTATTTTTTTATCTTGACCTCCTTAAAGAAATAACAATAGAGATATATACATATGTCATTTATCTAATAAAGTTATTACAGTTAGTAGCTTTTATTAAAATTTTAAGTGAATCCCTTTAAAAAAAACTAAAAATTCGATATTGGTTGGTTAAAATAGTTTCCGAATCAATTTTAGCATTTAAAATAAATATAAATAAATTTCAAAATTTTCAAATCATTCCTAAGGAGATAAAAGTAAATATACATTATATTGATCAATAAATTTAATAAAATAATTAATTAATTTTTGAAAGACTTAAATTAAAATATTATTTTAATTACATACAATTTGAAAATTTAGAAAAATTTAAATACTTATGTTTTATAATCACGAAGGATAATAATATTCGAGAAGAATTTAAATTGAGTTTGAAATCGGGTAACGCCTGTTATCATGAATTAAAGATGCTTATCTCATCAAAATTATTATCAAAGGGAATAAAAGGATGAAGTCACCGGGGGATGGCGGAGACTGCATAACGAGAAATTGCATGATTTCTATGCATCTCCCGACATAGAGTAATAAAATCAAGAAGGTTGCAATGGGTAGGGGCTAGACTAGAATTGCAGCACGTGACTAGAATTGGATAGGAAAGTATGCCGAAAAATATATTGGTGGGGAGACCGATTGAGAAATGTCCGGTTGGAAAAACAAGGACGCGGTGGGTGGATAATGTAGGAATGGAAGTGAGAGGGATGAGAGAGGGTAGGCATTGGATAGTTGTGGTTCAGGATACGAACACTTAGAGTTTAGAGAAATGTGGTTGCTGCGGCCAAGAACTTTCTAGTTTCGTAGAGCCAAAGTGATAGATAGATAGATACATACATTTTGTAACATGTTTAATACAATAACAAATGTAATTAAGTTCATTATTATATATGAAATGAAATAAGTAATTAAATACTCTAAAACAGCTATTATTTATTTAATAATAAAATATAAAAAATTTAAAATAAAATTTAAAAATATAAAGTTAATTAAAATTTATTTTTAAGGTTTAAGCTAACGTTATTTTTCTCTAATTGAAAGTACCTTTTTAGTTAGATAATTTTTTAAAAATAAATATTTAATTAAATATTTTTATAAATTTGTATTGTTGCTAATGTATTTGTTTTTGTTTGAACATGGAGATTAATTAACTACTATTATACATAGAATTACCTATATTGATAAGTCTAACACCTGTAGTAAATGCAAAGTACCAAAAATGTAAAAACAAATAATAATAACTAATAAAATAAACAAATATAAAATAAAATAACAAAATTTCATATTAGAAAAACATTAAATTAGTTATAAAAAATAATATTTATAATTCAAACCTAATCAATATAAGTTTTATAGTAATTCTTTGATCATGACTGAAAAATAGTCCTAAACAACCCTTCAATAATACAATAGTATTGCTTTGACAAACAAAAGCTTCTAGTAAATATTATAAATATTATAGACAACTAAATTTCTACCTCTATCGACACGTATTAAACTATTATATTACTATCTCTTCTTTGTTAGTTTAATTGCAATACATTATGCGAAGGGAATAGAGAGAAACATACAAAATACATGTCTACTGCTAAAATGGATTATGTGTATTTATTGTGGGTGGGTGTGTTTAAGTGGGCAGTTGAATGGATGGATAGGAAGAGGATAGAAGAGGGGGCTGATGAGAGAGTGATTTGAACTGTATTGTGGTAATACGCAAGTCTGATGCTGTCTGCCTGCCCCACCCACTCATCCTACCTTACTCACAGGTCATCTGGGGTTCCCCTACATTCTCTCTCTCTTTCTACCATCTAAATCAATTCACTAGTTTCACTTCCACTCCCTTTTGGCAACTATTAATTAGTTAAAATGTCAATTTTGCTAACAATCGTTCTATTGAGATTTATAATGAAAAAAAAAAATTAAAATAATAAAATCGAATTTTTAGGGACAATAGCAGAACTATTTAAATTATAGGATAGACTATTTCTTAGCATATCATTGAGGTCAAAGTTTATTTTATTTCATTTATAATAATTCTAATAATTGGTAAAAAAAAAATTAAAATATAAAGAATTAGAAAGATATAAGAAAATTTTTATCAGATAGATATTCTCATTTTTCACGATTTTAAATTTAATAATATGTTTTATATATACATATATAATGAAAAATATATAAGAAATAGATTTTGAGGATTTTAACTTAATGACCAAAATCCTAATGCGGCAAACTTGAGATTGAGAGATTGAATATTAACACGTTTAATTAATTTAGGATTTAATAATGATATTCCGATAAGGTAAAGGATGACAAAAATGAGATTAGAAAAATAAATTCTTTCTTCTTTCTTCTTCTTAGAAATGTAAATTTTAATGACGAATGATTTAAGAATAAATCTCTAAGATAATAATAAATAAATGAATATAAAGATTAAATATGGATATAAATTAGAAGTAAAATTACATAAAAAATAATTAGAAAACAATTGGCCTTTTCTTTAAAGACAATTTCAAATTCCATTATTTTAGATTTTAATGAGAGTAGGAAAATAAACCATAATAAAGTTTAAAAAAGAATAATATCTTATCTTATCTTATTATTCTAGCAAAAGTTATATATATATATATATATATATATATATACCATATATTTGTATTTTTGAGATATTAAACCGCTCTAAGGATTTTTTTTTTTTTGAAATTCACACCATAGACAATCTTTATAAAGAAAAATCGATCTGTATTGGTTTCAGCCTCGGGAAAAATCATCTTTGTTAGTTTTTTCTTAATTCAAAATAGGAATTTTAATAAATAAAAAAATAGCATTTTTTCATCATTTTACCACTAAAATCTAAACCGAGGAATAGCGTGAACTTTACATAAATTATTATTAAAGGTTTTATAAAAAACCTCTGACTTTTGTACATCCTACACAAAAACAACTCCTTTACGGTTACATAAATTAGGTGTCCTATAATTAGTAGATTGGCTCCTATCAAAGTTTACCTTGATTTTCTTGGGGCGCTACTTCAAGTAGTTTCCCAATTTTGATCCTGGAGGCTGGGTTGACTCTGTCCCATAAACCCCAGCTTGAGATATTCCCTTACCTGGCCCCGGTCTTGAACCCGGGACCATGTGAATGTGAGACAGCTTCGCTACCTCCCACCCTGTAGCGCCTCTATTAAAGGTTTGATTTTTCTTTTTAGTATATTAATTTATGTATAAATAGAAGTAGAATAAATGATATTAGTAATAATCCAGTTTACTAGTAATTGCTTCTAATTATCAGATAGATATACACAATATTCTTAAAATAATATTCCCAGCATATATAAATTTTTAGTTTCACGCAGCTAGAATACATAAAAAAATTAATTAATAATTTTAATTTAGATTATATCATTAAAATAAAGAATAGAAAAAAGTTAAGTAAATGCATTTCTATAGAAAATATTAATTAATTTCTCTTTCTCTCTCAATTCATGAATATTATAAATTTTTTAATTTAGTGTATATTAATTTTTATCTTAAATTAAAAAAAGAAAAAACTTCGATTGAATATTTAATAGAAAATGTGAAATGTTCGATTGAAATCGTAATTTGTATTCAAATTGATTCATTTATTATTATTATTATTATTATTATTCGGAAAAAAACAATCTCTACTTTGTTATATCTATTATATATTATATTTTGTATATATATCCAATATTGAATATTTTAATATAAACCATATATATACATATTATACAAATTAATTAGTATATTTTCAATAACTATCCATCTTTCTTTCAAGCAAATGTATAAAGAATATTTAACATTGTATTTTGGATTAAAAATTAGATATATTTCTATAATTATTTTAATTATTAAATTTCATAAAATTACACTAATATTTATTGTGTTAATGAAAAAAATGAATATATTTTAACTAATGTTCTGATGTGGAGTATAAATTTGATAATTAAAAATAAATTTTAAAAAATGTATCAGACTTCTATTATTCAGAAAATTAAATAATAAAGTAATCAATCAAATATGACATAAATGTAAATGATGAGAAGACCCTCGTATTTGGACTGATCAGTAAAATAATTTATGGATTGAAAATAGGAAAATTTTTTAAAAACTATAAAATTATGGGTAGAAATTACATTTTTAAGGTTTAAGCCTAGCTTTTTTTACTATCTCTGCGATCACGAAAATTTTCGATGTCGAGATTTTGATGTTTTTATACGTTTTGAAGGTTCCTGAATCATTTTCACTAAGGTTGAGAAAAATGTCTGTGTGTGTGTCTGTGTGTGTGTATGTGTGTGTGTATGTGTGTGTGTGTATGTGTGTGTGTATGTATGTAGGCAAGATTACGCAAAAACGGTTTGAGCTAGAATGATGCAATTTGGTACATGAGCATTATTCAAAATTAAAAGTTTTTTATCAACTTTTGAGAAATGTAGCTCATCCGGAAGAGAGTCATTACCTACAACGTTTTAATTTTTTTTCTTGTAAAGTGACCGTAAAAATAAAGATATATGTTTGATAATTTTCCACATGATTAATAATTGTATACAACTGCTATATATAGAATTTCAGCTTGATTGAATCCCTGAAAGTACTGGAATTAATCTTTTAAATTTTTTAACATGTTAACTATCAATCACGCGCCAGCACGTGACGTGGTGTCATCAACAATAATCTAAACACGCGCTGGTTTAAATTTAATTTAAATATAATATAAGTATGTTAATTAATCCAATTCAAAATTGCGAGAAAGTGGAGAGTCTCCAATGAAAACACTCCATTTTTTTTTTCTAATGAATAATAAAAATGATTCACTTTATATAATAATTTACCATCTTCTTTTCAAGTCCACTATTTATGTTGACAGTAAATTTTGAAAAACTACTTGGCTCTTTAATGCTCACTTGCTCTCTTTTATACCCCTTTGCCCTACAAATGCTTTGGCCTATCTTACATTTGTTTCACAACTCTTCTAAAATTGTTTTAAACAGCTTCCATTTAGATTTAAATTAAAATATGGGCCGTTTAAAATATTTTAAATTATAAAATTTAACTATTGTACCGGACGTAAAATTATAAAGAATATAATTTATTTAGTACCAGTCTATTTCTTATCCCAAATTGTGTATTTAAATTGTTTAAAGTAAAATACATATACTTTTAGTTGTTATTATAATAATTATTTGTTCGTTATTCTGACGATTTTTATTAACTTACTATTTTCTAGATCACAATCGAACATTTGATAATAATTCTGTTTCCTTTGCCCATAGGAACACTGCTAGTGTAGTCTATAAAATTTTCTATGTATATAATAAATTTCCTAAATTTTTAAACCTATTATTTCATTCTCAGCCGAATCAACCTTATTTACACTTTCTTCACTCAAAATAATGAAATCAGATACGCTTCCCCAACACGATTTCCTCTCCCCCCCCCATCCTTATAAAACATAGCGTCCAATGTTTTGTAGTGAACAATATGGTGGCTGTGACGTCATATTAGCGTCAACTTTTTTCCCAAATGTTCACTCCCTACCTCCCTGTGTCCCTATCACAGAGCATCCTTAACAGAGGCGTCCACTCAATGATATTTTTGTGAAGTATTAAAAGCATGCAAAAGCATGCAGGGCGGGCATGTGTGAGCGTTTTTGCCGACCGACGATAGTAGGGAGGTGTTTTTAAATTTTTTTTTGAATGAATATTGGGAATTTAAAAATTATTTATTGAGATATAAATTTAGCATTACAGAAATAAAATATGCTTTTTTCAAAAATGTTAGTTTTTTATCCAAATAAATAATTTTTAAATTAACAGAAAACTACACCATCTTTTATGTAATTTACATAAATAAAATAAACGAATAATGTTCTTGTTAATATTTAATATGTATGGATTAAAAATTTTCTTTAGTGTCATTATTTGAAACATATACGAATTGTATACGAATTGTTCTTAGCGAGAAGGAAATTTATAAATAAATAAATAAATAATCATTTCTATTTCCAAAAATATACTATTTATAAAGATCACAAGAAATCCAGTAATCATAGATTAACTAAGAATAATTAATCTAACGCATTTTTATGGGTTTGTTTCGAATATTATGTATACGGATGGTATGTGGGTGTCGAGTTTGATATTCAAATAATTGCAGGGAATTTGGAAGGCCTGCGGTCATTTTTTTGCGGTACCATCTATTAGGCGCCTGAAGAGTCAACCGTTTTCGCCTGCAACACCATCTGGCGTTCGAGGTTCACCCGTCCCATTGAGCTGGACACCCACTCTTACAAGTCTTAGCGTCACTCCATACCAATTAAAAATGGATCTTTATTCTCAAGAAGACACAATATATCCAATATATAAAGGTTAGATTTTATTTCTGTTTTTTACCGACCGACGATAGTAAGGGAGGTATTGTTTTCACACCAAATTTCACAAGTGGAATCATGCATTTTCTTAACAGAAATAAGTTGAACTGTGGCCAGGTCCGAACCGACCGACGGTTTGAAATAAATTAATTTCCAGCTACAGAAACAATTTCAAATAATTTTAATATATCTATTAATGTAATAAAAAACAGATATGGATATAACATAAATATTTTTAATTTTATTTTATTTATAATATATATGTAAGACTAGGCTGTGATGTCATGAATGGCTGAATGACGTCATATAATTTTAAATTAAGAAAAAACTAATAAAGATGATTTTTCTCGAGAATAAAACCACCACAAAGTGCATGATTCGTGGTGATATGTAAAAAATCTCCTCATGTGAAATTTGGTGTTGAATTGATCAACTTTTGGTGCCAATCCGGAAACCGTAAGTGGTAGCATTAGCGATCGACAATAGAAAGGGAAGGGTTATTTTCACACCAAATTTCACACGAGGAGATTTTTTACATATCATCACGAATCATTCACTTTGCATTGGTTTTATACTCGAGAAAAATCATTTTTATTAGTTTTTTCTTAATTAAAATTATATGACGTCATCCAGCCATTCATGACGTCACAGCCCGGTCTAACATATATATTATAAATAAAATAAAATTTAAAATATTTATGTTATATCCATATCTGTTTTTTATTACACTAATAGATATATTAAAATTATTTGAAATTGTTTCTGTAGCTGGAAATTAATTTATTTCAAACCGTAGGTCGGTTCGGACCTGGCTCAGGTCAACTTATTTCAAGTAATAATAATTGTCACTAAAATTAGTTTTTTTTAATATTATTTGTAATGATATTATTCCTTAAATTTAATTATAAAATAGTTAGATATATAAAAATATAATGATTTAAAATAACAATTCTTTTTTTAGGTCCTCTATTTCTTTGTATATATTGTCATACAAATTTTATAAGTGAAGAATTTTTATTGAAACATCTAAAAAAATGTTTTCATAAAAAAATATTTTCCATTTTCAAAAATGATGTAAAACTCAAAAAGGATACAGAGAAATATTTAGACGAAAAATTTAAAGAAGAAACTGATTCAAACAATACAGAAGACATACGTTTTCAATGTAGTTATTGTAAAGAGAAATTTAATCAGAAATCAACTTTAACTACACATTTATTAATTCATACGGGGGAAAAACCTTATGAATGTAATTATTGTGGAAAGAAATTTAATCAGAAATCAACTTTAACTACACATTTATTAATTCATACGGGAGAAAAACCTTATGAATGTAATTATTGTGAAAAGAAATTTATTAAAAAATCACATTTAAATAGACATTTATTAATTCATACGGGAGAAAAACCTTTTGAATGTAATTATTGTGAAAAAAAATTTAATCAGAAATCAACTTTAACTACACATTTATTAATTCATACAGGAGAAAAACCTTATGAATGTAATTATTGTGAAAAGAAATTTATTAAAAAATCACATATAAATAGACATTTATTAATTCATACGGGAGAAAAACCTTTTGAATGTAATTATTGTAAAAAGAAATTTAATCTGAAATCAACTTTAAAAACACATTTATTAATTCATACAGGAGAAAAACCTTATGCATGTAATTATTGTAAAAAGAAATTTAATGACAAATCAACTTTACGTAAACATTTATTAATTCATACAGGAGAAAAACCTTATGCATGTAATTATTGTAAAAAGAAATTTAATGACAAATCAACTTTACGTAAACATTTATTAATTCATACAGGAGAAAAACCTTATGCATGCAATTATTGTAAAAAGAAATTTAATCAGAAATCATATTTAAATAGACATTTATTATTACATACAAATATAGCTTATATACTTCATAATCCAAATTATAATTTAAATCAATAAAAATCTGATTATTTAACTTAGTATTTATATTTACTACTTTATTTGCTCTATTAGTAAATACATGATTACTAATTATCAATTACATTTAAGAATCCTATCCTTATTATCCATATGTAAATTTATTTATTATTTATTTAAACAAATCTAAAATATGTCTATGATCACAAATGACATCCATATTGAAATTTTACTCCCGCCTTTTTTTAAAGAATATTGTATTAATATTTTTTTATATTTATAATATTTTAAAATTTTTTATTTAATTTCGAAATAAAATTAAAAATATATATTTTAATAATATTTTATAATTCTAAATTACGATATATATTTATCATTCTTCCAAAAAAAAAATATTCATGCACTTAGAAACATAATAATACATATTTATGTATTATTGAGGACCCCTAAGTTCCATTCATTTTAATCAGATTGATGCAATGATGCAACATTTAATAATTGTAATAAATAATTAAAGAATTGTATATCAATATTTTTTAAAGGGTCGAGCGGGAGCTCGGTGTCCCAAGTATTAATATTACCAGTCAAACCCAATAATAATGAATTTTTTTTTTAACTTAATTAGCGAGCCGAGGCTCGGGGTCCCGGTACTATATATATATAATATATATGAAAAAATAGTTCTGAGTTGTTTCCAAGTTTGTTAATGATATTTGAATCTCGACGTTTTGGCACCAGCTTATGTGCATAATAGTCCCACTTTTTTATTGCCTAGGAAATAGAATAAATGCTAGCGTACGAGGTCTTTTGAAAAGAAAAGGTGAATTTTGAATTTTCTCGGGCTGTGTACATTCGATTATCGAAATTTTTTTGTTATGTTGGTAGACGTATGATTCTTATTTGTTGACATTATCAGCCATTTTGGATTAGTAGTTTGTTTTAAGCAACTGAAAAAGTTAGTCACGTTTTGTATGTTCTTCGATTTTTTATTAAAAAAAAAATAAGGAATACTACAAGAAAGTTATGCAACTTTTACGTGAAGCAAATACGGCTCAAACGACCGGAATTGTGAAAAAACAAATCATGGATTCTGCATCACGATAATGCACCAACTCACACATAATTGCTTGTTCGTGATTTTTTGGCCAAAAACAACACCGTAATCATGCCTCAACCACCGTATTTACCAGATTTGGCTTCTGCGACTTTTTCCTATTCCCAAAACTGAAGAGACCAATGAAAAGAAAGCGTTTTGTCACAATTGATGAGATAAGTAAATAATATAAATATAAAAGAATTTTAAAAAATAACGTTTTTCTTATGAACTAAAAAGAATAAAATATTTTTCTATAAGCCTGACAAAGTTTATGAATAAATTGCTTCATATTCAACGAAAAACGTTGGGCGCATTTAGCTTTATTTATTCTTATGAAAAATCAAGTCAAATTTTCGTAATGATAAATATTTTAATAAACACATAAACTGACAAATTTTTTTATCATGCAATAGAATCAACGAAATAGTGTTACTTGTTAATTAAGTGTTTTAGTGTGGTATGTATGTATATATATGAATCATAGCTCTATAAAGGAAGTTAATTGCATAGAAATCAAATGAAAACTAAAAGTTTAGTTGAAGATGAAGCAATTCATCCATAAACTTTGTCAGGCTTATAGAAAAATTATTTTATTCTTTTTAGTCCATTGGAAAAAATTTTATTTTATAAATTTTATTTATATTTATATTATTTTATTATTTTTAGTGCAATTTGTACAGGGAGCGGCAAAATGATCTGACGGTTTTAAAATGTAAATAACTCAATCGTTTTAAGAGATACAAAGTGTTTTATTGCATATTACAGATTGCTATTTATGAACATTTATAAAAATAACCAAAGAAATGTTTATGTGATCCGTTTAAGATTTGAAGATGACATCTTTCAAATGATGACCATCTTGGGCCATGCATTCTTCCAATCTTGCACTGAAATTGTCAAACACTTTCCCTTTCTCTCGTTATTAAATAAATTTATCAAATACAGGGAGCGGCAAAATGATCTGACGGTTTTAAAATGTAAATAACTCAATCGTTTTAAGAGATACAAAGTGTTTTATTGCATATTACAGATTGCTATTTATGAACATTTATAAAAATAACCAAAGAAATGTTTATGTGATTCGTTTAAGATTTGAAGATGACATCTTTCAAATGATGACCATCTTGGGCCATGCATTCTTCCAATCTTGCACTGAAATTGTCAAACACTTTCCTTAACATTGCAGGAGGAAGGTTGGTGGGGATAGCGGCGTTACAGAGCCTACGTGCGGACATTTTAGTAGCCATGGAGCGGTGGTCGGCTGAGCACCGTGCGTTCGTTGTGGAAGCATTTTTTAAAAGTGGCGATAGTGTTGTTGCTGTTCAGCGGCAGTTCCGCAGACGTTTTAATGTGGGTCCGAGAGGGAAAGTTCCAACTCGAAACACCATTTTGCTGTGGGTGGGTAACTTTAGAGCTACCGGTTCAGCATTAAAACGGAAATCAATGGGCCGTCCAAGGTCAGCCCGGACGCCAGAGAACGTCGAGAGAGTGAGGGAAGGTGTGGAAGCCAGTCCTCGGCGGCCTGCACGCAAACAAGCTGCTGCTCTGCGCATGTCTGACCGCTCGGTAAGAAGAATATTACGGTACGACCTGCACTTTCATCCATACAAAATGGCTATCGTGCAACAGTTGAAGCCCACTGATTATGCAACGCGCAACGCATTTTCAGAGCAAATGATTGGTTTGCTGTTACAGATGACAAAATTTTCATTATGAGCGACGAAGCGCATTTTCATTTGGATGGATATGTGAATAAACAGAATTTCAGCTATTGGTCGGAAAAAAATCCAGAACTGCATGAACGTCCCCTTCATAGTCCCAAGGTCACTGTGTGGTGTGGCGTAACAAAACATTGTGTTATAGGCCCATACTTTTTTGAAGAAAACGGTCGAACTGTAACCGTCAACTCACAACGATACCTGACTATGTTGAAAAACTTCCTTATCCCCGAACTACGCAGAAAACGCTTAAACCGCAGCAGAATTTGGTTCCAGTAGGATGGGGCAACTGCCCACACAGCCGATGAGGTAATGAACTTCTTAATAAGCAAGTTCCGTGGCCGAGTCATCTCGCGTTTCGGGGACATTGCGTGGCCACCTCGCTCCCCGGATCTCAGCATTTGTGACTTTTTCTTGTGGGGACTGCTGAAATCAAGAGTGTACACAAACAAACACCGCACATTGGATGACCTCAAGGAAGCCATACGCCAAGAAATAGCCAACCTTCCTCCTGCATTGTTAGGGAAAGTGTTTGACAATTTCAGTGCAAGATTGGAAGAATGCATGGCCCAAGATGGTCATCATTTGAAAGATGTCATCTTCAAATCTTAAACGAATCACATAAACATTTCTTTGGTTATTTTTATAAATGTTCATAAATAGCAATCTGTAATATGCAATAAAACACTTTGTATCTCTTAAAACGATTGAGTTATTTACATTTTAAAACCGTCAGATCATTTTGCCGCTCCCTGTATTTGATAAATTTATTTAATAACGAGAGAAATTGAAAAGATGAAGTGTAAGTTGAAACGAAATTTATTTAACTTAATATTGTTGAAAATGTAACTAATATTAATATTATAAATAAATGTTGTAAAAATGTTAAAACAAGTTGTAAATTGAATAAATATTACATGAATTAAGCGAAAGTTTAATTTAGATACATATATCCAATAATATTTATGCAAGAGATATAATATTACATTTACATTAAAAAAAGAAAGTATAGAGAAAGAGAAAATAGAATTCGTTTTAAATTTAATAATTTAGTAAAATATATCATATACATTACTTAATTTACTTTTTTAACATCATTTTGTGACTATAGTACAAATGTATATGTGGGAGTTAGATATAAAGGTGAGTGGGTGGTGGGGCGTTCTTATGCCACCCTTGATGACCTTGTGACCTGAAACCAGCAGGCCCTTTCATAGCTTTCAATTCAAAATATAGGTGTGATTTGTGTGATTATACCCTATCTATTTGATCCTCTGTTATCATTATTATACCACCCTTTCTGCTTTGTTATTTATTAAATGGAATTTTTAATTTATAATATATATGTATATGTTATACATATATGTTATTCATTTATATAAGGTCAAAAATACTGGGACGTGGATTGTTTTATTTTTTCATTTTTTTTTTTGTCTCGTTATCAAAATTTGAATAATATAGAATAAATTTAAATATAGTTATGCAAATTTATTTTTATTTTTAATTATTTTGACCTGAAAATATGAAATGTGTCTCAGAATTTAATATTATTCTAAATAATGTTAATTTGGACCTGAACTATCAATAGTATTTGAGAATTCATAATTATATGTAAGGACTAAATAAAATCCTCTAGTTTATAAACTAAGATGATTCCGAGACAAATTATTAAATTTTGTGTATGAAAGAATTTGTTGTTAATACAGGGTAGGGCAGAAAAACCTATCCGATTTCAAAACGTTATAAAATTAAAATCAGTCAGCTTGTCAAAAAATTTATTTTATTAACATATCGCAGATTTTATGCCATTATTAAATTTAAGTTTTGAAAAGCACATCACTCAAATATCGACTTTGGGAGCGGATACACTGATTGAGGGCTTACCTCGCGGTAGCTTTCTATGACTTTCACCGTCATTTCCACAGGCAGAATTTTCGATATTGGAGTGACGAAAATCCTCGGGAACCCCTCCATAGCCCAAAAGTGACTGTGTGGTGTGCTCTTTCCCGCCTAGGCGTCTGGGGGCCTTGCTTTTTTGAAGAAAGCTAACCGTAACGGTCAACAGCGAGCGCTATTGTTTCATCCTGGAAAATTTTCTTCGACCCAAAATGGAAGAAAATGTGTGGTTTCAACAGGATGGTGCAACCGCCCACACATCGTGACGATCAATGGACATTCTCAGGGAAATGTTTCCAGGTCGCCTTATTTCTCTGAGAGGTGATCTTGGCTGGCCGCAGCGCTCACTGGATCTCACTCCATGTGACTTCTTCCATTGGGGTTAACTCAAATCGAAGGTTTACCAGGATCGACCAAGGGGTCCCTTCTTGCTTTACGAAGGGAAATTGCTCGGGCAATTGAAGAAATTCCTGTGGAAATGACGGTGAAAGTCATGGAAAGCTACCGCGAGCGCCTAAATCAGTTTATCCGATCCCAAGGATGACATTTGAGTGATGTGCTTTTCAAAACTTAAATTTAATAATGGCATAAAATTTGCGATATGTTAATAAAATAAATTTTTTGACAAGCTGAG
This sequence comes from Labia minor, assembly GCA_963082975.1. Lineage (NCBI taxonomy): Eukaryota > Metazoa > Arthropoda > Insecta > Dermaptera > Spongiphoridae > Labia > Labia minor. The sequence continues at coordinate 53,566,320 of OY720349.1, forward strand.
TGATTTTAATTTTATAACGTTTTGAAATCTGATAGGTTTTTCTGCCCCACCCTGTACTAGAAATTTCAAGCAAATTAGGTGCATAGTTTGTTTCAAAGAAATATTTTCTTCAAGCATTTTTTTCTTGATTTATTTTATTTTATTAAAATAAATTTAATTAAATTATATCAATGTAGGCATTAAGGACAATAACATTAGATTAATATAAAATTTATACTTAGGATACCCTTTTCAATTTTTGATTGGGTAATTTTTATAATTTATTTCTTATCATTAAATTATTATTTTTATAAAAAATGAAAGAAAAATGATTTCAATAAGTAAATTAATCAATACACAAATAACTTATAGAGAGTATTTGAGCCCTTACGTTAATTATTTATAAATAAATAGTTAACCTGATAGGAACAGAGAAGGGTAAGTTGATTCATGGACGGTACTGGTTGACCAAAGAATAATCTCTCTTTACTACTTTTAATAAATACGAGTAGTTTACCTCGTTCGAAAATAAACTTTTTTTTATTTCTTAAAAAAAAATTAATTTTCAAGGTAATCATTAAAATTATTATAATATAAGGTTGAGAGAGAGAGAGTGAATAAGAATTATTTTCACAAAGAAAATAATATTATGCAAGCAATCTAATGTAGATTAACATCAAGGTACAGCAATTTCGATTCAATCCTGAATTAGTCTTCTTCATAATATTTTTTTATCTTTCCTAACTTTTCTCACATTATTATCATTCATTCTATTTTATATGTTAAAAAATACACAATAACGTAAAAATAAATTAATTTTATATTTATAAATAATCAATCAAAATGTAAATACATTATAAAAAAAATGTATTTAATAAATAGAGAATATTAAAGATTTAACAAAATAGAGATTCATTGTAAGTATAATTTTAATTTCAATTTATATTTAAATTTCTCTCAAGTAATTTATTATTATAATAATATAAATTATTTTATTTTTTTGTAATTTAAGACCTAATTCAAATCTAATATTTTATCATAGTAGAATTTATCTTTGAACAATCTGAAACTAAAAAATTAAATCGACAGGCATCACTATAAGAGTGAATTAATTTAAATGAGATTCCACTAAGAAAGTTTTCCATTATAATTTGATAAAAGAAAATCCTAATTCTTGAAATTTATAGATTTTTAATATTATTATTTTGTCAAAATCTGCTCTAACATCTATATTTCATTTTTGTAATTTTAATCAACATTAAACTTACGTTAATAGCTTATCAATTTGATAGTCTATATCACGGATGGCGAACCTTTTTCAATGTCCGTGCCACAAAATTATAAAAAAATCTTTTTGAAGTAACTAACGTGCCACAAAATTGTCATTTTTTTCTCTACCACCTGTACCCCTTTTAGCTTGAATATATAATCGAATATTTTTGTAAAACTTCTAACTATCCTGTATAAAAGTGTTATAATTTTAAATATTAAACTTTATTCCAAAAAAATAGAATGATTATTAAAAAATTTGGAATTTATTTTTGGTAAAAATATATCTTTCCTAAAATTTATTTTTTATTTTTATTGTATGGAAATTCTTTAATTGATTTTAGTTTGTAGTTTTTAGTTGTAGATAATGACAAAAAAAGCAAAATTTATATTTGATACCGTGAATTTTTTTGTTTTGATATTGATATGTTAAATTCTAGAAAAATATTGCGATTCTGGCACTATTCTATATAAATTTTATAAAATTAATTTTTCTTTTTTTTTAATAAATATTGATAAAATTTACAGCATATATTAAAATAAGAGCATGTTAGAATATTCTGTTAATAGGTGTAATCAATTTTGAGTTTATAACTTCACAATTTCCCAGACAAACTGAGAAATAAAATGTCAGACACGAAAAATACAAACGTCATATTTGGGTTCCCCAGGTCATGAAGAGTAAAGATTTGCAAAAAATTTTAAATCCTGAACAATGCTATTTGTACGGTAACAACACGCAATGACATAATAGAAGTCCAAACGGTATACACTGAGTCTATCATGAATGTTTTTATACTGCGAGGGAATTCAAGCGATATTTCAGCTTAATAAAATGGATAATTTGCCGGTTTAATCTACTAAGATAGATAAATAAATATTGAGTACTTCAAATTTCATAAATTTTAATTTTAATCTGATTTATTCATTTTTAATTTATTTCTATAGTAAAAAGTTATAATTATTAAAAAAATAATTTTGTCTTTATCCGTGTCATGAAATTTTTCAAACGTGCCACAATTGGTTTATAAATTCTTTTATATACAAATTTATGGTTTAATATAGCATTCTAGTAAATTTATTCTATTAAAATATACATAAATAAAAGTAAATTAAAATTTTTTTTAAAATTTAGTATAATTAAAACATGAAGGTAAACAATAACTTTGGGTGTCAATGTTATCGTAAATATATTATTTTATTTAGTCTATTATATTACTTGAAAAGCATGAGAAGGTTTAAGAGAGTAATAAGCTTACGAAGATACTCGGTTGGTTAAATATTTAACTAAAACACGAAACATTTTTTATTAATATTTCTGGATATTTCTTCTAAAAGTTGCATCATTAAAATGAATATATTGTATTATAAATTAGAAATGTTAAAAATTTAGATTTTAAAGTTCAATTTTTCTAACATTAATATTTGTGATTTCACGTCAAATTTAATAAAAAATATTTCGAAAAATTATAACATTAAATTTTCATTTGAAATTCTTCATTCCCAAGTGACAAATAGTGGGGCAGATGGGAGGCAGATGATATAATAGAATTGTATGGATTATTTTCTTGTCTATTTTGTTTATTTATCTGGAAGTAAATAGATCTTTACTTACTTTATCATTATTTATTATTATAATCAGGTCAAAGACTGAACAAAAAAAAAGGCGCATTTAACATGGAATAATAAATAATGAAGACTTATTGGATTATTTTTGTGTGAAAATATAATTAATATTACAAGCATTGATTAATTATTTAAAATATTTGAAGATTTTTCATATAAATAGCTTCATAATAAAATTTAAATATTATTTGTTGATTATAATCATATGCTATACACTATATGTGAAGTATCAAATTTATTTACATATATATAAGTTGGTAATTAGTTTGAGGTTGAATGACTTAACCAATGGATTCCTTAAAAAACAATTTAATAAAAACATATATACAAAGAAAAATATATCTATGCGCCGGCCAAGTTCCAGCATATAAATTACATAAACAAGTTACCTTAAAAAACAGTTGGTTTTTAAAGTCAACACTTCATTTATTTTTACTATCAAAACAAGATATTATATTTATTAATATTTAAAAAACTACTTTAAGATGTCGAAAGCTTTTCGTCCGCCGGTAGTGGCAGGATATTTTGAAAAAATTAAACTCAAGAAAATTTAGAAAAAAATAGATTTTATGTGGGAACAGAAGCTCCAGAACCCCTCTCCCACTGTCTCTTCCCTGGCTACGTGAAAAAACGAAATTCAATTTTAATATATATAAACAAATAAAAAATAAGTTGACCTGTGGCCAGGTCCGAACCGACCGACGGTTTGAAATAAATTAATTTCCAGCTACAGAAACAATTTCAAATAATTTTCATATATCTATTAATGTAATAAAAAACAGATATAGATACATAAATAATAAATATAAACATTTTTAATTTTATTTTATTTATAATATATATGCAAGACCAGGCTGTGACGTCATGAATGGCTGGATGACGTCATATAATTTTAAATCAAGAAAAAACTAATAAATATGATTTTTCTCGAGGATAAAACCAATACAAAGTGCATGATTCGTGGTGATATATAAAAAAATCTCCTTTGATGTGAAAATAACCCTTTCCTTCCTATCGTCGATCGCTAACACTACCACTTCCGGTTTCCGGAATTGCACCAAAAGTTGATCAATTCATCCCACTGATGCATTAAGTAAATATACCAAATTTCATCAAAATCGGTTGAGCCGTTCAGGCTGTACACATCTATACGGACGGACAGACGGACAGACGGACGGACAGACATCATGCTAAAAATACTTTTTTCTGTTTAGAAAATGCATGATTCGTGGAGATATGTAAAAATCTCCACATGTGAAATTTGGTGTGAAAACAATACCTCCCTTACTATCGTCGGTCGGTAAAAAATTCAGTTGTGAGATCACCTATTTCTTTATTGTCTTCTTCGCTATTCCTATTAACACAATCTGTGGTTTCTGAAGGTCCAGCTTCACTATCTAATTCTTAAATGGAAAAGTATTTAAGAATTAATTCACTTATTTAAAAAAAAATTCAATACCTTCTTTCTTATTTTGAAAAAAATCTGTAATTAGTCTTCGCTTAACTTCGCTTCATAATTTTTATGAAATTAGCAATTAATGTATTAATAATAAAAAAATATTTAGAATTTGAATAATATTTTAATTAATTTATATTTAGATAATAGTCAAATTTTTCACAATCATCTAGTAATCTTATATTAAGTCTTGTTTTTTTTTATGATTTAGAATTTTTTTAAAATAAAATAAACTTACACTAAGTTTTATTTTAAGAATTTTTTTTTTTTTCAAATAAAAAGAAGGATTATATTTTGTCTTTTCTATTTGTAATATAGTACATTATGTACTGTACATAATGTTATATAATATATATCAATTTGAATTTTTTTTCTCTCCTGGGGGGGGGGGTTCAAACCCTAAAAAAACCTGGTTGCGCCACTGCCAACTATTCTATCTTTAAATATTGTTTATTTGGCAGAACAATAATCCTTTAACAACAAAACACTACAAACCTTACAGACACAAGTTCCCAGTAAACTCAACAAAATATGAAATATTTTACATATATTTAAATATATGTACAAATAAATAGATTTTATATAAATTTATTTTATATTTATCATGAAGTTTACAAAATCAAAATTCAATTTGATATTTTGATACTAATAAAGGGTACATGAGTTATTTAAATTATATACACATATATATTAAAATGAAAAAAAAAGATATTTTAGATTGATTATTATGAGTGTAATTTGTCGTCTTAATAAAGGTAATATAATTTAATTAATTTCTTTTATTTTTGTATTCTTTTAAAAATTTTGTATAATATATAATATTTCGGGTAATATAACCTTTATAATATTATGGTTACTCAACATTTTTTTAACCAAGAAATATTAAAAAAACGTGATTGTAATCATTCTTTCTTATTTTAAGGATTACTGGGATCTTTGTCTTCTGCTCGTTTCATTCGTACGACCGCCGTTCAGCTCAAATGGATGGATTTATTCTTTGTTACAATATTTTATAGAGTTTAATAAACTCATTTTAATTATATTTATCATGAAGTTTACAAAATCAAAATTAATTTTGATAGACCTTGATACTAATAAGAGTAAATTAATTAATTAAATTAATAATAAAAAAAAATATTAAAAAAAACATTTTAAAAACACGCTTTTTCCCTGCATGTCTGGCACCCACGCTTCCATTTTTTACATATGATTAATTGTAAGGAAATTGTGGTATGAGTGGAGAAATTATTTTCTCCTTTTTATATAGAGCATTTAAATAAAAGCGTGTTTTTAAAAAGTTTTTTTATATTTTTTTTATTTCCTAATTTAGAGAAATTTGGCCCGGTTTATGATTTCAGGTTATAGTGTGAATGTTGAAAGAATCTAATTCAGGTCGATTCTTCACCTCAAAATACTATATATCAAATCGGGGGTATAGAGGATTATTATTATTATTATTAGATTATTGGTTTATATATACATATGTATATATTTTCAAAAACAATGTCGCCATTACTTCTTATTCATTTAAATTAAAAAATAACGTATCTTATTTTAACAAAATAATTAAACATGATTTAAATTAATTTAATTAAAATGATAACTTTTAGAATAAATTCTTTCATTCAAATGTGTTATGAGGGAAGGTCAATAAGTCCGTGACTTATTGAATGAAACTAGGTTTTTTGGATAAAAAATATATTTATAGATAATTACTATTTCTCAATATTATGCATTATGCAATTACTAATTAATAAAAATAATATATCCTAGGACTCCTAGGTCATCTATGACCTGGGATGAACCTTTGCATTGTCATCGGGGTTACATATGTATTCAAAATTTCACCTCATTCGAACAACAGTGGAGATGAGAGCCTCAAAGATCAAGAAGGTCGTGGGCGATTGACAACGACCAGTTGAAGACATTTCTTGAAACAGAACCGCGCTCAACAATTAGAGAGCTTGCGGAAGAGTTGGACGTCATTCATTCGACATTTTTGGATCATCTGAAACAACTTGGAAAGACAAAAAAGCTCGATAAATGGGAGCCGCACGAACTGAAGGAAAATCAAAAAAATCGCGGTTTCGAAGTGTCATTGTCTCTTTCTCAGTGCAACAAAAAAGACCCGTTTCTAGACCGGATTGTAACCTGCGATGAAAAGATTCTTTACGACAACCGCCGACGTTCCGCGCAGTGGTTGGACGTGGTCTACGGCAGGTCTCATCCATCACAGCTTCCTGAATCCCGGCGAAACAATTACGGCGGACAAGTATTGTCAACAAATCGACGAAATGCACCAGAAGCTGCAGCGTATGTCCCCGGCATTGGTCAACAGAAAGGGACCAATCCTGCTCCACGACAACAGACCCTGCAGAAGTTGAACGAAGACTACCTCATCCGCCATACTCGCATACCCCTCGCCCACCGACTACCACTTTTTCAAACCTCCGGACAAATTCCTTCATAAGAAATGCTTCAAAAACCAAGACGCTGTCAAAAACGCCTTTAACGACTTCATCGCATCCAGGACTCTGGAATTTTTCGCTACCGGCATAAATAAACTTGTTTCTCATTGGCAAAAGTGTATTGATTCGAATGGTTCTTAATATGATTAATAAAGTTTATTATAAACTGAGATATATGTGTTTAAATATAACGGTTGAAAAACGATATTATTTTCCTTCCAACCTAATAATTAGATACGAGATATGAAATATTTTTCAAGAATATGTAATAAAATCATAGAATATAATGGTATATGGAAGTGATTTCCAAACTGGGAGGTACACCTCCATGGAGAGGCACGGACTATACTTTTAGAGGGGGCGCCAAATATTTAACCCAAAATTCCTTTTTATACTATAACTAGCTGCTCAGAGCTCCTTCGTCGCTCTTCACATCTTGACGGGGGCTCCGCCCCCTGTACCCCCGAGTGGTACATAGTATTTGGTTGAAAGTAGTAAAAGGTTTTCATCCATTTTGTTTCAATCAATGTATAACATAAAACATTCATTTCTTATTGTGTGATTATTTAAAATATATTTTAATTTAATCAGTAAATTAATTATATATATTTTTATTGAATATGTTATATCTATCTACTCGAAAGTTCTTGGCAGCTACAACCACATTTCTCCAAGTGTCCTTATCCTGAGCCTCTGTTCCATCTTTCTTACGTCATTCCCTGGTGTCCTCATCTTTGGCCCATAAATGCTGGGAAGAATCCTATTCTCAAATACTCTGAATCCACTCTCATCTCCTAAGATCATAGACCATGTCTCACACCCATATAATACAACAGACAAAATAATTGTTTTATATATTTTAATTTTCATTCCCTTTTATATAATAATTTTGATGAGATAAGCCTCTTTACTGTATGATAACAGGCGTTTCCCGATTGCAACTTCGATTTAAATTCTTCTCAAATATTATTATCCTTCGTGATTACATTCAATTTTTCTACATATTCAAATTCTACATTTTGTATGTTAATACTGCTCCTGTTTGTTTCTAAATATATTTATTTATCATTATTAATTTCAAACCTCATCTCTTTTCCTACCTCGATTAATTTTTCCTCGCTATCTGTAGTTGCAATTGCCGAATCTCCTATTATATTTAAGTCGTCTGGCTAATGTTTTACAATTGATTTCCGCATCTTACTCTTTCTTTACTACCTTCAAGATAAATTTTAAGATCAAAATTTGAAAAAGTTTATCCGGATCTATTGAGTCATGCTTAGGTTTTACTAAAGTCTACAAATAATTAGTGAACAGAGATATTGAATTCGCGGTTTTTTTAATATCTGTCATAATGAAAATATCTTAATTAATGTTGATCGATTTGGCATGAACCCGCAATGATATCGTCTAATATTTCCTCCGCCTATAGTTATAAGTATTGTATATGTTATAATAGAGTATAATATTTCTTGATCATTTCATTTTGATATTTTAATTTCATTGCTTGATTTTTATTGAATATTTTAAATTATAATAAAATTTGAGAAAATGCAAAGTTAGAGACTTGAGACAATTTATAAAAATTAACGGTATAAAAGTATTGATAAAACTAAAGATAAATTAACAATATATACATTCATTAATAGTATTAATTTAAATTAATGGATTTATTTGATTTTTTATTATTAAGTTCATTTATTAATTTTTTTAGATCATAGTTAATTCCCTCCCTTAAAATAAAAGAAGTATTCAAATATAGAAAGAATAAATACAAAATAAGTTAAGTTAAATATGATTTAAATATTTTATTATATTAATTAAAATTAGAACTTTTAGAATAAATTATTTAATTGAAATGATATTTGAATATTAGAATTTAAAATAAAAAGTTAAATATTATAATAATTCTTTGATTGCTAGTTATATACATTGTGTAAAATGAGTCCGCCAGTCAGTGGGCTACGCCTGGCTCTTGAATGAACAACACGGAGAACTATATAAACTTTAAAAAATTAAATTCTGCGGTTATTGATTAGAATTAGTTATTAATAAAATCTATAGCCTATGTTACCATAGAGATATATAAGAATATTGTGATGTAATTTCATAGAAATCGTTTCTTATTTTTTGATGTTCATAATTCTAAATTACCGGTAAAGTGTCGGTTAAGTAGGAAATTTATTTTTTGTTTGTTTCTATGACAGCAAAAAAGTAAACAAATTACATACATACATACATACATACATACAAACAGTCTCCTTTATATATATAGATATGTACAAATAAATTAAACTTCATATTGTAATGCAGCATTTTTCAAATTATTTTAAAGATCTTGGTTTCTCAAAGTTTTTATGGGTACAGAATCTATTTATTAAGAGAAAGATGACGAGATGGGACTGGTTACAATTGGAAAAGAAAAAATGAGCGAATTATCATACAATAGCACACTAATTCAGAAGTTATAAAATGAAACGTAAATTCATTCAGTAGTGTTTTTGTATAAAGTTTATATTATTTATATATATATAATGTGTTTGTATTATTATATTTATTAAAATAATAAAAAAATGAAGAGGCGCGGAAATTTTTTTTCATGGAGACATGCTAGAATAAAGATTGAAAACCGCTGATATATGGTAACTGTTTCCTTTTTTTAAATATTTAAAATAATGTTAAAATTTAAGTATATAAAAAAATTTAATTATTTTTTCAAATAGTAACATTAAACAACAATTTTTTAATTGTAACATTACTCTTATTACAATCACATAAGCTTTTAATTAATATAAAAAAAAAGTAAATAAGAAGATTTAATTCAATATATAATAATAATGTCATATAAAGCGAGCAATACCCTATTATTAATAATTTTGGTTAAGAAACAGAGAAGTAATAATTAACAAATTTCCAGCCATTGTAAGAAGAGATCCTATTATATTTTTTATTTATATTTATTTTCATCTCAACTCCTTAATTAAAATTAAAACAAAATATTATTTACAATTTAAAATGAAAATATCGGTATATATTATTAAGATGTACTAATACTAATATTTATATATAAAATTTAATGCGTATAAAATATGCTAATTAATAAATTTTAAACATAAAACTCTCAAGAGTGTATATAAATTAATAATTATAATATAATAAGAACGACACTTGTTGATAAATGTTCTGGACATTCAGTAACCATCTCTGAAACCCTCTCATCATCCCGTTAAAGTCCTCAATCTCATTTCGTAAAGCGATTGAATAAAATATTCAAATGAAATGTCAATTAAATACAATTTGATATGAATGTCAATTGCAAACGTTCACCAACGTTTTAAATGATAATAACCTTATTAATCATAATAATAATAATTATCATTTATTAATATTAAAAAATGATATTATTATTATTATTATTAAAAAATGATATTATTATTATTATTATTAAAAAATGATATTATTATTATTATTATTAAAAAATGATATTATTATTATTATTATTAAAAAATGATATTATTATTATTATTATTAAAAAATGATATTATTATTATTATTATTATTATATTAGTATTATATATTTCATTCAATTATATATATTATTTTAATTAATTTTTATGAATTTTAATGTATATGGAGTGTCTCCACTCGACTATCTCGCAAATTTGATTGGGCTAAATAACATATATTAATTTAAATTAAAATTAATAAATAATATTTATTAAACGAGGGCATGTTTGGCTCTTTGTTGATGGCACCACGTCACGTGTTGGCGCGTGAGATTTGAAGTGTTAAAAAATTAATTCTGGTACTTTCAGCGTTTCAATTAAGCTGAAATTCTATATATAGCAGTTTTATACAATTATTAATCATGTGAAAAATTATCAAACATATATCTTTATTTTTACGGTCACTTTAGAAGAAACAAATCAAAACGTTGTAGGTAATGACCCTCTTCCGATTGAGTTACATTTCTCAAAAGTTGATAGAAAACTATGAATTTTGAATAATGCCCATGTACCAAATTTCATCATTCTAGCTGAAACCGTTTTTGCGTTATCTTGGTTACATACATACACACACACACAGACATACACATATACACACACAGAGACATTTTTCTCAACCTTAGTGAAAATGATTCAGGAACCTTCAAAACGTATAAAAACATCAAAATCTCAACATCGAAAATTTTCGTGATCGCAATACTATCTCTGGCGAGATAGTAAAAATGATATTTTTATTATTATTATTATTATATTATAAGTATTAGTATTATATATTTCATTCAATTATATATATTATTTTAATGAATTTTTATTTATATTTTTTCCAGCGAATCTTTCAGACGTTAATATCAGCTTTAAGTATTATAAAACGCCATTTATTCATACACACATTTCATAACTCTTTGAAACTTATTGATATATTTGTGAAAGCATGTGGCTACAAAGACTTTAGGAAATTAGATTAATTTGAAACATGGATATAAAAGAGCACTCAAATCAAAATTGAAACGTTGTTTATAAAAAAAATGTTTTATATTTCTTTATCATAGCAAATTATCGAATTGAGCCTTTGGCTAATGAATGTCCGAAACAGTGGATAACAATAGTTATGTAACATTAAAGTTTCAATGAAAAAAAAATAGTTTCCTTGAAATGTTTCTATTTTAAGCTGAGAAAATTTTTAAATTAATAATTATATTTGATAAAATAAATTATTGTAGAGATTGAAGTGGGAAATTTATTTACATATATTTGAATATATATACAAAATAAATAGAACATTTATTTTTATTTTTTTCGATTATAATATTGATGTTTTTTTAATAACGCGTATAGCACCAACCAGGTTTATTCTCTTAAAAGATTTTGCACTCGAAAATGTGAAGTTATTTCAAACGCCGCGTTTAATGGCCTACAAAGCTTAATGCGGTCTTAAAGTCGCTCCCCCCCCCCACTGCAGACTCTTCCATTGAGAGTCTAAAGCCATCTCAAGTCTACTCTAGCCAATTGAAAAGAAAATGTCTGGTGACATTAAATCAATCCATTATTTCAGCAATACTATCCGCTCGTAAATTACTTTTGTTTTATTATAATAATAATATTCCTTTAGTTTTAAAAATACGATATATTGAAATTATTATCACATTATAATGAAAATAGATAGAATTAAATTTTCGAAATTCTTTGTTTTAAAAATATATAAAAATATACTTCGATTGCAATTTGATAAATTTTATTTAATGTTTTTAATTGTATATTCACAGCCTCCAGGTGTGTAATATTTTCATTATTTAATAGTTATATGATGAATTGCCAAAGCATTTTTAATGAGAGTGGAAGGGGTGAGTTTTTGTTTGTTTCCCCCAAACTGAACTTCTATTTTATGTGTTTCCGTGTGGTTGTGCAAGTATAAGTACATATATGCCTTTAGGGGCTTGAATTAAAACTCAAATATTCTATTAATCTAAAATAATTCGTTTGTTGAGTTTAAATGTGGAAACTTAAATTATTTTTTTATTTCATCAAGAGAAATATTTAATATTTTGTATTCAATAATCAAATATTAAATATCAGAATGCATGAATTTAATATTGCTTTATATACAAAATAAAATAGGATTAAAATTAATAAATATTTTAATTTATTGATATTGATACTGGTAGTTAGCAAGGTGTAAAATGGATTCGAAAGACCATCGCTTGATTGTGAGCTTAATAGGGTCAATAAATTAGTTAAATTAATGTCTAAAGCTGAATAACTATTTATTTATACAATTATTAAATATATATAGTAATAATGGTCAAATGTATAGCCAACCAAGGTGGATAGGAGTTAAATAAGTAATTTAATAAAATATTTTTAAAAATATCTTTTTTAATGACTACATAATTGAAATAATGTATTTAAATATTATTTTTCATAATAATTTATTAATTAAATTAGATTAATATTTGTAAAATAATGTATAAATTTCAAATAAAATCATTTAATCAATCTCAATGTGTATTATTCTTAAGTTAAGGGCATTTTGAGATAAAAATAGAAATTTGAGGAGGATGTGGTTATGTTTTGAAAAAAAATTTCTACATCCCTCACTATTTAATCACAATTATTTACTTCAATATTCTACATTTATTAAAATAACAATAACAAAAGATAAATTTTTCCATAATTTAAAACCCCTTTAAAATTTAAGTATAATTTTTATAATTTAAAATAATTCTTATAAAATTCATAAAATTTCATTAAGAAAAAAAATGTATTTTCAGATATACTACAATATAAAGGAGATCTAGTCCCATCTGCAAAGTCTAATAATTATATATTAATATCAAAAAGAAAAATTAATAATGTAGACATGAATATAGAATCTTTCGTATTTTTTTCTTTTGTTTAATTAATATTTTTTATTCATTTTGAATGAATATGGTAGAAAAATTAAATAAAATTAGGATTTATTGAGGCAAAATATCAATTAAATATGTAAATCGTAAAATTTTTAAAACATTTTAATTAAAGTTTTAAATTTTCAATTCAGAATTGAGTAAAATATTTCAAATCTTAGAGGAAAATTATTTAAATAAAAATATAAATAAATTATTATTTTTATATCAAATTTGAATGTGAAGATTGAAAAGGTATTAGCGTTACTAAAATTCTGAGAATATGAATTTATTAAAAAAATAAAAAAAAATATTATCAAAGTAGATAAGAATAATATAAAATAAGATTTTTTAAATTATATACTCTAGAAGTTCGCATCGTATATCAAATATATAAATATATATTTATTTGTTTATTTTATCTTTCCAAACTTAAATAAAAAAACATATTTACAGTTCATTTCAGTAAAAAAATATAAAATTCTAATAAAATATATCTGATACATAAATATAGATACTTTAATAAATTTTTATTTAAATTTTTTCTTTTTATTTTCGTTTTTTTTTTCAATTTTATTTCCTGTTAATTTTCTTAAAATTGGAACTAACAAGATTAATTTTTAATTTTCTATTATCAATCGAAAGTAATTTTTAATTGTATTTTAATGGAATTAATAATTATAGAATTGTTTTCCTCTGAAAATTGATTTCAAGCAGTTTATATAATTGAATTCATGTTTAATTAAAAAACAAACCCTCTGGAAACCATCTCCAAAATAAATGTAGATTATAACATAATGTTTTACTAGATAATTTTATTTATTTATTTCATTTTTTAAAGCTTTTAATGAAAAAAATGTAGTTGTAATAAATATTAGATTATAAAATATTTGTATTTTTGAATTAAATAAAAATAAAACCCCAAAATACATTTTCAGTTAACTGCATTATATTGAAAATATAGGTAAGTATATTTCACTAAAATATATTAATAAAAAAAAATTATTTTTTATATACATATTAATTTCATGATTTATAAGTATATTAATATATTAATCAATTTTTAATATATATGTATGTATATATTAAATAATTATAATATTGAAAATCATTTTTTGAATAGTTATATCAAGTATGACTGATTTATTTTAATTAAAGCTTGGACTATTGGTATTTAGAAAACAACGCCCTTGGTATGTATGGTAAATGCAAATTTCATTAAAAATACCAAATTAAATTTTTAATATTGCAACTAGAACACGAGTCACGCTGTCTGTTTACTGTTTATCGTTAAAGTTAATTCCATTCGTGACTTTTGTACTTAAAAAAATTTAAAATTTTTGAATATTACTTATTAAATTATCATTTTATAGAAATATTAAGATTTTCAAAAAAATGTAATAAATATTTATAATATTTATAATATAAATAATTTAAAAAAGAAAAGAAAATTATTAAATGAAAATAATTCTTAAAAAAAAAAATATTTGAATTTAAAAAGAATTATACTAACAATAATTTTATGAAATTTATCTTTTCAATAAAAATCCAGAATTTATATATAAAAGAATAATTAAAATTTAAAAAAAAAAAAATATTTTATTTTTAATTAAATTAAAAACACAATTTCTAAAGATATTTGATATTTTGTTTTTATACATATAAATATAAATAATTTTTTTAATATCGATATAGATTTCTAAATATTCTTTTTTTTTGAATACTTACCATTTTCTAATGGTGATTTATTTTTCTCAATTTTATTCATATAAATATATATATTTATATATTTACATATATAAAAAATACTATGTTTGTGTGTATTCGCTGTCTTTTGTTGAAATCACAATAGGTTATCTATTATTTTTTTGGGTAGAAGGTGGAACCGGGCGAACAATTTCAGACGCACTGATCGCGGATGGTGCAGTAAATGACGGCACCCGTTGCTCCGACAGCTACGAAACGTACCGAACGACTGACTCACAAGCGAGCGCGCTCGTTCTCCCTCCCTCCCTTTGCGCCCCACCATCGCCTATACGCCCATAAGAGAGAAAGAGAGCGCGAAAGATTCAACCCTCTCGTAGATCTACTCACTTATTTAGAAAGAAAGATTCAAGTGGAATGGGACGCAAGCGCAATAACAATACAACATAATATATGATATTTCTAACGTGGTTTCTTTAAGATTTATTTGTTTGAAGAATTATATAAGTTAATTTTATTTTAATATATTTTAATATATTGTGTATATATATAAAATTAAAATTTTCATAAAAATAAAAAATCTGGAGTGTCTCCACTCGACTATCACGCAAATTTGAATTGGATTAAATAACATATATTAATTTATATTAAATTAAATTAATTAAATTATAAATTAAAATTAATAAATAATATTTATTAAACCAGCGTATGTTTGGCTCTTTGTTGATGGCACCACGCCACGTACTGGCGCGTGAGATTTGCAGCGTCAAAAAATTAATTCTGGTACTTTCAGAGATTCAATCAAGCTGAAAATCTATATATATAGCAGTTTTATACAATTATTAATCAGGTGAAAAATTATCAAACATATATCTTTATTTTTACGGATCACTTTAGAAGAAAAAAAATCAAAACGTTGTAGGTAATGACCCTCTTCCGGTTGAGCTACATTTCTCAAAAGTTGATAGAAAACTATGAATTTTAAATAATGCCCATGTACCAAATTTCATCATTCTAGCTTAAACCATTTTTGCGTTATCTTGGTTACATACATACACACACACAGACATTTTCCTCAACCTTAGTGAAAATGATTCAGGGACCTTCAAAACGTATAAAAACATCAAAATCTCAACATCGAAAATTTTCGTGATCGCAATACTATCTCTGACGAGATAGTAAAGAGAATTCTATTTAAAAAAATAACTATCATTAAAATATAAGTTTTTTATCTAAATTTCAAGACTTATCTTTAAAATTGATGATATTGTATTTATTTGCCCCTTTCTTTTTTGAAAATATACTAAAAAATACTGAAAAAAAAATAAAATACGTATAACAAATAACTTCTATAAAAATAAGGAAATATAAAGTATAACTTATTAGAATACTATATTATTTGTTAATATTATATAAAATGTTATAATAATTCGCTGTGGAAATAATTAAATTTTAATTTTGACAATGTATTTAATTTTGATTTCTAATATATTACAGGAGCCTAAAAAATGTGATTTATATTTAATAAATATAATTATTATATTTATTCACTAATTTTAATTTTTAAATAAATAAATGAATACTTATTTTAATTTATTTTATTATTAATAAAATCGATGTTATATATAATTTTGTTCAGTGAACAATTTTACGATATTCGCTAATATCAATAATATTTTTATGGTATTCAATAAATATTCTTAAATTTAAGGTTTGGGATAAAATGAAATTTTATTGATAATTCTCTGGATGAGAGAGCATTGATGTGTGGCATCTACTCTGGGTGGCAAAACCCTACACTATGCCACTGTCAATTGGATTTTTTTATAAAATAAAGTTTATCAATAAATTGAATTTTATTTATATTTATATAAGAAATGTTATAGAAATTTTGACTAATAAAATTAATAATATAATAAAATAATTATTGTAGTATATAATTTGTAGTATAGTTTTGAAAAAATGTGATTCAAGTTGATACATGCTCCAATAGCTCGGTTCACAAGAATATGGAAGAATATTCAAGTATAAACCAACTTAAGTTAGACTGGTTCAAACAGTTATTTTTTCGAAATTTATGTATGGGGCAAAGATGTGGACTGTCCAAAAAAATGATCGTGACCGCATAAATGCCGTCGAGATATGGTGCTGGAGACGACAGGTCATTATTTCATTGGACAGCCTATCGCACCAACATCGAGGAGTTGGTGTGTAAATGCGTCTGGTGACAATTGTCTCGAATCGTACCCTGTGTCACTTCGGCCACATTGAGGAAAATACCTTTGAGGAGATTATCATAAGGGGAAAAGATCACGTGGAAGAGCACTAAGATGTAACGACCAAAAAACACTTACGGGCAGGCCGCTGAAATGAAGATATAAAAAATCTAGTGTCTCCACTCGACTATCTCGCAAATTTGAATTGGATTAAATATCATATATTAAATTAAATTAAATTAATTAAATTATAAATTAAAATTAATAAATAATATTTGTTGAACCAGCGCATGTTTGGCTTTTTGTTGATGGCACCACGTCACGTGTTGGCGCGTGAGATTTGCAGTGTCAAAAAAATAATTCTGGAACTTTCAGCAATTTAATCAAGCTCAAATTCTATATATAGCAGTTTTATACAATTTTTAATCATGTGAAAAATTATCAAACCTATATCTATATTTTTACGGTCAGTTTAGAGGAAAAAAAATCAAAACGTTGTAGGTAATGACCCTCTTCCGGTTGAGCTACATTTCTCAAAAGTTGATAGAAAACTACGAATTTTGAATAATGCCCATGTACCAAATTTCATCATTCTAGCTCAAACCGTTTTTGCGTAATCTTGGTTACATACATACACACACACACACACACACACACACAGACATTTTTCTCAACCTTAGTGAAAATGATTCAGGAACCTTCAAAACGTATAAAAACATCAAAATCTCAACATCGAAAATTTTTAGTGATCGCAATACTATCTCTGGCGAGATAGTAAAAATTAAATATTATATATATATATATATATATATATATATAATATATATTCATATATTTCTCTGTCTTTAGATATAAGATTTAAATTCTTTTTATTACATATTTTTCTTCTATCGGAGGTTGGGCTGAGGTGATATCTCTTCGCTAAGAAAACAAATCATGAAACAACATCAACTGGGTGACTAGAATAATCAATAAAATGAGAGAATTAAAATTAAGTTCGAGGAATGTAATATATACAAAGCTTATACAAGCCAGGTGAATACCAAAACACAATAAGAGATGCCCAAAGATATAGATGTGAATGGCTCATGAAAGGAACGTTTAGAGAAATGTGTTTGCTGAAGCTAAGAACTTTCGAGTTTCATAGACCAACAGAGACAGAGATCTAAACGCATGCAATTTAATAATTTAAAATTTACTTATACTTGCTCTCCTTATTATGCTCTTTTAGAAAAATGTACTCTAACCAACGTTAAATTTAAACAAAAAAGTTATTTTCTTCAACCTCATAACACTGTTACTAGTTTGAGTTATTTATTTTTAAATACATTCTCGACTTCCAGTCTTTATCCATGGCTCTTAATCAGAAAATACAAAAATTATTACTTATAAATATTTTAAATTTGATACCGATAATGATTCTGATGAAATGAGATGATTGTAACCTTAATTTACGTTCTTCTTGATTATTATTGTCCTTGGTGATTAAAAAAAAAGAATTCAAATATTAATTATTTTCAAATTTCTCTTTTTTCACTTTAATGGATTCACTTATATTCTTCTCTGTCACTAAATATTTTGTCATTTTTAAATTGAATATATCTATATTCGTAAATCAATTTAATTTTTCTAAGATAGTAATTTTTTTAATTTTAAAAAAAATATTATATATTATTTTAATAATTAAAAGCTTTTATTATTACTTAAATTTTATTATATAAAACTCATTAAAATATATTATTAACAAAGATTGTACGTATTATTTTTTATTATAATTGTGGGTCCCCTTGTAGATAGGCAAACAACATTTCTCTTAATAAAGATCTGGATAAATCAATAAAAAAAAAAATATTAGTTGATAGATAAAAGTTAAATAGTCTAAAAATGATCTCAATTCCAATATGGTAAAGCCTAAATTCTATAATAAATTCCAAAAAAATTTTCGGAATAATTGGGAGTGTAGCCCACTTGTAGTACACCTTGGGACAGCTTTATTTTTTACTCTCAATTTTAAATTAACTCTGAGTTCTTGCAGATATAGAGTACAATCAAATTGTGAGATGTGTTTTGATTCAATCGAAAAAGCAGGTAAGGATTTATTTTTAGAATGTGCCTAGTTACTTTCATATAAAATTTTTAATGAAAATATTTTGGATTAATAGAAACTTACATATACAGTCATTTCGAAAAATCTAACTCATAATAATTGTTTTGGTGTAAAGCTTAAAATTCTGACATTCTAAAGCACGGTTGAAGAACCCGCGGCCCGCCAAGCATAATAGTACATTTTATTGGTATCCTACTATTGCAGGCATCTTAGTTACTTTTAGGTTAAATATACATATATTATAATAATCTCCACAACAATGAAACAATTTTTTGAGAGCTTAAAAGAGATTTATTATATGAATTTTTCATTAAATATTTAAGAATTAATAATTTATTAAGTTGTTTTTGCCAACAAATGTTATGGCCCGCCAAGAAATTTTGAACTTTTGTTTGGTCTTTGGATAAAAAAGGTTGCTCACTCCTGTTCTAAAATTTCAAAATTTATGGAATGATATGCCTTGGGATAGGTTGAAATGGTCCACCTTAGAACAAAAGATATGCTAAGCTGTCTTTTATTTTTCAAAAATATATTCGGTTTAAAATATTTTACGATTTAATCAAGTAACCTGTATTTATTAATACTTATTATTTCTTCTTTTATAAAGTTTAACAATAGTAAGAATTAGAAATAAAGAAGAATATCAAAAAAATCAACCAGTTCGTTGTAAATAAAAATAGAAAATATTAATTTAATAGTTTTATTATTTTACTTTGAATCTTATCATTGAAATAATTCTTTTTTCTTGAAGGAAAAATTTAAAGTAAATTGTAATTCATTTATTTAGGGGCAGCATGGCTGAGTGGGTAGAGTACGAGATTTCTACACAGGAAGCCTGAGTTCGAATCCCAGCATAGAACTCAAGATTACATATTTATTTAATTTAATAATAATAAAAATATAAAAAAAATTTAATTCAATTTAACATCGGCTGTCCCAGCTCCAGGAACTGACAAGCCCTGGTTCTACAAAGCCTGCTCCGGCAGGATAACCTCAAAACAAGCAACCATGAATCTTGATAGAATATCCAGATAATTGCTCTTCAAGAGACAAGATTCACGGATGAAAAATACAATGGACTATAAGAACTATCGCATATTCAAGAGCAAGACGGCCAAGCGAATTGGAAGAGGTTTACCACTTCTGGGCGTGGCGTTCATTGTGAACAAGAAGATCATCGATTCAATATTAGAAGTCAATGCCATCAGCAATCGCATCATGACCATGAGGATGCGATGCGCTTCTAAAAATTTATGGGAGCTTTGCGTGATCCAAGACGGTCCATACGCAATTAATTAATTCATTCATTCATTCATTTATTTAATTTTCTAGATTTATTTTTAACTATCCTAAGACCAGATACAAGTTTTATATTTCAATTTTTATTTTTCTATTTTTCTATAATGAATTTGAAATTGAAAATTATTTAATAAAGTAGAAAAAGGTTGCACAAACTGAAGTAAAATTTTGACAATCATAAAAAATTAGAAAAAAGATTGAAAAAATTATCTCAAGGTGAGCCACTCTCCCCTAATATATAAGTAAATATTTTATTAAGGTAAAAATTCGTTTTTTTTTTGTAATAAATGATAACAAATTTAAATTTACAAAGAATATAATGTTGTATTAATATATTTTCCTTCTCGTTGAATTGATTTATTTATTGACATCTCATGAAGAAATCCAACATTTTGCTCTTTTAATGCTTTTTATTCAGTTATTGTTAAAAATATCTTTGAGAAAATTTTTAAACGATATTCGGATGTTTAAATTAATAAAAAAAAGAATAAAGAAAACAAATTAAAAAGTTCACATTGAACTAACTTAATAAATATGCAGTAACATTCGTTATATAGGATATTAAAAATCAAATAAAAAAAATAACAAAAGCGAAGACAGAAACAACAGAAAAAATCAAATGAATCAATAAAAAACCCTATTATCAAAACAGATATTTTTTGTTTGCAATTAAACCCTTTTCTTTCAAATTGTTATATATTTTTTTATTTTTTTAATTTAACTTAATTATGTTTTATTTTTAAATTATATATTTTATTTCAACATTCACTTTTCTATTTTAAGTAATACTTATATGAATATTTTAATTATAAATTCAAATTTGTTTCCAATTTCAGCTCTAATTGATTTTCAATGTTTATTTTCAATATATATTAATGAAAGGAAAATACCTTCATTTTATCTTTTATTGAAAAGTATCAAGTTTCAAATTTAACACTTCTTTAATTAAAAGATTTTCCTCGAGAGGGATATTTGGATAGAAATTGAAGACCAAACGGATGGTGGAGTTATCAAAAGATAAAAAAAGAAATCATCAAAGCGTGGGTGAGAGTTTCTGAGAATGTTGTATTTCAAACTTTCAATTAAGCTTCAATCCTTAAAGGATAAAAGTAGAATTTTAGTTACAACGAATATTAACTAACTTTGCTGAAAAATTTTATATATGTACTTAAAAAAAGAAAATATAAGAAATAATATTGTTATTAAAAAACGCTGTTGTATTGAATCAAAAGAAACATTGCGAAATGACTAGATATCATATATTTAAGTAAAATTAAATTTTTTTAATTTCATTAGAGACAATTTTTTAAAATAAATGAAATGAAAAATGTGAAAATTAAAAAATATTAGTAAGATATTATTAAATTAAATAATTATTATATAGCCTTCCTTACTGAATTTCCACTTTTCTAATAAAGAGAGAGAGAGGATATGTATTTGTTCTATTTAAAAAAAGCTGGAGTGTCTCCACTCGACTATCTCGCAATTTGAATTGGATTAATTAACACATATATTATATTTAAATTAAATTTAATTAATTATAAATTATAAATTAAAATTAATAAATAATATTTATTAAACCAGCGCATGTTTGGCTCTTTGTTGATGGCACCACGTCACGTGTTGGCGCGTGATTGATAGTTAACATGTTATAAAATTTAAAAGATTAATTCCAGTACTTTCAGCGATTCAATCAAGCTGAAATTCTATATATAGCAGTTTTATACAATTATTAATCATGTGAAAAATTATCAAACATATATCTTTATTAAGGTTACTTTAGAAGGAAAAAATTAAAACGTTGTATGTAATGACCCTCTTCCGGTTGAGCTACATTTCTCAAAAGTTGATAGAAAACTACGAATTTTGAATTATGCTCATGTACCAAATTTCACACACACACACACAGACATTTTTCTCAACCTTAGTGAAAATGATTCAGGAACCTTCAAAACGTATAAAAACATCAAAATCTCAACATCGAAAATTTTCGTGATCGCAAGAGAGATAGTAAAAATTAAACAATTTTTATATTTTTGAAAATAATATTGATAACTAAAAAAAATTTAATAAATTTATAAAGATCGTTCATAAAGTTCTTATTCTAACAATGGTACCACAAGAATATTGAAAAAATTTTTGTTTATTATTCAACAAAGATAGCGTGATGCAAAGTTTCTGACAAATGTGTTGCGATCGGAGTTAACTTAATTTTTCATATTTTCCAAAAAAAAATTTTAAAATCGAATTGCGTGTTGGTTGTGATAAAATTATCCACTATAAACATAAAACGTCAAAGAAATTCAGCGGAAACACTTTTAAAGTTTCAACACTTGAGAAATGTTCAATCAAATGAGTTTTTGAACGACTGTTAACAGTTATATATTTAATAAGCAAAACTTCATTTTCGATGTAATTAAAGTTTTAGCCGGGGATTATTCATAACGGTATTGTGGATTTTTAAAACAATTTCAACGGATCTACAGGGTTTTAAACATACAGGAAATTAATCATTTTAAATGGACCTAGTTAGAATTCGGCAGAGTCCATTTTTATCCTTTAAAAGAAATGTACGTTTAACTTGATATTTATCTCTCTTTAATGCTTGTAGGAGTTCAAATTTGTAAAACAAAAACACTTTGTCACAATCCGCACTTCAATTTTACACATTTTTCAGAAAATATTGAAATTTCTAAACATAATTCACCTTCTATAAACAAACAATATCAATTGAAATAAATTCGAAAGAATAGAAATAGAATCAGAAAAAAGAAACTAGAAATATTTTCAAATTATAAACCCAATTTTATGATTTCCTCAGTGTATATATACCTATATCAAATATTTTTTTAATTATTTCCTTTTTAATATATTTATTTTATTAACTTTAGTTTTATTATTAATAAAAAGATATAAAAGATTTTATAATAATTTATAATAAATTTTTTTATTCACTTATACATAGAGATTTAAAATTTTTAATTAAATATTTTTTAATGAAATATATTATTTTTTGTAGAAAAAATAAATTTTTTAAACCAAAATTAATTATTAATCGTTTATAATCTAAATTAAAAATTGTTAAGCGTAATAAAAATAATAATTTAATTAATTTCATTGTTTAAAATGATTATTTTATTATTATTATTGTTATATTAATGGCGTGTAGGTTGTTAACATCACTTACTGATTGTATCGACCATTTATTATTTTAGTCGATTGATAATAAATAAATATACTAAAACTATTAAACTAACTGTAAATAAGTTGACCTGTGGCCAGGTCCGAACCGACCGACGGTTTGAAATAAATTAATTTCCAGCTACAGAAACAATTTCAAATAATTTTAATATCTTATCTTATTATGCTAGCTAAAATTGTATATATCTATTTATCTATATATATTGGTTCTCAAAAACCGCTCTAACGATTTTTTTCAAATTCACACTAGATATAGTATTTATAAAGAAAAATTAAGTTTTATTGATGATATCTCTTGAAACATACAGCTTCATTATTAATTTCTTAATTGAAAATTATATATGGAAAACGTCAAAATTGGCATCCATTTTTATTTGTATTAATATTTTTTTTTATTTAAAATATTTTAAAATTTATTATTTAATTTCGAAATAAAATTAAAAATATTTATTTTTAATAAAATATATATAGATATTTATTAATCTCTCTCAAAAAAAAAAAATAAATAAAAAACATCAAATACTGCTAAGACAGTAAAAAAATGACAATTTTTTATCTAAATACATATAGTCCAGAGGTTGGACTGATGTTTTAACGAGTGGATTTCGTCGGTTCGAAACTCGCCGGGTGAATCGTTATTTAAAAATGAAAATAATGATTTTGTTATTTTTTTTTCTTTTTATCTATTGTTTACTTTTTAATAAATTACTATTCTATATTTATTTATTCATTGTTCTTTTATTAATTAAGTTTTAGATAGTTTTATAATTTTTAATATTTTTTCAATAAAATATTATTTAATATATTTATTAATATTATTTTATTTATTATTATTGAGTACCCGAAGTTCCATTCATTTTAATCAGATTGATGCAATGATGCAACAGTTAATAATTGTAATATTGTAATAAATTTCTATCTTGAAAATTGTTACATATTATTCAGGATATTTTAAAAACAATTTCTTTCTTTAATTAATTTTCATTTTTTCTATAAGTCAGATATATTTCCAAATATTAAATAATTTTTGAAGTGAAAACTTCTTTAGCGGCGTTGAGCACTTTTGATCGTGACCAACACCATGAAGCTAGCACATTACGTCTGCTTTCAAATTTCTTATAACAGAGCGCGAAATTTGAATTGTCATTAGAACTGTTTTATAATTCTTATCTCTAACATATAAATATATATTTATTATGTAAAGTTCATTTCATATATACATATATAATCAAAATTATACGAAATGAACTTCACATAATAAATATATATTTTATGTTAGAGATAAGAATTATAAAACAGTTCGTATTGCAATATTTTAAACAAAGTTGTGTATTTATATATATATAAATATAAGTTACAAATTTGTTTAAAATATATGTTTAAAATAATATATAAGTTATATATATATACATGCATATGAAATTCATCTTTCTCGTGAAATAGCGCGAATTTCGTCTGTTTTAAAATTTCTTACGCAGAAGTTTTCACTTCTGTCGGCCAGTCCCACGACTGCCAATTTTGCTTTTTTAATTCCGAAAAGCTGCAAAGCACGTTTTTTTGTCTTTAGTTTGTTTTATAACCACTTGGGGCGCTAAACAGTTTTTCAAAAAAACACTATAGAAAAAAAATATATGTACCTATATATTATATATTTATGTATTATTGAGGAGCACAAGTTCATTAATTTTAATCAGATTGATGCAAATGTGTAACATTTAATAATTGTAATAAATAATTAAAGAATTGTGTATCAATATTTTTTAAAGGGTAGAGCGAGAGCTCGGTGTCCCAGGTATTAATATTACCAGCCAAATCCAATAATAATGAATCATTTTTTTTAACTTAAGTACCGAGCCGAGGCTCGGGGTCCCGGTACTATCTATTAATGTAATAAAAAACAGATATGGATATAACATAAATATTTTTAATTTTATTTATAATATATAGCTGAAGTAGCCGGCGTTGCCGGCGTTACCCGAGGCTGTGACGTCATGAAGGGCTGGGTGACGTCATATAATTTTAAATTAAGAAAAACATAATGAAGATGATTTTTCCCGAGGATAAAACCAATACATTCGTGGTGATATGTAAAAAAATCTCCTCATGTGAAATTTGGTGTGAAAATAACCTTTCCCTTCCTATCGTGGATCGCTAATACTACCACTTCCGGTTTCCGGATTTGCACCAAAAGTTGATCAATTCATCCCACTGATGCATTAAGTAAATATACCAAATTTCATCAAAATCCGTTAAGCCGTTCAGGCTGAACACATCTATACGGACGGACAGACGGACAGACGGACGGACAGACATCATGCTAAAAATACTCTTTTCTGTTAAGAAAATGCATGATTCGTGGAAATATGTAAAAATCTCCACATGTGAAATTTGGTGTGAAAACAATACCTCCCTTACTATCGTCGGTCGGTAAAAGAACCACCCCGGACTAGACTAATATCAATAATGGGGACTAGTGACAATAAACTGAACTAACAATCAAGTTCTCTTCCAACACTGAAAGATGATGGTCCTGTCAATATATATATATATATATATATATACTAACTGCTCAGAGCGCCTTCGGCGCTCTTCATACCTAAACGGGTGCCGACCCCCAAAGTAATTCATAGTATTTGGATGAAAGTAGTAAAAGGTTTTCATCCATTTTTTTGTTTCAATCAGTATATTACATAAAACATTCATTTGTTTTTATGTTCTTAATTAAAATATATTTTAATTTAATCAGTAAATTAATTATATATTACTATTGTATTTGTTATATCTATCTATCTATCTCTGTGGCTCAACCGATCTCGAAAGCAACCCCATTTCTCCAAGTATCCCAATCCAAGCTATATGTATATGTTCAAGCCAACACCGATTCAGCAGTTGACCCGTAGGTACATATTCACAGTTGATTTGTCTAAAACCGAGTGTTCCAGACAAACCCACCTTATTAGGAATTGAATAACATATAGGGTTAAAATGCGATATATAATGAAAGAGATTTATCATAAAATGGTAATATTAATTGAAGTTACCATAAAAATATATACATAAATGAACTAGAATTAGGTTTTTAATTCTAGTCTTAATCGGTTTAATTTAATTTAATTTAATTCACTTAAAACTTCTACCTATATAGTAAAATATTTAAAATATATCAAAGTTTAAATTATGAAATTGTATATTTCAAAATGAAAATAAAAAGTTAAAGAAAATAATCGCGATATTCAATTATTTTTTTTATTATTAATTAAATTAAAAAAAAACAATTGAATATTTAATAAGGCCTCCTCCTTTCCCCATAAATTAGCCCTTCCAAGCCTCGCCTTCCGAAATTTAGAATAAGTAATAATAAAGAAAATTTGCCTTAAAAAAAAAGATTAAAAAAAAAATAAGGCGTTTGGTCTGTAGCCTCTTTGAATCAGCTGAGAGTGCCTTTGATTTTTTGGATTTCGAAATGAAACCGCGACATTCGGGGCAACCTGAAATAAAACCTACCTAGTAAGGGAGTGCATAGCCTCCATCAAATTGGATGGAAGGCCCATGCTAATCGAAAAAGCCCTGCGCTCAAAAGGTAACCAACAATTTGTTCCTGTTCAGGCTAATCCCATTTCGGAACTATGCTGAATTACCTTCCCGAATGTCCGTTCATCCAATCCACCTCAAATACACTCTCAGTAATACAAAAGGCACAATTCAGACCTGACATGCAATTCATGCAAACCATCCCTTAAATAATAGCATGGCATTTGTTTTATCCACCCACATTTTATTTATTTATTAATTCTAATCTAATCTATGAATTAGTATGATGAGAACATGCATGGATGTGGGAGGCTACCACCTCTAAATTCCTAACAACTATATATATATATCAAAAAATATCCACCCTCCCAGTATAACGCATCGAAACCTACTAATTCTAAAAATACCTTTGTCTCTTCTGCCTCCTTTATCAATGCTTCTTCTTGAAAGATGTACTCTGAAATTCCCTAATCTCACTAAATTCTGTCATATAATTTAATATATTTCTCTATATTATCAAAAGCAAAAAATCATTGTAATTTAATTCTACTTTCTATATTATATTAAACTTTACTTTAAATATTATATTTACATTTTCTATTTTAAAGTGCGCCATGCTAAATGAATAACGATTATTACTTACATTTGGAGAGCTGTATTTCAATCATTTCATCGTCATGAAGGATGGAGAAGATAATCAAGAATTCAAATCAACATTCAGTAGCAGGAACGAAGATTGAAACATAAAATAGAAGAAGAAAAATAATTTATTAGTTTATAATCAATAAATTTAAATTGAATTAAAAATAAAATTAATAATAAATACTGACCTCGGAGTTAATAAAGGGTTGATATTTCTCGCAGATTAAACTCGAAGAACAGCTCGTAGACTTGAATTGATGTCCATCACTCTCGCCTCGAAAAAGAAAAAAATAATTAAGATTAGATATTTATATTATATACAGGAAATAAAAAAAATAAGATATAAATAAATAAATAATATTAATAGGATTAAAAAAGTGTATAGATTTTTAAAAATATTATCTTATTTCTGTAATATTAAAATACTAAAATTATTTTACATCCTATATAGAACCATGATTATAATAAATTATAATACGCATTTAATAGACATATAATAAAAATATCTTAGAAAACATCAGAAAACTAATTATGATTATATTATTAATTTCACGAAGATTTTATTCTGTTTAATTGATATATACGAGTAGGTAATAGAAATATTATTCATTTTTCAAAAGTGTTATAATAATATGAAATTGACAAAACAATATTCATATGAGATTGGAAAGGAACGGTGTGAGCGATAATGAGATTAGAAAGAATATATAGATTATAGAATATTTAAAATTATATATTCCTATATGAATATAAGAAATTTATATTTTTTTGATTTATAATTATATTATATGAATTTTGAAAATAATCAGCACATCTTCCTATTTTTTAAATAAATAAGTTTTAATAGGATTAGTATATATATTGAAATTTAAAAAATATTTCAATAAATATATTTAAAGAAAAATAAAATTTTGTATATGATTTTTTAATTTTTAAATAATTTTAATTTAACTTTTAATAAAATTTAATTAATGAGATCTGATAGAATATTTAAGATTAATTCTTTTCAAAGATTTGAATGAGAAATTTATAAATTTACTTGGGTATATGAATAAAAAATTATAAAAATACACTTTATAAAATTTAATTTTTATTGAAATATTTTTTTTTTTTTAAAGTTCACTAATCTTCCTTTTAATTAATAAAAATAAATAATAGAATTACAATTAATTCTTGATTAAGGGATGATTTCAGTGGAGAGGCCGTTCAGGGTCCTACACTCACCAGGGAAGGGAACTAAATGCGTTCGAGTCAGCCGGCCTGCATGAGGAGGTGAGTTCAGGCGTCGGAGGGGCATGGAGAGGGGCGAGCGGGGAGTGCAGAGGTGAGCGCTCTACTGCAAATTATTTCAAATAAAATACATATTCAAATAAAATAAAATAAACAAATATAAATTTTTAAAATTAGTGGTCTTTTAGAATACATCTTAAATCGAATCAATAAGTTTAATTCTATTAATTCTATTAAATCAATAAGCTTAATTTTATTCAAAGATTTTAATGAAAATTTAAAAAAAAAATTATAAATATATCAGTAAGAAGTTCATTAATGAAATTATCATATTTTGAAAAAAAAACCTAGGAGGTGGCGTATTAATGTAAATGGTTCAATTTAAATTTAAAATTGTTTGCCGAATGTGATATAATTTTAAGTACCGGGACCCCGAGCCTCGGCTCGGTACTTAAGTTAAAAAAAATGATTCATTATTATTGGGTTTGGCTGATAATATTAATACCGGGACCCCGAGCCTCGGCTCGGTACTTAAGTTAAAAAAAATGATTCATTATTATTGAATTTGGCTGGTAATATTAATACCTGGGACACCGAGCTATTGCTCGACCCTTTAAAAAATATTGATATACAATTTTTTAATAAAATCTCATATCAAAAAAGAAAATTTATTAAAAATTAAAAATAAAAAAATATAAACATCTCCTTTTTATTATTTATCTAAAAATTCATATTTTAATTTTTATATAACCTACAAATCATTTTTTTTCTTAAAATATAGTTGTAATAAATAATTTTAACAAAAACAAAAAATAATATAATTTAGTCATTTTAATTGACATTTTGAAAATATTTTATTATTCATAAAAAATTTAAAATAATATATTCTGTTTTTTTATTTTAGACAATGATAAAATTGGATTTCTTAAAATGACCCATTAAAAATTTGTTTCCTAAAATGTTCCAAATAAATTAAAATAAATTGATTTTCATTTCAATATATAAAAACCTTTTCAAATTTACTTGATCAAATAAAATAATTGATCCTATATTATATATACATCGAACACCGAGCTATCGCTCGACCCTTTCATAAATAAATAACAAAATTGTATCAAATACCATTTATTATTCAATATTATTACAATCATTCACACCAATATTAATATTAGATCATTACATCAATCTAATTAAAATTAATATAACTTAAATATAATTTTTTTTTTTTTTTTTTTTTTATTTATAGTGTGTTAGGGGAAAGCTAATCTTAAACAATTTTTAAAAAGTTTAATGTATGGATATATGTGTTCATGCAATGAAAACAGATATCGGTATAACAAATATTTTTAATTTTATTTAATATTTATAATATAAATAATAAGATATAAGAAGCGGTGGCTTGATTGAATAAATGTGTTAAAATTTAAACAAATTCAAATATTCTTTTATATACAATTGTAATAATAAATAATAATGATTTGATAAAGGATATAACTTTAATTTGGGCGCCAAGATAATAAGGGTTGATAAAAATAAACTTTCACAAAATATTTGTATATTGTTAACGGGTTTAATAGAAAGAAAGAAAACAAAAATAAAGATAAATTTACCAAATATTTCAGAACATGGAACATATAAACATAAATTTAAGGATTGAGTACCATGCCCTATCTCATCAGCTCAATGGTTTCACAACGACTCCAACGACTGTCTATCATAGCGAGCCAAGGGCTGCTAAGATCTTTAGGGGAATCCCTTTTAGTTTGCGCGGGCTCCACCTGAGCAGCACCTCCTGGGAGCCAATTCCAGTGGATGAGTTCACCAGGTTTAAATATAATTACAAATAAAATAAATGGTCCGCCCGTTACACACACATATTATATACAATTTAATATTATTTTATATATATTTATATTATTGAATATATGTGTTAAAATTTCAACAAATTCAATTTTAAGAATAGATATATATATATATATATTAAAGAAAGAAATTGTTTTTAAAATATCCTAAATAATATGTAACAATTTTCAAGATAGAAATTTATTACAATATTACTATTATTAAATGTTGCATCATTGCATCAATCTGATTAAAATGAATGGAACTTCGGGTACTCAATAATAATAAATAAATAATATTAATAAATATTAAATGATATTTTAGTGAAGAAATATTAAAAATTATAAAACTATCTAAAACTTAATTAATAAAATAAAATAAAAGAACAATGAATAAATAAATATAAAATAGTAATTTATTAAAAAATAATAGATTAAAAAAAAAAAAAAACTATTTTCCGCCGGTTTCGATCCTGCGAAGTTGAATCGTCAGACAGTCGCTCTACCCAATAGACTAATAATACTTAGATGATGAAAACGACATTTTTTACTTTCTTAGCAAGACGTATATGTTTTTTGTTTTTGTTTTTGTTTTTTTTTTGAGAGAGATTAATAAATATCTATATATATTTTATTAAAAATAAATATTTTTAATTTTATTTCGAAATTAAATAATAAATTTTAAAATATTTTAAATAAAAAAAAATATTAATACAATTTCAGTTAAAAAATAAAAATGGATGCCAATTTTGACGTTTTCCATATATAATTTTTAATTAAGAAATTAATAATGAAAATGTATTTTTCAAGAGATGTGATCAATAAAACTCAATTTTTCTTTATAGATACTATATCTAGTGTAAATTTGAAAAAAATCGTTAGAGCGGTTTTTGAGAACCAATGGCTATATATATGTAACAAAGTCACTGTTATATAGTACCCTTTAGTCACCGCCATCTGTTAGTGATATTGTTTGTATTATTTATAAGAATCAACTAACTAATTTTAGAATGGATTAAAGACGAATATAAATTGTAATAGGATAATTTTTAATTAGAATTATTAGTTAATAATTTATATTTGGCATTTGTAAGAATTATCTGGAAGAATCAACTTTAGAATCGATTTCTTTACAGGTAATTTATATTTCTAATATTGTAAATAATCAATGTAAAAAAAAATTAATATTGAATAAAAATCTTTACAGAGAACGAAATCGATTTAGTTACCAGAATCCCTGAACATACTTATAAATCGATTCTTTTCAAGATTGGAAACATGCCTTCTGATATAAAGATTCACATCGTTAAGGAATTTGAAGAAGGAAAATTGGTGAATAAAATCAAGACCATAAAATTTCTGGGCAGTGATGAAATATATGCATTCCCAACGGAGAGCCAGCATGAAAGTGAACATCAGGACCTCTTTCAGCTAAGTACAGTGAAATTAGGATGTAAGAGTATGTTAAAACAGGGAAATTTCAGAAACATAAATATTGCATTGTCAGAAAAATTAAAAAAAAGATATTTAGATGAAAAAGATAATTTTATATTTGATGGATATATGCTGGAAGAAGTTTTTGTTGAAAATATAGAAAAATCTAATCCATTAGAGATGAAACTGGATTATAATTATGTGAATAAAATAAATTTATTAGAGATTGAAAAAAAATTTAATATTGAGAAATTCATAGGCATTCAACAAAATGCTAAAGAATGGATAAAAACATTTGAAAGTGAATGTCATAGGCATCAAATAATAATAGATTCCATGAAAATACAAACATTGCGATTATTTTTAGAAGGAAATGCCAATGACTGGTACAGGATTAACAGTAAAAAAATTATTGATAGTAATTGGAGTGAATGGAGAGAATCCTTCTTATTAGTTTATGCGAGTAAAGGGTGGTCTGATGTGAGATATGCATATAAATATAGATATATGGGAGAATCGGTCATCGATTACTGTCTGAAAAAAGAAAGATTATTAGTAGAAGCTGAGCCTTCCATTTCAGAAACCTCAAAAGTAAATCATATTATGGTAGGTTTACCCATTCATATTCAGAATATAGTAGATAAAGATGAGGTGACAAATACCAACAAATTAATTAATATGCTAAGAAAATATGATTGGGCTATAATAAAAAAGAAAAATAATGAAATAAAAACAGATATAAATGTCAAGAAGGTTCCTTGTTATATATGTAAAGGATTGGAAAAAGGAGACCGATATCATCCAGTTGAGAAGTGTTTTAATAAAAAAATATATGATAAAAAAATTAGTATAAACTGTTTGGAAGAGATGGTTTCGAATGAAAAAAACGTATAAGCCCCGGCAGAACAATACCGTTAATAAAATTAAATGTAGTAATTAACAAAAATAAAAATATCAAAGCAGTATATGATACGGGTTCAAATGTATCTCTTATTAATTATAAAGTAATTATGAAAGAAATAAAAAAAAAAATAAAAAGGGAAAATATTATATTTAAGACGATTAACGGGATAAGTTTTGTTGAAGGCCGGGCCCACTTACAATTGAAGATAAATGAAATTTCGGATACATTGAATGTTTATATAATTAAAAATAATAATTTTTCATATGACATGTTACTTGGACTTGACGCAATAAAAAAATTTAAATTAATACAAAATGAGGAATTAAAAATATTTCAAAAAATTGGAAATGTTACAAAAGAAATAAAAGATATTGAAATTGATAATAATATAAATAGTCAAAATAATAGAGACAGATATAAAAATAAAAATATTGAATACAAAAGAAAAGATTATAAAGAAATAAACTTGAATGAATACATCGACTTGGATGAATATGAATCCCATTTAAATCATTTAAATAAGGATAATAGAAATGAATTAAAAAAATTATTAATTAATAAAAAAAAACATATTTGCTAAAGATAAATATGATACAGGGAAAGTAAAAAATTATGAAGCTGTGGTCAAATTGAGAGAATATAAATATATATCAAAGAAACCATATAGAAGTTCTTTGCCTGATCAGAAGGAAATTGAAAAACAAGTAGAGAGGTTACAGGAGGCAGGTCTTATAGAAGAATCATCTTCCCCTTTTGCTGCTCCTGTAACAATGGCATACAAGAAGGATGAAGCTGGAAGAAAAAGGTTGTGTTGCGATTTCAGGGAATTGAATAAGTTAGTTGTACCAGAGAGTCAACCGTTTTTAAGAATAGAAGATATAATGGTAAAAGCAGGCGATTGTTCATGGTTTTCTGCGTTGGACATAAACTCGGCTTTCTGGTCAATTCCTGTAAGAAATAAGGATAGAGAAAAATTAGGGTTTGTCACACAAAAGGGCCATTGGCAGTGGAATGTTTTACCTTTCGGATTAAGAATCTCAAGTAGTGTGTTTCAAAGGATACTCTCAAACTTATTAAGAAGAAATAAATTAGACAGTTTTTGTGTTAACTACATTGACGATATATTAATCTTTTCAAATACATTTGAGGAACACATGAAACATATTGAGTTAGTATTGGATATGATTAAAAAAGAAGGATTCAAATTAAAATTAATAAAATGCATATTTGCAAAGAATGCTGTTAAATATTTAGGACATATTATAGAAAAAGGGAGAATAATGCCTTACAAGGACAATCTCATAGCAATACAAAAATTTGAAACACCTAAAAGTAAGAAAAACATAAGACAATTTTTAGGAAAGGTAAATTTTTATTATAAATACATTGAAAATGCTGTGAAACTCCTGGAACCATTACATAATCTACTAAGAAAAAATGTTAATTTCAAATGGGATTGTAAATGTGAGGAATCTTTTAAATTAATAAAAGAGTATTTATGTTCGAGTCCCATATTAAAAATATATGATGAAAAAAAAGAGGTGTTCATATACACGGATGCAAGTGGAGAAGGTTTAGGCGCCGTCTTTAAACAGCCTGATGATGATGGTTTTCTACATCCAGTTGCATATTTCTCTAAAAAGTTGAGTAATGGCCAAAAGAAAAGAAAAGCTATTTATCTAGAGTGTTTAGCTATTAAGGAAGCAATTGTTTACTGGCAACACTGGTTAATAGGAAGAAAATTTAATATAATCTCAGATCATAAACCTTTGGAGACTTTGCGTGTGAAAGCTAGAACAGATGAACCTCTTGGGGATCTTATGCATTATTTGTCTCAGTATGATTTCAAAATCATGTATGCACCAGGATCCTCAAATGTGGAAGCAGACTCTTTGTCTCGAAATCCAGTGTTAGAAAGTTTT
The DNA here is from genome assembly GCA_963082975.1 of Labia minor. Classification (NCBI taxonomy): domain Eukaryota; kingdom Metazoa; phylum Arthropoda; class Insecta; order Dermaptera; family Spongiphoridae; genus Labia; species Labia minor. The sequence goes on from OY720349.1 coordinate 53,601,534, forward strand.
GAGAATGAAGAGGATGTCTTAGAAGTAGTGAATTTAGTGACAATGAATGAGATTATAGATGATCAGAAATTAAATGAGCATGAAATAAAAAAGTCAATTGACATAAATTATAAAGGTAATATTTACTTTAAATGTACGAAGGCAAATCTTAGAATATATATATCAGAGAGATTAGGTTTGGAATTGTGCAAGAAAGTTCACAAAATTTATGGACATATTGGAGTAAAACAAATGATAAAGATAATAAGACCACAATATTATTTTAAAAAAATGGATAAAATGATTAATAATATATGTAAAAATTGTGAAATTTGCATTTTAAATAAGTCAAGAAAGGGCAGAGTTATTGGTTTATTGTCACAACTAGGCCCAGCTAAAGAACCATATGAAATAGTTTCAATGGACACAATAGGAGGATTTGCCGGAAATGGATCTAAAAAAAAATATCTCCACTTATTGATTGATCATTTAACCAGATATATTTATGCAGTACCATCGGAGACACAATCAGCACGGGATTATATAAGATTAATTAAAAAAATAGAAAAGCCTAACAAAATAAAATTATTATTATGCGATCAATATAGTGCAATAAATTCTAGAGAATTTAAAAACTTTGTAAAAATCGAAGACATAAATATAGTTTTTACGGATGTAGATTGCCCGGAATCAAATGGAATGGTTGAACGTGTAAATCAGACGATTGTGAATAGAATAAGATGTAAAATAAATGAAGGAAATAAAAGATCTTGGGTGATTGTATTAAATGAGTGCATTGAGGAATATAACAAAACAATTCATACAGTGACAGGTTTTGCTCCAAAATATCTATTATATGGAATAAAATCAGAAATAACACCAGATAGTTTAGCGAGATTAAGTAGTGTAAAAGAAGATAGAGAAGAAGCTATTAAAAACTCTTTAGTTAGTTTTCAAAAAAATAAAATTAATATTGACAAAAGGAGAAAGGAATTAAAATTTAAAAAAGGTGATTTAGTGTACATTGAAACAGGAAATAAGATAAACAGAAGAAAGTTGGATCAAATACGAATGGGTCCATTTCATGTGATAGGACAATTTTCAAACTCAATATATGAAATAGACTGTAAGAAAAAAGGAAAGGATTCCACATTAATTCATGTAAATAAGTTAATACCTTATAAATTGTAAAAAAAAAAAAAAAAAAAAAAAAAAAAATTAATTAATTTTTTTTTGTGAGGATGGGGGAGATGTAACAAAGTCACTGTTATATAGTACCCTTTAGTCACCGCCATCTGTTAGTGATATTGTTTGTATTATTTATAAGAATCAACTAACTAATTTTAGAATGGATTAAAGACGAATATAAATTGTAATAGGATAATTTTTAATTAGAATTATTAGTTAATAATTTATATTTGGCATTTGTAAGAATTATCTGGAAGAATCAACTTTAGAATCGATTTCTTTACAGGTAATTTATATTTCTAATATTGTAAATAATCAATGTAAAAAAAAATTAATATTGAATAAAAATCTTTACAGAGAACGAAATCGATTTAGTTACCAGAATCCCTGAACATACTTATATATATATATACAATTTTAGCTAGCATAATAAGATAAGATTTAATGTAAATATATTTCATAAAAAAGAGGGTAAATGGTAAGAATTGTTCTTATCTTGGTTGGGATACGGTATAGCAGAGGTTCTTAAACTGTGGTCCGCGGACCCCTGGGGGTCCGCGAAGCCTTTACTGGGGGTCCGCAAAGCCATCGTACAGGTGCACGAGAAAATGATGAGTCAGTTAAAACTTTATTTAATATAAAAGGAGCGATGGCATGGCTTTGTGAGGAAACAGATCAAATACCCAAATTCAACGAAATGTGCAAGAAAATTATTGCTACCGTTTCCATCTTCATATTTAGCTGAATTTTCTAATAAAATCTGTTCTACAATATGCAAAAAAATCGTTATTCACCAATCACTGTTAGAAATATTCACCATATATCCTTGTTCTTATGAGATCTTAAGCCAGAAATTAACTAATAAAATGACGTAAAGTACCTAAAGTTGGGATGGGGTCCGTCAAAAAGAATTTTCTCAAGTGGGGGTCCGCGGAGTACATAAGTTTAAGAACCTCTGCGGTATAGTATGTCTACATGTCATTTCGAAGATATCGATGAGTTATGCTTTTCCTTGCTGTGTTCTTAGCAAATTACGTTAAACAATTCTTTTCTAGTATGAATTTCTATTTTAATTCTAAAAAAAATTTAGTAAGTAATACATTAGTTACATACCCAATTAACATTTTATATATCTTAACCTTCTTTGGTTCCAGTATATTTTTCAGTTAGAGGAACTATTTCCAAAATAATTTTTTATATATGCAAATTAATTCATAAATCTAGTCCAATTTTTTCTAAATTTTTTCAATTTGTTTATTAAAAAAATAAGTTGACCTGTGGTCAGGTCCGAACCGTCGATGAAGTAAATTAATTTCCAGCTACAGAAACAATTTCAAATAATTTTAAGATATCTATTAATGTAATAAAAAACAGATATGGAAATAACATAAATATTTTTAATTTTATTTTAATTAGAATATATATGTAAGACCAGGCTGTGACGTCATGAATGGCTGGATGACGAATATAATTTTAAATTAAGAAAAAACTAATAAAGGTGATGTTTCTCGAAGATAAAACCAATACAAAGTGCATGATTCGTGGTGTTATATAAAAAATCTCATCATGTGAAATTTGTTGTGTAAATAACCCTTCCCTCCCTATCGTCGATCGCTAATACTACCACTTCCGGTTTCCGGCTATACACCAAAAGTTGATGAATTCATGCTACTGATGCATTAAGTAAATTAACCAAATTTTATCAAAATCCGTTGAGCCGTTCAAGCTGTACACATCTATACGGACGGAGGGACAGACATGCTAAAAATACTTTTTTCTGTTAAGAAAATGCATGATTCGTGGAGATATGTAAAAATCTCCACACGTGAAATTTGGTGTGAAAACAATACCTCCCTTACTATCGTCGGTAGGTAAAAAAGAAACACATTAATAAACAATTACCTACATTAGAATACAATAATTTGGATTTAAAACAAATTTTAAAAAAATACTGAATTTAAAAAAAAAGACAAATTTAAAACAACTCTTTTATATCATTTGCCAAAATGTTTTTATTTATATTTTAATTTAATGAGAAAAACTATTTAATATTTCATTGTATATGTTATATTGTATTATAATATTCCTTAAAATTTATTTTGATATTCGATTCATAATAATAATTATTCCTGGGTTATTGAATAATTTTTATTATATTGACATTTAGATGAACCCAAAGTTTCCCATAATCATAAAAATATAAATAAATTCAAATAATTATTTTTTTAATTTCATTAGGATTTTATTTAAACTAAGTCATAATAAATTATGTACAGAAATTTTGAAAATTCTTAGCGAGATTAGATTTGATTTATTGTTGTCCGATTTGACCTCAATCGGCATTGATATTCTCCTAAGATTAGAAGAAACTTATTGAGTCCTACCCATGTCCAATTCATTTACCCATCCAAGTTGCATGAGAGATCTAATTTTCAAAATTTGTATAGAAAAATTTAAAAATGAGATTATAAGTATACAGATTACAAATAGTGTATATATTATTAAAATTAGTATTTTTTTATAAATTTAACAATATCTAACTTATGTTATAAATATTCTTGTATAATATATTTTAATATTATAATTTAATTAATTTGTTAGTTTTTTGTAAAATAAAAATTATGTTCATAGAGAGAACTGTTGTGTAATCAAATTATATACGTAAACTATTAGGTGACAGGGCCCAGAAGCCTAAAAGCCTCCATTTTCTTTAATTTAATACCCTTACCTTAATAGATGTAATTTTTATTTCTAAATTTAAATCTAAACAAATGAAAAATCTGTTCATTATAAATATGCAAATTTTTAAGTATTATAATGAACTTATTTTTCTGATTTTAGCAAGTTGATCTTCAAAATTTTATTTTAATTTACATTTAATTTAAATGATTATTATTATAGTAGAATCTCGATAAGTTAAAGTCCAATGGGAACACAACATATTTTAAATTATAGAGGTTTTAAGTTATCAAGGGTCTATGTTAGGGATAGGTTAATAACATTTTTTTAAAGACTAAATCATGTCGTTTCTTAAAATTCTCTAACCAGCCATTGCTGGTTTTAAAATTTTTTTGATTTTCAGCGAATTAGCGAAGTCTTCAGCTTTTTCTTTCAGTATGGGTCCACTAACACTGATGTTTTTGTTTCGACACTGTTTGAACTAAGTAAACATTGTTCTAAATTAGGGAATTCAGCAATTTTTCGTCTTTTTCATTGAAGACTTTCTCCTGATTCTTGTTTCTTCAAGATTTCACCTTCTGAGGACCAATACAGAGATTACTTATTTAAGTTATAGAGGTTGCGTATTTTAAGTTATTCAGGTTTTGGGCTCGGATGGGAAGGGAACATATTATCTTTTGAAGTTATAGAGGTTTTTAAGTTATCGAGGTTTGAGTTATCGAGGTTCTACTGTTTTATATGAAAAATTAAAGAAATTCAAATATTATTTTTTTTAATTTATATTCGATCTAATATCATTTTTTATCAATATAAAATTCCAAAAGTAATAAATAAAAAAGAAACTTTTTTAAAATGGTTTTGTTCTTGTTTAAATTTATAAAATTTATCTAAATTAGTTTTTTTAATTTCAAATTTATTAATTGTATTCAATATAAGAACAAAGAGTTAAATATATTTTTCTTCCCGATTTCGTTTTAGAAAATAATTCACTATATAGAATATAATCATTTGAATTAAAAAAAATATTAAAAAATCTAACCAATTTTAAAAAGAGAAAAATTTAAAACATTTTCTTTATAGGTTTCACTTAAATTGAAGAAATATTCAAATAAAATAAGAATAATTTAAAAAATATAAAATAATTTAATAAATATAATCTATATATTTTATTAAATTATTTAAAATGAATTAAATAATTGAAATGATAATTGAATATTAGAAATTAAAATAGAAATTTAAATATTATAATAATCCTTTGTATAGGAATTGCTTAAATTATTAATTTTATATTCATTTTAGGAAATGAATCGACTTTACTGAGCCACGAGAGTCTGAATTGGCTCATGAATTTTAGGAGCTTCTCAACATTTGATCAATGTTTATAATATTTAAATTCATTGTTTATAATATATATATATATATATATATATATATACATTTATAATATATATAATAATATATTTATAAAACATAGGATTTCAAGAATCTTAAAGAATTTACGGCCAAAAATTTGAGATATTATTTAAAAATTATTGTTATATCTATATATTTAATACGACAGTCTGTCCGTCTGTACGCAAAAAACTCCAGAGCCTAAACTACAAGGAGTAAGGTAACCAAATTTTTCTGAGGTGAAGGGTACCTCAAATGAGATGAAAAATAAAAAAGAAATTAGAATCTTAGGTAACTCCTGAGCTGAGCTGCGGGTGTTCCATTTTCCAGAAATATATATAAAGGAGAGTGTTTGTATGTATGTAATTTGTTTACTTTTTTGTGTTGTCATAGAAACAGATATATATATATATAATTAGAACCTCTCTCTCTCCCTCTATTTAAAATTTTAAAAAATTTCTTAAGCCAGGTAAATTAATTGGACTGGAAGAGGAGACATGTGATTAGAGAAATTGGGGAAAAATCAACCGAAATGTAATTAAACAAAAAAATTCAAGAATTATGCTACGGATACGACTTACATACAATTAAATATAGATTTTGAAAAAGTATAAATATTTAAATACTTAAGATCTCTAATCACAAAGGATAATAATATTCGAGAAGAATTTAAATCGACGTTGTAATTGAGTAACGCCTGTTATTATGCAGTAAAGGGGTTTATCTCATCAAAGAGGATCAAAATTAAAATATATAAAACAATTATTTTTCATGTTGATCGATGACTAGGGTGACCATATTTCGAAAACACCAAACCGGGACAAACGGTATTCCTTTTTTTTAGAACTAAATTGAAAAAATTTTGAAAAAAAAATTACGAAATGTCCTAAATATTGAAAAAACGGGACAGTAGGCTGTCCCGAAGACATTTTTGGGACAGAGCATCTTGGAGAAACTAGAAATTGGGAGAAACCGATTGGGAAACATCCGGTGGAAGACCAAGGACCAAGGTGGGTGGACAATGAAGGAAGGGACATGGGAGAGATGGGACAGGGTAGGATTTGGTGGATGCTGAGGCTAAGAACTTTCGAAAACTGTAGAGACACAGAGTTAGATAAATATAACATATACAATAATAATATATAATTAATTTACTGATTAAATTAAAATATATTTTACAAGAAAACAAATAAATGTCTTATCTACTTATACTGATTGAAACAAAATGGATGAAAACCTTTTACATACTTCAACCAAATACTATGTATCACTCGGGGGAACAGGGGGCGGAGCCCCCGTCTAGGTGTGAAGAGCGCCGTAGGCGCTCGGAGCAGCTAGTTTTATATTAATTTATTAATAATTTGTTAGTTTTTTGTAAAATAGAAATTATGTGAACGCGTGGTCCTATAATTGTTGGATAATAAAATTATATTCGTAAACTTATTAAGAAACAAGGGTCCAGATGTTTAGACAGCCTAAGGCCTCCATTTTCTTTAATATAATACACTTACCTTGAAAGATGTAATTTTTAAATTTGAATCTAAAAAAATTGAAAAATCTGTTGATTATTCATAATTATTTTTAATCTAAAATTTAATAATCAATGTCAAATAAAATGCTTGTTTCTTTTATTTTTAAATTATTTAATTACAGAAAAAATTAATAAATACATCAAATATAAAAATTATAATAAAAGTTTACTATTTTTTTTATTGAATTAAACAAATGATGATTTAAAGAATAAAATTAGAAATATAATAAAAACTTAAAAATTAGCCTCGAACACTTAATAAAAAATTTAAACTTAAATTATATTCTGGATTTATTTTTATATATTTCGATTATATATTTATGTCTGTATACTCTCTTCCTAAGGATCTTCTAAATCTGCTCTTCTTATCATCATTTTTGTAGATTTTAATGAATAATCACCCAACCATTTTTCCCAAATAATCCCACGGAATGGTTCCCTTTTAGATATTATCTCGTAATACGGGCCATTCAAATTAGATTCAAAACAACTTAAACAAAAAAAAAATATATAAACAAACAAACAAAATTAGATTAATACATTTCAACTAGAGCAAATAGCACGGAAAAAATAAAAACCAACTAACATGGATAAATAAATAAATTTAATGAGTTTCATTTTATTTTTGCTTGAAATTACCTTCTAAATTAAAAAAAAAACTATAGATAAAATTTCACTGAGAGATTATTATCATCATCATAATTTAAATCTAATTTAAAAATAAAATCAGCCAATTTATTATAATTATGAAACAATATATACTTTATTCTTTAGTACGAGAAAAACAAAAATTATTTGTTTATTATTTGTTGAACTTTAATTGATTGATCAGAACTTCGGAATGAACACAAATGACTGCATAATTATATACTCTTGAAACAGTAAGATAAAAATTATATTATTAATAATAATTCCAACAAAAATAAATAATTTAGAATATAACCCAAAATTTAAAATTGTGTATCATATAAAAAAAATTTATTCATTAAATAAAAAAAAATCACTTCAATTTTAATTTCCTAATTTAATTTAATTTTATTTTATTTTATTTTTCATTAGAAACTGCAATCCATTTTCTCTTACTTTGAATAATTGTTTAATATGAAATATCAATTTATCAAATTATTAATTTAATAGATTTATCATTGCATGTTATAATTTTAATACATTTATAAATGTCGAATATTTTTATTGAACACTTATTATATCAAAAATAAAATCAATCATTAGTATAACGATACATTTATCCGAATTTAATTTATAATTAATTATCATATATATAATCTCCTTGTGTCTCTTTTCATTTACAGATCATTATATTTATTATATTACCTGTCAAACCACCAGCCACCCCCGTAAGCCGGTGCGCAAGGACAACATTTGGGTGCATTATCATGAATTTGATCCCAGGTGCTGAATGGCATTCCTGAATGAACTTGGAAAGAATCTGTCGCATTCCCTGAAAATCCTCCTAATAATAATTTATAATTTTCTGTTTCATTGGATATTCTGAAAACAATGTTTAAATTTATAAAAATAAAAAACAAGTACTTAAATGATTCAAATGTATAAGTTAAAAATAAATAGGATATAACTCTCATATATATTGAATGTAAAATAATAAAATACTTGAAAATATTATATTCTGCCCAGGCATATTCATTCTTAAATCCAAAAAGTTCAATTCGAAGAATCATTTCTTTGGCATTGGTCAATCTAAAATAAAAAAATAAATCAGACTAACATATATGAGTATAATATCTGTAAATTAAATCTATTTTAATAACATTTTTTAACAAATATTATTTTAAACATTTATTTTAAACGTAGTTAAGAGTTTTTAATTCCTTAAAAAAAATAATAAAGTAGATATTTTTGTTATATTTATATATACATATATATTGTAATATATAAGTATAAAATGCATTTTTATATATACAATGGTGCGGAAACCTAGAAAGATATTTTATGAAATGATATAGAGAAGTTGAATGAAAGACCTTTTGTCATAACACATCAAGTAAACCAGCCGACAGAGACAATAGATATATCGTCAATTAAAAGTTAAGATAATTCTTAAATTCTTTTTTTTTAAAGAACTCGTAAAAATGCATCCCATCTGGTCCCCATATCGTTATCCAAGAGGGAGTGAGGGGTGGGCAATTTTGCCAAGTGGCATTGGAGGGGATGCTGAGCTTCTACATGTTTGGACAGTTTTGATCATTCTTGGATAGAGTTCAAGGGAGGTGACTTCATCACTAAGTGAGAAAAACTACAAGGATCAACCCGTGGAGCTGTTGCCTGCCCAGATAAGACGGAAAACAAGATACCTTGAGGAAATAACCAAGAATCATCACGTGAAGTCTCAGTGTTCCCCGAACTCATTATTGATTAAATAACAGCTAAGTGGTCGACCCATATTTAAATAATTGCAATTACTTAATGAAATTCTATTTCATTTAATTTATAATATTCCAATTTATAACGGTACCATATCAACTCTTTATAATTTCTTTGTTTTATAATATTAATTTTTTTTTATTTTTATTAAATACATAATTTTAGTTTAATTTTATATATGCATTTTTAATCTGAACGAATTCAATTTTATCATCTTTATCATCCTTCGCGGATTCATTACCCATTTATTTTTCTAAATTAATCCAGAGTGCTACCAAATTAATTTAATCTTATTTTCAACCCATTTTTTTCATAAACCACCATACCTAAGTCATCCAATAAAAGGCAATATATATATATTATTTTAGAATATATCTATCCTATATTAATGCTACTAAACTTAACCACTTTTCTCCAACAATCATATCTTCTTCAAATTTTCTTAATGTATCTTTATCGTCATTTTTGAATTGGTTTCACTATAAACTTCTCACTAACCTAACTTGACCTTTTAGAATCATCTATCCTGCCCATCGCAATCTCTGCACTTTTATGATTCTAATGTTTGAGGACCCATAGAGTTAATGTAATTCTTCTTTATTCAATCACCGTCATTCCCTTTTTATCTTTTTTCGTTGGCAATTATGGGGTAGATAATATAATGATATGAGGAATAACATTTTTGTAATTATCCCAAAATATATATATACACTTATACACATATGTATATAGATACATATAATTTTAAATATAGCTATTTGGAGGATGAACTTAGTGCGCGCAAGGGATTGTGGGTAAAGATAAAAAGTTATTTGTTGGTAAATAAATGTTTCGATCGTGTTTCTTTCATATCTTTATATAAATTGTTATTATCTCATAATTATAATATACTTTAAAAACAAATATATGTTGTAGAAATTTAATTATTGAAACAATTTTCATGATTTATTAATAGTATTAATGTTAATGGTAATATTTTTGAAAATTGTATTTATAACAATAGGTTAATATCGTATTCAGAATCATTATTATTGAAAACGTGACTTATATGTAATATTCAGAATTATATAAAATTATGGATTTGATAGTTTCTCAGTTTCCCCACCTTATTTCTATGTCCGCTTTTTTCGACACGTTTTAAACTTTCTTCTCGTGTTTTTTTTTTTTTTGATTCAGTATAACCTGAATTCATAGTCGAAACTTATATTAAAGATCTTAAATACGATATTACTGTACTGATATAGTGACTATGAATCTAGATCTAATCTTAAGACCGTAATTAAGATGATCTTTAATATACGACCACACTATGTGAGTCCCATCCTATAAGTATATTTATTTATTTAAGCCTTAAAATAGTTCATACAAAAGAGTAAAAATATAATACAATAGTACAGAGGTTGCCAAAGTGGTGGTCCGCGGACCACTAGTGGTCCGCGAGAAAATTTCGCTGGTCCGCAGAAAAATGAGGAATATACTTACTCATCATGTTAAGTTATGTTTTAAGATGCATTAAAACATGATTCAATTCATAACTATACGTGATAAGTTATAAAAACTCAATGTTTATGTATTCTTTGATCACAATTTTTATTTATAAATATATTTAACACTTAAAAAATCCTATTAGTGGTCCGCGGGATTTAAATTATGAATTAACTGGTCCGTGAGGTCAAAAAGTTTGGCGACCGCTGCAATAGTATATATATATAATTTTTAATTCTTTACTTTTTAATTTTTTCAAAGGTTCAAATTTTGATTAGTAATAAATTTCAAAATTTTGCATATTATAATATAGCTAATAAATATGTATTATCAAATATTTTAATTATTATATAAAAATTGTTGGAAAATATGAATTTATAATCAACAAGACTATTTAAGTTAAATGGAATTTTATTTAGATTGAAAAATTCCAATGGGAAATTCTATAAAAAAGACCTTAATTAATGAACGATTATATAAATATAAATAAAACTCTAATAAAAATAACTTGTGTGGACTAGTACGATCCTTTGCCAATTTACTTTTTTATTTGGTTTTTATTTTGTAAAGATATCTTTTACTTTTAGTAGTAACTAGCTGCTTCGAGCGCTTCGGCGCTCTCCACACCTAGACGGGGGCTCCGCCCCCTGTACCCCCCCGAGTGTCCCTATTCTGAGCTATAACCATCTAACTCCTACCCTGTCCCATCTCTCTCACATTCCTTCCTACATTGTCCACCCTGTTCACAATTGGTCTTCGAAACGGACGCTTTCCAATCGAACTCCCCACCAATATATTTTTCCTCTCCCATTCTAGGCATGTGCCCTGCCGATCCCAGCCTTCTCGCTTTTATAACCCTAAATATATCTAGAGATGCATAGAGGTCATGCAATTCCTTGTTATGCAGTCTCCGCCATTCCCCGGTGTCCTCATCTTTCTTTGGCCCATAAATGCTGGGAAGAATCCTATTCTCAAATACTCTGAATCTACTCTCATCTCCCAGGGTTATAGACCATGCCTCCCACCTATATAATACAATTAATAATTTAATAATTTTGATCCCCTTTGATAATAATTTCCAGATTGCAACCTCGATTTAAATTCTTTGCAAATATTATTCTCTCTGATACTAATTAAAAAATAAAATATAAAATTAGCATAACACTAAACTACTATAAAAATAATATTAAAAAATATATTATATATTAAAATCTTACGTGAAAATCCAATTATGAGATCAAATTTTCTTAATTAAAATAATTTACTCACATAATCTTAAAAATTAATAGTATTAAATTATAGCCGTAATGTGAATGTTTTCAAAGTTTAAAAGGCCAATAAGATCAATTGAGATATTGTAAATATCAATAGATATGTAAAAAGATTTTTATCTGCACATTGCTCAGAATTTAAATTACCGTCAAATTATCGCCACCAGCGCCTCTATGATCTAGTATGGTAACTAAACTATTTTTAATTAATTATTCTTTATGATTTTTTTAAAAATTTTCTAATTCAAAAATCGAAAATCGGGCTTCGAGGTCTGGTGGCCAGCCCCTTTGTGCTTCCGTGTAAAAAATTCCAGGTGCCTGCGTGCGTTAGATTTGGCTGGAGGGCTCGGTCAGACAGACAGACACATTACACTTGCTTTTATTATAATAGATTGAAAGAGAAAATTTTGCAATCGACCCCCAATAATCCCCTCTGTCGCCCCTATTGAATGCTCCATAGACCTGCAAGAGGTCCACCTGGACCCCGTTGGTAATCCCTAGTATTATATAAAGTCGGCCTCATGTTATTTAAAGAAGATATATTAAATGTTATTAAATATATATTAACTATTAAATATTATATATATATATATATATATATATATATATATGAATATATAAGAATATATAAATATAGTTATTGATCAAGAGACAGAGAAAAGGAGCCTGAGACTCTCATTGAAGGTATCATAGATTTTAAACTATCTTTAAGAAAGATAAGCGAAATGTTTAACGGAAATTAGATATTAAAATTGTAGCCGATGAGAAGGCTATTATTATGATTATTATTAAATAATCCTTTAATGTAAAAGAGAACTAAGGGAGAAAATTTAGAATTTAAAAAAAATATGTAAAATAATTTGCCTTAGCATAAATGAATTTAGAGATTCTCATGAGTTATTCAAAACTTATAAATATTCAAATTGCGCTGATGATTCTAACTAATAATCATTATTAATACAATAGTCAAATAGTAAAGTTTATCATTTTTGAAAGTGAAATAAAGCAGAGGACTTTCCTCCTCTCTAGAAAGAGAAAGAATAATATTTAAATGATTATAAAATGATAAAAATAAATAATAGTCATTAATACAGCCTTCAATTAATAAATTTTCTTAAAACTTTATATTCATTCTTCTCTGTATCAACTTGAATGAAGAGTTTTGATCCTGATATATGTGAAAAAATATTTACAAAATCAAAGATTAAATATATTATAAAAATTAAAAAAAATTTATTTAAAACTCCATTTTTAATTATTCCCTAAATTAATTAAATTACTTATTTATGTTTATTTTTAGTTTTAGTTATTATTTTTATTATTTTTTAATCAATTCAATATTAAATGAATTTACTTATGTTTCTTATTTAAGATAATTAGCGTTTATAATATAATTATATAGAAAAGTTGACTAAAACTTTTTAAATATAAACATAAGAAAATCCTTATGGATTTGATATTATCTTCCTATCCTTTCTTGTATTATCAGGAGTAATTGAGCTAAATTGTATAAATGAGTTTAAATTTTATTAAAGAGATAAATGACTCGAGGTATCTGAGCACAAACAAAAGCCCTTACCTATGTATTTCATTATTCCCCAGCCAGAATTCATCTTCATTACCAAATCCAAGGGCATAGTCATTCCAAGTACGTGTAAAGTTCACCAGGCCATTTGCTCGTTGTTGGATTATCTAATGGTGTTTAAAAAGAAAAAAAAAACATTTTTAAAAAAATTTGATCTAATCACTCGTTGAATCTCAGAGTCCTACAAACGGTCCAGATAAATCCTATTGGATCCTCCATTTTGTAGCAGTGGAAGGGTCTCTGAGTACCGTTCCAACCGGGAAATTGATAAATGCCGCTTTTTGTCATCTCCTCACAACCAGTAAAATGATTCGTAGTTGGTTCTATATTTGACTCACTTGTCCTTGTGGTTGTTGTTGTTAAAATAAAAGGAGTCGTTTGGGTTGAAGAGGTTGTTGTTGTACTCCATTGTTCATCAGAAAATTCACCACTTCCTTCCATTTCGATTACTGCAAATAATATCAAAATAATATTTTAAGCTCGAGATCTATTTTTAAAACATTTTAATAATTTTTTATAAAAACAATTTGTATTTTGATTACTAGAATATTTAAAAATTTTAAAAAGTAGTTTTTAATCATGTTCATTCTTATATTGTTTGTCTATAGATATTAATTTGATAATATTAGATATAAAATTTCTTTATATATATTATATATATATAAATTTAGTACAAATTGTTTTCTACAATATCACTCATCCTACCCACACCCACGCATACTAAATCAAAGAATTTAATAATTTAATGAAAAATTAAATTTAAAAGATAATCAATATTTAATTATATTATATTATGGAGATACCTATTATACATTATTGGAAATTTCAAATACTTATTTTTCATATAGGGTTAAGGCACCAGTATATGATAGTGAACCAGAGTATGACATTTGATTAAAAATTGCTCCAACATAAAGCTTTAATATGTTTCTGGCCTGTTGTGTGCTATAAAATCAAGCAAGAGACATCTGTCAAATGTAATGGTCGACTAAGCAATTATTGAAGAATAAGAATTATTTAAGAATAAGAAAATAAAAACTGAAAGCTGGTAAGTTTATAAGCTTTTGCTGTCAATATTCATAAGGTGCTTTAGATTTTTATCAATTCACATCGTATTTATTTTTCACTTGATTCGTTTGAAATCTGTACATATGAATAGATTATACTTTTAATTATGCTTCAATATTTTGTTTATCTCTCATTTTGAGAAAAAAAGTAATTTATTGTCATTGTCATTTACTGGGCTGCAAAAACTGAAAAATTCCAGTGTTTGATAGTTTTAGAATTTGTAGGTAATGTAACGACACATTGCCCCGAGATGAGGTAACATGCTTTTCTCTTAGATGACCCTTGGGGGGGAGGACAAAGGGTTAAAAATTAGTGATGGAAATTTATTTATCTACGTTCATATATATAAAATGAAGAATTCATATGAAGAAATATAAATTCTACAATTTTTCAAAAACGGTATTTCTTGTAAAATACCAATGTATGAATTGGACGACTTGTAAAGATGAACATGAAAATTTGCTGTTCTTTTCTTGGTGTGTTTTTGTTTCACATATTTCCCCTCCTTGTCAACCAAGTAAGATATAACAACGTTTCAGTGTTAAAAAATAAAATATTCAGTTCTGGACAGTTTCTGATCATTAGAGATGTCTAACTGCGTAGTTGCTCATTTTCATATTTTTTATTAATAAATTTTTTTGGTGTGATAAAAAGTCTTAAACTATTCCACACATCTCTTGAACTTATGACTATTTTTTAAGCAAAATATAAAGCAGTTTTGAATGAACAGTCGAACAGAAATTGAAGTTCAAAGTGATTTCAAGATTGTCATACACTGGTGTCTTTACCATATATACATATATATATAAATAATATATTATTTGAATCTATTGAAATTTGGTACCCAATTTCCAAATAAAAAAATAAATAATGAGATAAAAAAGATTTTTTTTACCAAGATCAATATCTTCATCATCAGATGTATTTGTTAATATATCGTGATGTTTAATGGTTGTTTCTTCTTTGGTATTTTCAGTATTTTTACTTTTACGTTCAATTAAATTTTTCAAACGAGCGTCCCATCGTTCTTCCGATTTTTTTGCCCATTGACGTAAACCTAGGTTATTATAAAAATTCGAATTATGAAATTATCGATTAAGATCAATGTGATTTAATTTTGAAAATAAAAAAGATTATTCTATACCAAGAATTTCAGCTTCAACTCTTTTTAATAATAATTCAGAATTTCCAGTGAATGTAGCAATATCTCTTCTGGCCATTTGACAACATTCATGACCGCGGATGATCGCTGATGAGAGACTTGCACCATGTGCATGCACTATCATTTCCAACCTTTCGAGTGCCTCTAAAGCACGGGATGATTTCTTCATTGGGGCATTCAAACGTTTCTTTAATCTAAAAAGTTCACAATTACAATAAAAAAATGATAAATCTGAAATCACTCTTCGGGAACATCTTCATTAGAATTTTATTATATTATTTTATTCAATGCACATTATTATTATTATTATTATTATTTTAAGACATTTATTTATTGGCTTTTTTGGGTTTATTTACATTACACGATACAATTTTTTAAAATTCATAATATTATAGTGAAAGAAGGCTCCTAAGAACATTTAAGACATAAGGTAACTTATGATAACTTAAAAATTATATCATTTAAATTTACAAGTTTCATTAGAGCCCTCAAAAATTTCGTTAATTAAATTAATGTTTCAAATTTTCATAAATAAATCTTGGAAATAGAATTTAAATAAGATTTTGAACCGTGAATACTAGTAAGATTTTAACCACACTTTATTCTTAGAGAAAATATTCCCCTTTTAGTTATGGAACCAAACATACAGTAGTCCATTTATCTATTAAAGTTCTAAAATTAAACTTAACTACTTAAAAAATGTATCAATAATGATGAGTTATGTCTTATAATTATAAATATGAATATTAAAATAAAGTATATATTATATTTTATAATAACTTAAATTGCTAATATTTTGTGATTATCATAAATCAATAAACTATTAGATAAGAGTGGAATGAATAAAATATAATTAAATATATATATATGTACTATATATTTCAATAAATATTATCGTAAAATGAATCGTAATTTATATTATTGTTATTAAGAAAATATGTAAATTATAATTAGTAATGATTTACCATTATTTAATAAAAGTAAAATGAAAATAGGTGAAAGTTTCTTTTCTTAAGAATAAAGTTAATGTTTCTTTTCTTTTTTTTTTTGAAAAAAGTTATAAGAACTTAATACCTTTATGGATGTATATTTTGCAAAACAATATTCTTATTCTAAAAAAAAATTGTTCCCTTACTTTATAGTTATACAATATTAAAGGTTTCAAAGAATAAATATTCCCTTGGTTTTTCTGATATATTTTTTTTTAATAAATAAATATAATGATTAAAGTTTATTTGATGTACACATACTTATATAACCTATATCAATAAATATTAATAATAACATTATGAAAAGAATTCTACTTTTGTTATTTTAAAAACTTTTTTTTTTCATTTCGCAATAAAAACATTACATTTATTTTTTTAAAACTTTGATTTATAAATAAAAGAGAACGAGTTTAAAATAAAACTTTGTATTTATCTTTAGTATTTTAGTTATATCGATATTTTCTTTCTAATTTTTTGTCTCTCTCTTACCAATAAATACTTACTTCTCAAAAAGAGCTAATTGATCCTGATAGGAATGATGTCGATGGTGATGTTGTTGTTGTTCTTGGAATTTATTGGTTTTGTTTGTAGTTGAAGGGATGGTATTTACATTATCTACTAGATTATCCAATCTATTAAGTATTTTTTTAAGAAGAACATCTCGTTTCGCACAAGATTCATTATTGGTATTTAATTTAGAAGATTTCTGACTGTTGGTGGTAATCCAACTGGAATCAATACTGCCATTTAGAATTGTTTCAATTTCTGAAGCACTGGACATCTTTTGAATAAGATCAAACTGAAAATAAAAAAAATAATTATAACATTTAAAATGTTTTTTAAAATTATTTTTTATATTTATTTTATTCACCTTTCGATCAATATTTTTTAATGTATGTAATATGCCTTTGGAAGCAAATTCGTTAACCAAATGATCTCCAAGTTTAGAATTGATCCCATCAATTAAATGTTCTATTCGATCGATTTTCGATTCCATTTCTTCAATACGATTCGATGATTTTAGAAATATTTCCAATTTCCCTTCAAGCTGAATCATTTTTTCTTGACTTCTAAACTGTGCAAGATTTACACATTACAACATACACATATATAAATCTATCTTATCTATATATCTAAAGATCGCTTTCGGCGCTCTTCGCACCCTGACAGGGGACGTTTTTTTTTACTCATATTTGCAAACTGCACAATTTTTCAAAATATAAATTTAAATATAAAAAATATTAACAACTTTGTTTTAAATAAGAAAATATTAATTAATTAATATTTAATTTAATTGAAATTAATTTAAAAGTAACACAATATTAATAAAGAAAAAATATTTAAAGATTCAATACAATTTGAAATTAATTTGTTGATTTGATTTGATTTGATTCAATATAATTTGAAATCATTTATTTTTTTACTTTTAATCTGTCATGGTGGCGTTGACCTCTATAAAAATTTAAATATAAAAAATATTACTTTGTTTTAAAATATATAATTCAATTAGGAGTAATAATTAATTCAATTTAAATGAAATTGATTTTACTTTTAAAATTATTGAATATTAGAAATGAAAATAAAAATTTAAATATTATAAACATTCTTTGTATGGAAATTTCTAGAATTATTAATTTTATAATTTTATATTCAGTGTCAGAAATGAATCAACTTCTTAACTGAGTCGCGGGAGGCGCCACATAGATACATACATACAGTTAAGAAGGATGTATGCTGTTATATATATATATATGGCTCTACGGAACTCGAAAGTTCTTATTTCTCCAAATGTTCCTATAATGAGTTACTTCCATCCAATTCTTATAGATTTTTTTGCCATGTAAATGCTCTAAATCTACTCTCGCCTCTCAAAACCATGCCTCACACCCATAATATACAACCGGCAGAATAATTGTTTTATATATTTTTATTTTAATTCCTTGGATATTAATTTTGACGAAATAAGCCCCTTTTCTGCCTAATGACAGGCGCTACCCGATTGTAACCTTAATTTAAATTCACCCTGAATATTATTATTTTTCTGATTATAGAATCTAAGTATTTACATTTTTCTACATTTTTCAATTCTATGGTTTTTATGATAAGATTTACACATATATAAACATGATAGATATTATTTTATTATAAATGTAATATTCCTGGAACTATATAATATTTTTAATATTATTTTTATTTACTATGAATTCTTTGATATTTATATTATATATTTGTTGATTACTATTTTCACTTTTATAATTTTTTTTCCCATTTATCTCTATCAACCCCCAAATTAGATAGATTTCTGTCCTTCTTATTATTCAATTTTCACAAGTCACTTTTTGTTTGACCGATCGAGAAAATAAAATGCATTAAAGAATATATTACTTAGCTTCTTTGAGTTTTTTATCTTAAAAATATCTATTATATAATCTGATTTAATTTTGCTTAATTAGCCAACTATTCTATTATCTCTCAAAGTTGATTAAACAAAATAAAGAAATAATTCTATAGTTATACCAATTATTACCTATTTAAAAAATCTAATTTTTTATCAAGAGCGCCCATTTGATCGTTCCAAGCGGTGACATGTAATTGAAATGTGTCCCAAACGTGGGCTCGTGATTCTAATGCCTCTACACTTTGATCCACTTTGGTGAGAGTTCGTGTCATGAGAAGCATTTTCTCATCCAATGATGTCAAATAGATAGATGTCAAATGATTCAAGTTCACTAAAAAATAATACAAAACAAACAATATCAAATAAAATTCAATACAAAAAATAAATAAATAAAATGTTTTGTTTGGTTTTATTTGTTTTACCTGACATTTCATCAATTTTATTTTTTATATCATTTATTTGATCGATAAAATACGATGCTTGGATCATTTGAAATTTTATGAGTAAAATATAAATGAAAATCTAAAAAGAGAGAAAGAGAATATTATTATTAATATTAACATCATTTTAATATTCATTTGTTTTTTTTTTTTTTCCTTTATAAAAAGCATTCATTTATATATAAAATATCCATAAAGGAATAAATTACGTTAGTTTTCTATATTACACCATAAACGTGCAATAATTTTATTGACATTTTCAATATGTGTTATTTCAAGTTTTAAAAACTACATATATTAATTATGTGGTATTGCTTAGGGGTTATGCGGGCTGTACATTCAGGTTTGAATTGTTTTCTGTAGCATAATGACAAATTTTTAATTGTCGAAGTGAAAATAACCTTCATAAAGCATTAAAGACAGCAGGTAAATTTTGTAAATTCCGAACAATAACCAACTTTCAGTGATGAAATTTGTTTCTTCATGATACTTCGAATTTGATTTTAGAAAATTAACTCCAAATGTCAAGATAAAATGATGCTTATTCCCTAACCAGGAAATGTTAATAAAATAATTGTAAGTCTAGAATACTATAGTTATGTCTAATTATTTGTTTTAGCCCTATTCCCATGACCCTAAAAATAATGAATATATATACAACTCAAATATTTTGAATTGATGATTACTGTTTTCCTTTATTCAAGTGACTCGTCCTGGATAATGAGAAAAGTTAATATTTTAAAAATAAAAAAAAAAAATCAGAAAATACTATCTATTAAATTAAAATTATACAAAATGAAAACAAATCTTATTAATTTTCAAATTTTATTATGTATTTGGGAGGGGGGGATGCAATATCTGGTAATTCTAGTGGATCATATCCATATATTTCTAGGTAAAAATAAATTAGTATTAACATTATTAATATTCAATAGTAAAAAGTATTAATCTTCATTTGCCTTCTAATTCTAAAATTACAATTAACATTTCAAGGCGCCATCTGCTGGAAACTAATTTGTTTTTTATTTTTTATTTTTTTTTTTTTTGTTTTGTTTTGTTTCGGCTGGGCCATCAAATTATTATTCAAATATATGAAAATAAAATAAAAAAAAAAACAAATGATTTGTGAGAACAAAATAGGGAGAAAGTTTGATAATAGCTTCATCATTTACATCTATTAACATAAATTGATGACATCAATACATTCATTCATTCATTCATCATAAATTCAAAAGCGGCAAAGCTAAAAGAAACACATCACTTATTTCTTGAAAAGCTGGTGCCAAAATAATGACTTAATATTTTATACAAGAATCGAGTTTCGTTTTCTTTTCTCTCTTTTCCTCTTAGCTTAATTAATCAAATTAAAATTAATTGAAATTACTCTTCTACAAAATTAGAAATTATAGTTTGTTATTTTACTTTTAATTTTTATAATTAAATATAAAATATTATAATGATGGGATGGTTTACGTGACTTGTATTCCTGATGGTTTTTGAAATATTTAGAATAAATTCATTAATTAAATTAAGTAATATTTTTCAAACTATTTTTTATTAATTATATTAAAATAAGAATACTAACTTTTTATATTTTATCTAAAATAATATTATCTTATTCAGGCAGTCCAATGTGGTAAGTATACTTCGATTAGGGGGATAAATAAAGTAAGTATTCGTCTTTTGGGGCTTCAGAATTTAAAGAAAATTTTTAATACATGAATAGAACTTTTCCTAGGTATTAATCAAAAGTCACTCAGGATTTGTTTGATTGTTTTAGGCTTATATATTTCTCACAAATAAAAATATCTCGCTATTTAAGGTCATTATATGATGGATTTAATATCTATGTCACATATTTTAAAAATAAATTTCAAAAATTATATATAAATATTAATATCATTATTTTTCATTTGGAGTTTTAAATTTATATTTATTTATTAGTCTATTTAATAAATTTTGTTTATGTTTCTTAATTTAATTAATTTATATACATAGATTTGAGGATTAAATCTAGTAAAATTACATTTAAATAATTATTTTTAAACTTTACTTTACTCAAAGGAATAGAATTGATTTTAAGAGAGGTTTTTATTATTTAGAATAAAAATATATTTTCAAAATTATTTTCTTTTTAATAATAGTGATAGACTATAATGCGATAGTAGTTTTTTATTTATAGAACATATATTTTTTTATTGGAATATATAATTTGAAATTTTCTTTATGTATAAAATTTATTTATAAACATCAATAAACTCAAATATTAAATTCATGTTTGTTCTATATAAAATTAACATATAAATATTGATTTAAAACAATTTTTAACCTTAAAAATAAGCGTAAACATATAAATAATTAATTTATTTATCTTTAAAAAGTTCAAACTTAAGGGAGGGGATTTTTGTTATGTTATTTAAATAAATATGACGTCACAGCCAGCGCATGTGAGTTATATCTCTAAAATAAAATTAAAAATATTTATGTTATATCCATATCTGTCTTTTATTGCATTAATAGGTACATTTAAATTATTTGAAATTGTTTCACAACGTTTAGAAGATTCAATTTCGTCATTCAGTGTCTCCGTAAATAATTTGTACAATTTTAAGTCTATATCGTCAAAATTTCACGACAGAAAGACTTAATTTCTGCGGTTATTGAATATATATCGAAAAAATAGAGGTATGTAATTTCATCGAAATCGGTTCAGCCAATTTTGAATCTATAACGTCAAAATTTCGAGACAGACAGTCATGAAAAATTCTAAAGTCACTCTTGGAATCTAGAGGTCATGAAACGCGAAAATATGTAAAAATTTTAAATTCACAGCAATGTGCAGAGAAAAACCTATTTATTTATATATACATATAAATACATCAAATTTACGAAAATATATATATTTTATATCAACAGGTATACTTTTCTGTCTTTCAGTACATTAATACATACGTTTAAGGAGTATATGTTTTATTAGTCATTTAAGTTCTTTTAAATTATAGGAACGGTGATTCGGTGAACCAGTTATTACCAGCCAAATTCGATAATTAGAAATCATCTTTTTAATGATCGAGTGGCGGCTCGGTTAACCATCATGGTTCCAGTACATCATGTACCAGGTATGATCTAAGGAAAGTATAAAAGCAGCATAGCCATAGGCAGCAAAGGCCATTGTTTTCTGTCTTCCAGTGCATTAATACGTACGTTTAAGGGGTTATAATTTATCATTATTTTTTTTTAATTTATGTTCTTTAAAATTATTTGAATAGCGAGTCGCTGAATCAGGTATTAATAATATCAGCCAAACCCGTTAATAAAGAATCATTTTTTTTTATTGACCGAGTGGTGGCTCGGTGAACCAGGTATTGTTATTGAGAACCCCTGTTCCATTCATTTTAATCAGATTGATGCAATGATGCCATATTTAATAATTATAATAAATAATTAAAGAATTGTATATCAATATTTTTTAAAGGGTCGAGCGAGATCTCGGTGTCCCAGGTACTATTTCTTTATAGTTCACACTTTTGTTGAGAAAAGAGAAGACATTGTTTTTACACCAAATTTCACATGTGGAGATTTTTACATATCTCCACGAATCATGCATTTTGTTAACAGAAAAAAATATTTTAGCATGATATCTGTCCGTCTGTTGTGTGTCCGTATAAACGTGTACAGCTTGAACGGCTCAACGGATTTTGATAAAATTTGGTTAATTTACTTAATGCATCAGTAGCATGAATTCATCAACTTTTGGTGTATAGCCGGAAACCGGAAGTGGTAGTTTACTAATTTATGAATTATTAATTTTATATTAATTGTCGGAAAATATTTCACTTAAAATATAGTAGTAATTAATAATTGAGTAATTAAACTAAAAATAAAAACCAAGATAATATAATTTAGTAATATTTCCAAATTATCTTCCCAGATAAATGAAATGAAGAGCACACTCATGAATGAAATAATTTGAGGAGGTGAGGAAGGAACTAGAGATGGACAGAAGAGAGAGAGAGGAGTGGAGGTATGAAGAAGGAACTAGAGACCTACAAAACCGATATAGAAAGGAATGAAGGAACAGAAAAAATTGTTAATGAAATAATAATGAAAAATCTTAAGATTGAAAATATTAAAATCAACTAAACGTTCAGAGAGAGGAGAAGAGAGAGTAATAAGACCAATTCTCCTAAAAGTGGAAAGAATAGAAGATAAGGAAAGAATTTTAAGAGCCTGAGGCAGCCAAAGTATTTTCTTAGAGAATGATCTTACTAAAGAGGTACGAGAAAGGAGGGTGGGGGGGACTAATGCAGAAGGTGTGGGACTCGCGAAGAGAGGGAAAAAATGCATATTTAAGAGGGGATAAAATATTTATCAAGCCGGACACTTACGGAGCAACTGGATTTTATGAACCTCGGGAACAAACTGATTTCCAAGGAACAAAAAACTATTAGAGAAAAAACGGGAAAAGCAGGTCCCAGCGATAAAACAATTGAGAAATAACAAAATAAAAATACTGGAATTGAATGTAGCGGGGACTATTAATAAAGACAAGGAATTTTGGGCGTTTATTAATAAATATGACATAATTATTTTACTGGAAACATGGCAAGAAGAGAAGAAATAACAGTGGCTAAGGGCAAAATTAAGCAAGGACTTCAGCGATCGGGAAAAACAAAAAAGGAAGAGCAAGCGGAGGGCAACTAATTGGAATAAAAAAGGAGGTGAAGTTGAAATCAACAATAGTAGTGTGGAGAGGAGGGTTAAAGGGAACTTTAAAAAATAAAAACAATAAAACGATAACGATTTTGTCTGTATATAATAATGAAGGAATGATTGAAGTTAAAGAAATGGTAAAAACTTATACGAGGAACCTCTGGAAGATAATGAAATAATTTTAATTGGCAATTTTAACGTTAGAATTGGAGAAGAAGATGAAAGTATGTACGAGGAAGAAAGCAATCACCAGTTACCTAAGAAAAAATCCCAAGATAAAACCCTGAAAAAATTGTTAGAAATTTGCATGAATAATGGACTAACCATTTGGAATGGACGAACGAACAAAGACAGGGAGGGTAATTTAACATATATCGGTCCAAAAGCAGCAATGGTAGTTGACTATGTAATAACGAGAGAAAACATAAATAAGCCACTGATACATGATATGGAAATCTTAAGAGAGAAATGATTCTGATCATATGCCTTTGGTGGCAGAAATAATTATCCAAAACAACCAAGAAGAAATAACAGGAGATAAAAAGGAGATAAGACAATCCAAATGGCTCTGGGATGAGACGAAACAAAAAATATGGGAAAAGAAAAATATCGGGGGTACGGTAATAGGAGAAGAAAAATTATTTTGCCTGAAGTTTGCGGACGATGTGGCTGTAGTGGCCGATGATAGAGAAGGATTACAGGAAATGATGTACATCTTGGAAAAATATATGAATAAGAACGATCTGGAAATAAACATAGAGAAATCTAAAATACTGAAATTTAGAAAAAAGGAAGAAAAAGCAAAGAAAAAATTTGGAAACTTAATGATTAAAGCGTGGAACAAGTTAAGAAATTTAAATATTTAGGCTATATACTGGACGAAATAGGTTTAAGGAACATTTTAAGGAATATAAAAAAAAATAGCGAGACAGTCTGGGCGCAAATTTTAAACAAAGATGGGAAAAATGGGCGGGGGGGACCTGGAATAGTTTTAAATTTGGAAGAATGGAGCAAAAAAGAAATCACCAACAGAATGGAAGAAGGTTTAAAAAAAGGTATAGAGCAAGAAATACAAATACAGTGGGAGAGGATTGGAAGATCCACCTACTTCCCCCACTATAAGAAAATAAAGATGGAGCTGGGACCAGAGAAATATCTGATAGAGAAGCAAGTCCAAGACTGGAAGAAGAAAGTTTGGGCGCGGGCTAGATGTGGGAATATCTACAATAATCAAGAGGGAAGAGACAGGGAAGCCTGGGAGAGTCTGGATAAGAAATTAACATGGGGGGGGGAGGTAATGCAGGACCACATCATTGAGTTGCTAACCAAAATGGAAGTAAAGGGGAAGAAAGAAAATAGAAAATGAAGTACACTAAAATTTATGTAGTTTTTATTTGTTTTTTTTTGTTTTTTTGTTTTTGTTATGTACAAGATATATATATATATATATATATATGTTAATTTATGTATAGCCTGAAGACCAAAATGGTCAAAGGAGAAAAAACGGAATCGATAAAATAAATAAAAAAATAAAATATAATTCAGTAATTTTAATTCAAGTTGTAAAAATATTTTAACTTAATAGTTGTATTAGTCCACTGTTGATAGGATATTATATAGGGGAGACCTGGAAGACTCCTGACACCTTTTTTTTCTCATTTTTTTTTCTATGTAGCTACAACTGTCAAGGTGTTAATAGGTAGTTTGAAGATTAAGGTTCATCCGAGATTTTTAAATGTCTCCAAGAAAATTTGTTTGTGCCTGACGTCCATAAAGAGCGGGAAAATGTCTCAGGAGTCACCGTGTAGAGGACATCCAAGTGATGATTGAAGAGATTTTGGATATACACAATTTAAAGAAAATTTTGACTTATAGTCCTTATAGATAACACTAGTTTGAACAGTTTTGAGAAGGTGGGTAATTATATTTAATATCTGTTAGGATGAATTCTTCAATATTCATTATTCAACAAATTCATAATTGTTAATGGCTTGTTTATGACTCCTACCCTCTGCAAAAGGGTTAATCAATTTTATATGTTCTCTGGGCAATATGCTTGCCTTTACACAAAATATTTTTCATAAAACTAAATTATTAATATAAATATGTAATAGCTGAAAACACAAAATTTCCAAATCACTAAAGAACAACACGACAAGGGAAGACTGGACAAGCGTGCAGGGTCTCTCTAGGCGCCGTTTATTGATAAGAAATTACATCAGGTTAAAAGTTATGCAAAACACCTGCTGAAACATTGTTAAATACTAACTTAAGCACCAACCGTAACTAAATGTAAAAAATAAATAGGTAAATAATATTTTTTTATTGTTGCTTAAGTTCTAATCTTAAAAATTAGCAGGAAACGGGGCAAAATTAGTTTTTTGGAATTTTCTTCTAAGTTTTTAAAGAATCTTGGGCATTTTCAATGTTTGAAAAGTTAATCGTAATGCTTACATGACAAAATTATTTTAACTCGAGAATGCAGAGAGGGAGCGGCAAAATCGACCAGTACTTTGTCTCCCCTTGTCCAGAGTCTCTCCGGTCTCACTTATCATATTTTAAAAATAATTTTTTTATTTATTTCAATAAATTTTTATAAATATTATTTGGTATATTGTTTATTAATTTATGCCTATAACAAGTATACTCGTCAAAATTCTGTAAAAGGTAATTTACACCTAACTAAATTAACTTAATTTAAAAAATATCACGTACCTGTGCTAATTGATTCGATATAATTAGATACAAAAAATTTAATATATTCTTTTATTTTAATATAATTTTTGATTATATGTATATGGTTTTTAGCATTTCATTATATCAATGTTGCTAATGGCTTTCATTCTTTTTACTATCTCGCCAGAGATAGTATTGCGATGACGAAAATTTTCGATGTTGAGATTTTGATGTTTTTATACGTTTTGAAGGTTCCTGAATCATTTTCACTAAGGTTGAGAAAAATGTCTGTGTGTGTGTGTGTGTATGTGTGTATGTGTGTGTGTGTGTGTATGTAGGCAAGATTACGCAAAAACGGTTTGAGCTAGAATGATGAAATTTGGTAAATGGACATTATTCAAAATTCATAGTTTTCTATCAACTTTTGAGAAATGTAGGTCAACCGGAAGAGGGTCATTATCTACAACGTTTTGATTTTTTTTCCTCTAAAGTGACCGTAAAAATAAAAATATATGTTTGATAATTTTTCACATGATTAATAATTGTATAAAACTGCTATATATAGAATTTCAGCTTGATTGAATTGCTGAAAGTACCAGAATTAATTTTTTAATACTGCAAATCTCACGCGCCAACACGTGCCATGGTGCCATCAATAAAAAGCCAAACATGCGCTGGTTTAATATTTATTATTTATAATTTATAATTAATTAAATTTAATTTAAATATAATATATTATGTTATTTAATCCAATTCAAATTGCGAGATAGTCGAGTGGAGACACTCCAGCTAATTTAAAATTCTTTAAAATCTTGGTAAGTGTTGGCAGTATATTAAAAATCAGCAACAAATTTTAATACTTTCCAAGAAAATTCACTGTAACATTCATCTACATATCTAGATTAATTTCAATAGTGCGTTGGAATTTCCTGACAAAGCTGCATATTTAAAAAACTGTTTATTCACTGTTCAACGATCTTCTTTATTAACAAAATGGAAGGAAATTATTTAATTATAATTATCAATGCTATTAATTTTGAATGTATTTCAGGATACAAAGTGAGCGAACAATGCGCTAGAAACAAAAGTAATGAATTGCCCTTCCCTTTTATTTTAATCTATTCATTAGAAATTCCTCCCTTTTGTTTTTAATGAACGATTTTGACAATCCTATCAATTCTCCAAGTGTTTTTAGAGATGACAGGTTAAGTAAAAATCTAGTACTGATGTTGTCCATTCAAAAAAAATTCTAAACACCCTCAATAATTATGAATCTTTCCTCCAATGAATGTCATTTTATATTCTTCCAAATCTCATTTAAATATCAGCAATAAAATCTTGAATAAAACTAGATAACAAATATACAAAATAATGTGCTCTATATATTATATAATTAATTATCTATTCAAGTAATTTTTTTCACTAATTTTTAATAGCTAATTAAATCAAATTAATAAATTTTGAAAATTGCATTTAGATTTATTAAAATATAAACTATATCTTATGCAGTGGCGTACCTAGAACTTTTGCCGCCCGGGGCGATCTCCAGTTTGCCGTCCTTTTTATTATAAGTCAATCAAATAGTGGTTTTTATAAATTAATACACATAAATAAATTATTAAGTTATTTAATCAATATTAATTAATACACAGAGTAAATTTTTTTACACATATTTGTATGCACTCGTAAACATATTTATATAATATTTACTCTTCTAGCTTTCATACTAGAAAAATCGTGTATAATGCTCTCAAAATTTATATTTATATTTTATCCGCCGGCCCTGCTTTTCAAAAGAAAAATCGATGATTTAAAAAAATATTGGTATATCACTTCAAAGTAATCATATAAACTTCTCAAAAGAAATGACATTTATAAACTAATATCAAAAAATTTTAGTTAGGAAAAATTGCCGAACAAAATCGTAAAGATGCGTTTACGAATTCATCGAATTTTAATGAATACAATAAAATAAAATCATTATCCTGTTCTTGGAATTAGAATTCAAAATTTACACTAAAATACATTTATATACACCGAGGAATAATATTCGAAATCATATAGTTGATCATCTATAATAATAAAAGCAAGTGTAATGGTCTGTCTGTCTGTCTGTTTGACCGAGCTCTCCAGCCAAATCTATCGCACGCAGGGACCTGAAATTTTTTATACGGAAGCACAAAGGGGCTGGCCGCCAGACCTCGAAGCCCGATTTTCGATTTTTTAATTAGAAAAATTTTAAAAAAATTATAAAGAATATATTATAGGCGGGTAGTGGAAATTATGTAGAACAGTGGTTCTTAAACTGTGGTCCGCGGACCCCTGGGGGTCCGCGAAGCCTTTACTGGGGGTCCGCGGTCCTCGGAAAAAAATCATCGTAAAAATATATACATATATAAATATTTAAAGTTCATTGTTTAACTATATCCTCCTAGAGAATTACGGCTATAATTTAATACTATTAATAATACTATTTTATTTTATTAAATTGATAATTATGTCAATTAATTTTTTGTGAATAAATAAACATATATAAAAAACTATATATAAAATTTGAATTTTCATCCATTCATTCATTTAAAATCATTTTTCGATTGTTCCTTTAAAATAACCCCTCTTAGGGGCTCGGAAGGGGAGGCATATAAGGGAATTTTCTTTCACTTTGTTATTGGGGAAAACCAGGGGAGGGGACAGTCTTACCCGGAAAAACCCAAATTGTCAGCGTCCACTCTGGGGTTTTAAACAGTTTTAAAGCAAATGTTAATTATAAGTTCATTTCTCAACGAGTTGTATCTTTAAATTATTTTTATTAATGTTAATTATAAGTTCATTTCTCAACGAGTTGTATCTTTAAATTATTTTTATTAATTTAATTAATTATAATTAAATTATAGCTAATAATAGTTTATTATAGCTAATAATTTTTTTTAATTTTTAGTGTAATTTGCATGATCATTATTTTATAAAAACACTAAACACATTTTGCAATTTCCCAGAAAGGCTGTTTTTGAGAGTAAGTATAAGTTAGTTTTATGAATAAAAAATATTTATTTTAATAATATTTTAGAATCAAATTACGAAATTAATAATATTTTAGAATCAAATTACGAAATATATTTATTATATAAATTAATATTCATTTAAAATGATATTAAATCATTTATTTAAAATGATTTAAAACATTTATTAAAATGATTTAAAACATTCATTTAAAATGATATTAAAACATTCATTTAAAATCATATTAAAACATAGCTAGTAAATAATAATTCGTTATATTTATATTATATTTATATTATATTTATATTATTGTAGTTCAATGTTAATAAATTACTCCATAAAATGGATCGTTGGCTACAAACTGGTTCAACACAGAAACGGAAAGAATCAGATGATGAGGCATCAACAGCAAACTCTACCAAGAAACGCAAAACTAGAAAATATTCGGATGATTATTTATCATTTGGATTTACTTATATTTGCAACAATGATGTGGAAAGACCAGTCTGCGTTCTATGTCAGGAAAGTTTATCCAATGAAAGTATGAAACCTGCTAATCTCAGACGTCATTTACAAACAAAGCACAGCGAGCATGTTAGTAAGTCTATCGAATTTTTTAAAATGAAAAAAGAAGAACTTAATTCAAGTCAGAAATTGATGGTAAAGACGGGATCTGGTGGTATGAGTAAGAAAGCAGTAATGGCATCATATGAAGTAGCTCTACTTATTGCTAAAGCAGGAAAGCCGCATAATATAGAAGAGCAATTAATTCTTCCTGCTACAAAAGTAATTACAAATATAATGTTAGGAACTAAAGCAGCAAACGATATAAATTTGATTTCATTATCAAATGATACGGTTAAGAATAGGATTGAAGACATGTCATGTAATATAAAAGAAGAATTAATATCGAGAGTGCGCAAAAGTCACTATTACCTATTACAATTGGATGAAAGTACTGATGTCACTAATAATGCCAATTTGTTAGCTTTCATTAGATATGAGTTTGAAAATCAAATACAAGAAGATGTATTGTTTTGTGATTCACTACCTTCACGAACGACAGCTAATGACATATTTAACAGTTTGAATAATTTTATAACCGAAAATGAAATAGAGTGGCCAAAATGTGTTGGAATTTGCACTGATGGTGCTCGTGCAATGTCAGGTACAAGAACTGGATTGATTGCTCTTATTAAAAATGTTGCGCCTCAGGTTGTTTGGAATCATTGCTGCATTCACAGAGAATCATTAGCAGCCAAAAATATGTCACCAGATTTGAAAAGAACATTAGACGAAGTAGTTAAAATTGTCAATTTCATTAAGGCTCGTCCACTTAATTCCAGAGTTTTTAAAATTTTGTGTGAGGAAATGGGTAGTCAACATACACATTTATTATTACATACAGATGTACGTTGGTTGTCCCGCGGGAAAGTACTCATTCGCCTTTTTGAGCTTCGAGATGAAATACGATTGTTTTTAATAGATGCGCATTTTGAACTGACCGAATGTTTCAATGATTTTATCTGGTTAGCTAAGGTGGCTTACTTGACTGATATTTTTACAAAATTGAACGAACTTAATTTGAGCCTGCAAGGTACTGTTGTAAATATATTTAAAGTTGAAGATAAAATAGAAGCAATGATTAAAAAAATCGACTTGTGGTCGAAACGCATCCAGAACGGTGTATATGAGTCTTTTCCAACTCTCAATGATTTCATAGAAAGCTCCAGTGAAAAATTGCTTAATCAAACGCGTCAATTATTTGTTGAACATTTAATTACTTTGAAAAGCAACTTCAGGAAGTATTTTTCTACTCCTGATCCTTGCAATAACTGGATCAGAGATCCATTTAATATGGAAATTACAAATGCTAAACATTTATCTGCACCTGAACAAGATATTCTCGTGGAATTATCATGTGATACAACTTATAAACTAAAATTTAACAAAACTGAATTGAGCAACTTTTGGTTACTTCTCAGGTCAGATTATCCTGCGCTTGCAAATAAAGCACTTCAACACTTGATTCCATTCTGCACAACATATTTATGCGAACAAGCTTTTTCGGTACTATTTTATATTAAGTCTAAATATAGAAACAAATTAAATGTAGAGCCGGATCTTAGATTAAAAGTTTCCAATATTAAGCCAGATATTGAGATTCTTGTTTCAAGAAAACAACTGCATACATCTCATTAAATATGTAAGTTATATTTAATGAGATAGATGCAGTTATTTTTTAAAATATTTCTTATTTAATATTTTCTGAAAAAAATTATAAAATATTTATATGAATTTAATGTAAGTACCCATTATAATTTGTGAGATTTGTTGCTATGACAATGTTTGTATTTTCTTTCTTCAATATTATAATTTCTAATAAAATGTGTTCTACAATATGCAAAAAAATCGTTATTCACCAATCACTGTTAGAAATATTCATCATATATCCTTGTCCTTATGAGATCGTAAGCCAGAAATTAATTAATAAAATGACGTAAAGTACCTAAAGTTGTGATGGGGGTCCGTCAAAAAAAATTTTTTCAAGTGGGGGTCCGTGGAGTACATAAGTTTAAGAACCTATGATGTAGAACAACAATATGTCAATAGAGGCGCTGGTGGCGATAATTTGGCGGTAATTTAAATTCTGAGCAATGTGCAGATAAAAATCTTTTTATATCTATTGATATTTACAATATCTCAATTGATCTTATTGGCCTTTTAAACTTTGAAAACATTCACATTACGGCTATAATTTAATACTATTAATTTTTAAGATTATGTGAGTAAATTATTTTAATTAAGAAAATTTGATCTCATAATTGGATTTTCACGTAAGATTTTAATATATAATATATTTTTTAATATTATTTTTATAGTAGTTTAGTGTTATGCTAATTTTATATTTTATTTTTATTTTGTTTACTTTGATTTTTTTTTTTAAATAAATTAATAACATTTAAAGTAGCATAAAAAAATTAATCGAGGCAGGAAAATTGATGGGGTTTGAAATTAATAGTGATAAGACAAAATAATTAGTATCAGAGAGAATAATATTTGCAAAGAATTTAAATCGAGGTTACAATCTGGAAATTATTATCAAAGGGGATCAAAATTATTAAATTATTAATTGTATTATATGGGTGGGAGGCATGGTCTATAACCCTGGGAGATGAGAATAGATTCAGAGTATTTGAGAATAGGATTCTTCCCAGCATTTATGGGCCAAAGAAAGATGAGGATACCGGGGAATGGCGGAGACTGCATAACAAGGAATTGCATGACCTCTATGCATCTCTAGATATAGGTCATAAAATAGAGAAGGCTGGGATCGGCAGGGCACATGGCTAGAATGGGAGAGGAAAAATATATTGGTGGGGAGTGTTCGATTGGAAAACATTTGTGTGGAAGACCAATTGGGAACAGGGTGGACAATGTAGGAAGGAACGTGAGAGAGATGGGACAGGTTAGGAGTTAGATGGTTATAGCTCAGAATAGGGACACTCGGGGGGGGGGGTACAAGGGGCGGAGCCCCCGTCTAGATGCGAAGAGCGACGAAGGATTGAACAATGTGAATTGAATTGAACAAGTTGAACAATGGGGATTTTTTTTAATAAATTATTATATAAAATTTTTTATACTAAAAGATTTCTGAGGGGGTTTGAAGTAACAAATTGGTTGATATTTTCTATGAACAAATACAACTTGGTAATTTAAAATGAATAAATTCATCTAAAATTTATCTTATTAGTCTGACTAACATTCTAAGTATATATTATCTTTCTGTCTTTCTAATCTTGACAATTGTTAACATATTATTTATGATATTTTAAAACGATTTCTTTCTTTAATTGATATTCATTTAATATGATAATTAAAGAATATCTTATCTCAAATAATTTGTTGAATAAATCTGATCTCATAATATTGAATTATATTATACTATTCAAAATTTTTCAATAAATTATATTAAATAATTTAAGTGATATTTGATTATTATAGATAAAAAGAAAAAAATAATTATATTTAGTATAATATATTTTAATAATTCTGAATTCATTGTGTCGAACATGTATGAATAAATGAATAGGTTCTCTGAACCGAGATAGGAGACTCGAATGAGCAGCGTTAAAATTTTTTTTAATTCTTAATAAAATGTTTTATATTAAAATTTCAAAAAAATAAATTGATTGATATTTTCTATCTATAAATAGTAACAGAAGTGAGATTATAAGATAAGAATAGTAGAAAGAAGGATATTCATTATAGAAATACCAGAATTTGGAAGTATTCCAATACATTTTATATAATATAATTTTATATTATTCTTTCTAATCTTATCTAATAATTTTATTTTGAATTTGTAATAATATATAATTTAAAAATAAAATTTTCAAACAATAATATACGGAAATTATTAGATATAAAAGTAGTTTTAATATTTTTGTTATCTTAATTAATTTAATTAAATATTTCACAAGAATCTACAGAACCACCAAATGTTAGATAAAGTTGTATAATAAATTATTTTCTTAATAGTATTTTTAATTCAATTTGATGACTAAATTTAAAATAATCATCATATATTATTTTTTCTATAATAACTATCATTAAAAAACCAGTATATCATCAAATGTAAAAAGGAAAAAAAAATATTTATTATTAATTACTTATCTTATTTGAAATTTTATTTTCCCACTTTATATATATAAATCAATTTACAGTTAACAATTATATAATTATCCTGGCCCAAGAGAGAAAGAGATACCTATCCATAAAAGCAAAACTGGTTCCATCAATGAATTTTGAAAGAAAAGATTAGACTCATAGTACTATTAGGGATTATATCATTTCTGTCAATTTTAAATTATCTAATTATTCAATATTTTTTTTTGAATCATAAATGAGAAAGAAATTTAAGAAAATTGAATTTTATTCAGCATTTCATTGAGTAAACAATTAACTAGAGAATTTAGTTAAAAAAATATTATATAGTCATTTTTTATGAGATAAAACTGTAATGAACAGAGAAATTAATAATTAAAAGAAAATTAATTTATTAAAGAAAATGAAATGTGGACAGAATATATAATATTTTAAATTGTATAAAATTACTGGTCTTAAAAGTCATTAAAATGATTAAAAATTATAATCAAAACCCATTATTTATTATTAATGATAGTACAAAATATTATTAGTTATTATTTTATTAAAATACTAGCTGCTCAGTGCGCCTTCGGCGCTCTTCACACCTAGACGGGGGCTCCGCCCCCTGTACCCCCGAGTGGTACATAGTATTTGCTTGACAGTAGTAAAAGGTTTTCATCCATTTTGTTTCAATCAGTATATTACATAAAACATTCATAGAGATATGTAAGAATACTGTGATATAATTAACGTCAAAATTTTTCGGTCAGACAGACAAATATAAAAAATTCTAAACTCACTTTTGGCTTCCAAAGATCATGAAAGGTCTGCAAAAAATTTTAAATTCTGAGCAATGTGCAGACAAAAACCTTTTTTTATATATATAGATAATAATAATAAAAAACATTTTAATAAATTTAAAAAATATACCCAATTTAAAAATGTCAAAAATTTAAAATAACTTTATATCATCATATTTTAATTTTTATATATTTTCACTTCATAAAATACTAAATAATATATTTTTTTTATTATTCAATGATAAAATTTATATATTATTATATTATATATATTATAGAAAAGAAGAAATATTCAATTAAATAAAAAATAATTTATGATAAAAATATGATCTAATAAATATTTTATTAAATTAATTAAAATGAGAACTTTTAGAATAAATGATTTAAATGCATTGATATTTGAATATTAGAATTTAAAATAAAAAAGTGAAATATTATAATAATTCTTTAATTGGGAATCGCTATGATAATTCATTGTTTGAAATGATTCCGCTAGGGACAGTGGGCCACGCCAGGCTCTTGAATGAACAACACGGAGAATTATATAAACTTTAAAAAATTAATTTCTGCGGTTATTGATTAAATAATAATAAAATTTATAGCCTATGTTACTCTAGGGGTATATAAGAATATTGTGATGTAATTTCAAAGAAATCGGTTCAGCCAATTCTGAGTCTATAAAATAGTAATTTTCCGGACAGACAGACAGACCGACAGACAGACAGACATGAAAAATTCTAAAGTCACTTTTGGATTCTAGAGGTCATGAAACGCGAAGATATGCAAAAATTTTTAAATTCTGAGCAATGTGCAGACAAAAACCTTTTTTTATATATATAGATATAGTAAGCCTATTTGAATTATAATGTCCTAAAGTTTGTTTTCAATGAATTTATAAAAGTACTTTTTTCTAATTAAATCAGGTATTAATTATTATAATAATTAAATTTTTAATAAAAAATATATGAAATTTATCAAAACTTTAGAAAATTCATCTAACTTCTCATTTTTTTTTATAAATATTGATTTATTTACAAGGAATGACTTTTTTTCAATAAGTTTTTGAACATCTGTATCAATTATGACAATTTAATTTATTTGAATTGACAACGTTTCAATTTCATTTTGATTTGTTGCTCAATTTAATAACGATTTATCTATCTAACTAAACATATAACTTAGATTAATTTATTAAAAGAAAAATAGCGGGTAATTTCCTTTTAAGAATTCATTTTAATTTTTTTTTCTTATATCATTAATCATAAATACAATTTCAATAGCTCGTTGTAATTCTTATTTTATAATAAATCAAATAAGAAGAAATAGGTAAAATAAATAATACTAGAAAACCTATTCAATAAAACATTAATTATTTTAATTGATAGCATATAATTTATTAATTAGTTATATTTCAAAAGTAAATATCGCTTCATTTACTTAATATATGATTATAAAAGGCAAATAAACCAATAACATTGGCCAGGAAGAAATATCACATCATTATTTTTATAAAAATATGGATATGAATAATAAATAAATTAACATAAAAACAGATATCTATTATTTTTAAGGTTTTTATTTAGAAAATATTGAACAAAAGTTAGATATGAATTAAAGAATAAATAATTTATATATATAGGTATAAAGATGTATATTGAAAAATTTTATAAAAAATTTTTGTTAATAATACTAAAATTCCTACATGGCGAATGGTAGAAATAAACAATAATTATTCTAGCTTTTGATAAGACATACAATATATATAATAAGTATATACCTATATTGTAAATACAAATTAAAAAATATTTTTGAATATATATTTGAATATGTATTAGTATTTTGTATAATTTGCAATTTATTATAAACTCATATTAAAAGTTTATGTCTGATTTAAATGAATTCTAGTGAAATTCAGAATGAAAATAAAATAAATTATTTAATATTTATATATTTATTTGGGGAAAAATATTCAGTATTTTTTTCAATAATTTATTTAAAATTTTACACAAAATTTAATTTCTATATAAAGATATCCGCGTGACATGTTAACTCTCATCTAAATAAGGTCAGCATCAAGAAATACCCTCCATTACTAAAAAAAATATAATAAAATTTTTCTTCATAACAAAAGGAGATCTCACGAGTAGTTCATAAACGATTTATAATTTGTTTGTCGTGAGAAATGTTTTAAAATTTAAATAAATTTATTTTAAATTAACTTGATAAACATAAATTTACATTTAAATTTCATTGAAGAATCTTATAAAGTTCTTAGAAAGTTTTTAAAAGAAAAAAATACATGTATATGAATGTAAGCCACTAAAATGAATGAGTGAATGATTAGGTAGTAGATGTGTTAGGGTACTTAATTCTATGCCCTTGCCATTCCATTCCTCACTAGACCATTAGATTTAATTGTTCTGAATGTTTTTTTTTTTGTCACAATAATTCATTCATGTTTGTAGTTATGATGTAATTTTTTATAATATATTTTATTATAAAAGACTTAATAAAATATTTAACAAATTTCTAATTTAATTATTTAAATTGATTAAAAAATATAAATTTAAATTAAAAGAAAAAATAAAAACTAAAATACATAGAGAGAGGATTATATAAAAAAAAACTTCCCAGAATAAATATAAATTTGCTAGTTAGATATTATTATTTACTATAGAAAGTAAAAAAAGAGTAAATAAATATATAACCAATATAACAGCAGATAAAAGACAAATAAATAAATTGAAAAAAAAATAAAAGTAAATATTATGAATTAATTTAAATATCAGTTGAGTATATAAATAAAAATTCTGAAAATGTGTTTAAAAGATGACAAAAATATTGATATTTATATAAAGTAGAGGGTGTGTATGGAATTGAATGTGTTTTTCTTTAAAATTAAAAATAATTTGTTTATTCAACATATAATAATTAATTGATATTTTATTGAGAGATATTTTCAAGTTCATTTAGGGATGAATGATATAGCAAGTGTTCACCCACCTGTTGGATGTTCATATTGATGCTTAAAGTCGCCTGTCTGTCTAACCTTTTGGCGTTGTTGTTGTTGTTGTTGTTGTTGTCCTTGTTCTTCTTCTTCTGACTGAATGTTGAAGCAGACTGATGATGTTGAAGAGGATGTTGTATGTGCCTGGGAGAGAGAGACAAACGATGATGAGTGAAATGAAAAGTGAAAAGTGAGAAGAAGAAGACCAAAAACATCCATGGCCACACCAACACAACATCTACAACAACACATGGCAAGAATACAAGGTCGATGATGTCACTGTCTTTGTCTCACTCACTCTTTCTCTCAAAACCAACCACCCCAGACTACAACAAAAACAATATCAATCTATTTAATTAGAGATCATCATCATCATCATCATCATTAAAAAAAAATGTGAATGTTTGACTGGACTTCCATTTAAATTCTAGTAATTTTTTAAGATAATTAATCCTTTACAAAAAGGACTGCGTTTTATCAAATAAAAGTATTTTTTTATTTAACTTGATTCTAAAGTTTCAATGGCCATGAATCATTGGGAGGTCAATTTCATTCATTACCTCTCTCTTTTGCTTTTGTCTAGAAAAATAAAAGAAAAATAGAGACAGAATTAAATTAATTGGCCCTCAAATCATATACAATTGAGTTATTGGGTTATATACACAACCTATTAATGATTGTTTTTTTTTATTCTTTCTTTGATTTAAGTTTAACAGAAATGAAAAGTAAATTGGATTTTAGTTTGTTTGAGCAACAAATGAATGATAATTCCGGAAAATGGAAGAAATTCGATTAAAACAAATTTGTTATAACTATAGATCTCCAAATACAATTGAGAAGGTACTTTAATTAAATTAAATTTAATTATTGTAATAGAAAAATATCACAAATTTCGAGCATAATTATTTAATTAAAGTATTAACGAATATTAATATAGATACACCTAGATAAATAAAATTATATATTTATAAGGTAGTACAATTTTGTAATGTATTGATATAAAAACAATTAATTACAATTGATTTTTCATATTTTGATATATTATAAGAAGTCTTTAAATCCTAAAAACATATTCAATATATACATACACGAGGTCTGTTCAAAAGAAAAGGCGAATTTTGATTTTCGCGACTCCGATTATCGAAAGTTTTTTGTTATGTTGGTACACATATGTTTCCCATATGTTGGCATTATCAGCCATTTTGGATTAGTAGTTTATTTTTGACAACTGAAAAAGTTAGTCGTGTTTTTGTGTGTTCTTCGATTTTTTACTTAAAAAAATGGATCGAAGAATCACTATTAGGGAAGTTGAAGAGGATGTTGACATTTCAATTGGTTCATGCTATGCAATTTTCTCGGATGTTTTAGGCATGAAATGTGTAGCAGTGAAGTTTGTTCCGAAATTGCTAAATTTTGAGCAAAAGCAACATCACATTAGTAGCGCTCAGGAGTTGTTGAATAATGTAAACGACGATCCAGATTTGCTCGAAAAGATGATAACTGCTATGAAACGTGGGTATATGGTTATGACGTCGAAACCAAGGCCCAATCATCTCAATGGAAACGGCCAGAAAGTCAAAAACCGAAAAAAGCACGCCAAGTTCGATCAAATGTGAAAGCTTTGCTTACTTCTCCGATTACAAGGAATAAATTCTACAAGGAAGTTATGCAACGTTTGCGTGAAGCAATACGGCTCAAACGATCGGAATTATGGAAAAACAAATCACGGATTCTGCATCACGATAATGCACCAGCTCACACATCATTGCTTGTTCGTGATTTTTTGGCCAAAAACAACACCATAATCATACCTCATCCACCGTATTCACCAGAATGGC
This sequence comes from Labia minor, assembly GCA_963082975.1. NCBI lineage: Eukaryota > Metazoa > Arthropoda > Insecta > Dermaptera > Spongiphoridae > Labia > Labia minor. Next base: position 53,641,785 of record OY720349.1, read on the forward strand.
TCTCGGCGACTTTTTCCTATCCTTAAAACTCAAGAGATCAATGACAGGAAATCGTTTTGCCACAATTGATGAGATAAAGTCGGAATCGAATAACGAGCTGATGACCATATCGAAAAGTGCATTTCAGAAGTGCTTCGACAATTGGAAGAAGCGCTGGCATAAGTGCACATTATATCTGAGGGGAATTACTTTAAAGAGGACAAAATGGATATCAATGAATAAATAAATACTTTTTGAAGTAATTCAAAATTCACCTTTTCTTTTGAACAAACCTTGTATATAATAGCAAATAATAGTATATTGTTTTTAAAATACAAAATATATTAATTACTATAAAATAATTAGCTAATTTTATTATTTATTTTAAATTTATAATTGATTAAATATTAAATTTTACATTAAATCTACATTTCTTCTATTAGTTTTTTACAGTGTTTTATTTAACTTGCTTGGTTGTCTGTATTGTTCAAATCTAGTAACTCATTTTTAACACAGTTGCAGTTGACCAATCGAACTAAAACTTTGCACACTTTTCAGACAATACATGAATATGAAATAGTTTTCATTTTCTTAATTAATTAATTAATAATTTAATTAATAAATTTTAACCCATCATTAAATATCTTATCTTATTATGCTAGCTAAAATTGTATATATATTTCTATGTATATATAACCATTGGTTCTCAAAAACCGCTCTAACGATTTTTTTCAAATTTACACTAGATATAGTATTTATAAAGAAAAATTGAGTTTTATTGATCACATCTCTTGAAACTTACAGCTTCATTATTAATTTCTTAATTGAAAATTATATATGGGTGACGTAAATGGCATCCATTTTGAAATTTTAATCCCGCCTTTTTTTAATTTTGTATTAATATTTTTTTTATATTTAAAATATTTTAAAATTTATTATTTAATTTCGAAATAAAATTAAAAATATTTATTTTTAATAAAATATATATATATATATTTATTAATCTCTCTCAAAAAAAAAATAACAACAAAATAAAAAATGGTTTTGAAATAATTTTTTTTTTTTTTTTAATCTATTATTTTTTAATAAATTAATTAATAAATTACTATTTTATATTTATTTATTCATTGTTCTTTTATTAAATTTAATATTTATTAATATTATTTATTATTTATCGATGACATATGACATTCATATTGAAATTTTACTCCCGCTTTTTTTTTAAATATTTAAAATATTTTAAAATAAAATTCATTATTTAATTTCGAAATAAAATTAAAAATATTTATTTTTAATAAAATATATATATATTTATTAATCTCTCTCAAAAAAAACAACAAAACAAATAAATGTCTTTGAAAGATGGTAAAAATATCTTTCTAATTATCAAAATATATCATAGACCAGCGGTAAGAACAATTGTTTTTACTCCCCGAGTTCGAAGGATCGAAACTCGCCGCGTTCATTTTGTTTTTTATCTATTTTAGTGATTTATTTATTCATTGTTCTTTTATTAATTAAGTTTTAGATAGTTTTATAATTTTTAATATTTTTTCAATAAAATATTATTTAATACATTTAATAATTGTAATAAATAATTAAAGAATTGTATATCAATATTTTTTAAAGGGTAGAGCGAGCTCGGTGTCCCAGGTAATATTACCAGCCAAATCCAATAATAATGAATCATTTTTTTTAACTTAAGTACCGAGCCGAGGCTCGGGGTCCCGGTATACATATTTATGTATTATTGAGGACCCCAAGTTCCATGCAATGATGCAACATTTAATAATTGTAATAAATAATTAAAGAATTGTATATCAGCTCGGTGTCCCAAGTATTAATATTACCAGCCAAACCCAATATAATAATGAATTATTTTTTTTTAACTTAATTACCTAGCCGAGGCTCGGGGTCCCGGTGTGATCTTAATATATTGTCAGAATTAGATAAATAATGTAGAGAAAAATTATTTAAAAATAGATATTTATTTAAATGAAATAAAATTATTTAATTTACAGAATGAAAATGTCTATAATAATGTCTAAACATTTTTTCGAGCGACAGCTCGGTATCCCAAGTATTAATATTACCAGCCAAACCCAATAATAATGAATCATTTTTTTTAACTTAAGTACCGAGCCGAGGCTCGGGGTCCCGGTACTCATTTATAATCCCAAAAAGTATATTCAAATAAAACTTAAAACCTTAAAAATTTATTTACTAAAAAATTAAAAATAAAATAAATAATAAAAAAAATTAAGATACAGTGTTTTATTTATAAATGTATTAAAAAATAAAAAATAATTCTTCACTTCAACAACAATGGTCTAGATACTTTGAATAAAGAGCCTAATTAAAATGAATTAGTTAATTAATTTTCTAGGGATCTCTAAAATAAAACGCTTGGATTTATTCTATTCAAATATACGAGTTCCCTAGAAAATTAATTAACTAATTCATTTTAATTAGGCTCTTTATTCAAAGTATCTAGACCATTGCGTGTTCAAATCACGTCGGGGTCACCATTGTGGGACATTTTCGAGGACGAGTAGAGTTACTTGAGGTTTGCACTTTTCACAATATCACTGTAGAGTCTTGGCGTAACGAATGAATCTCTCGTGTCCTCCGTCGGCTTTATATAGCTGGTCGTAGTCCACGTGGACTGTCCCGGACCGGCCGTCGTCGATGGAATTAGCGCTGATTGGTCCGGGTCGAGTTTGCTTGCTCCGGGTTGGCTCGTGATGGACTCCACGTGGAGTATGCTCGCTCCAGGTTGGTTGTTGGACTCCACGTGGACTCTGCTTGCTCCGGATTGGTTCGCGCCTGACTCCACGTGGACTCTGCTCGTTCCGGATAGGCTATCGGTGGTAATGCCGGTCCCTGATTGGCTCGTGCTCGCCTCCGCCTCAGGTTTTGTGTGGTGGCTACTGCTTCGCTTGCCACAAGTGAAAAATTATTTTCTAGTTTTTAGTGCATTTATAAATAAAACACTGTAACTTAATATTTTTTTAATTATTTATTTTTTATAATAATAAATTTATTAATAGCATTTAAGGTTTCATTTGCAAGTTTTCTTATTTTATTAAATAAATTATTAAATTATTTTTTCATATTAGCAAATATTATTATTATTTTATTTATAAATTAATTTCAATTTCACTAGTGTCTAATGAAGAATCTGTTTTTTCTGAATCTTGAGAAAAACTCATAAATTTGACTATTAAGATATTTAAATAGGCATTGAACATTTCGATGACTTTTAGAAATTGCTCTTCTTCCCTTTCATCGCAGGATTCATTGAGACAGATCTAGGATAAATACAGATAGATATGTTAACAAGGAAATAATTTAAATATCTTATTGTACGAGGTGTGTTCGAAAAGTAAGGTGATTTTTCAAATTTTGCGGGCAATGTATTTTCGATTATCGATTTTTTTTTTGTTTTTTATGTTGGTACACTCTTCCCGAACATTTGTACCAAGTTTCAAGTGTATAGCATTTTTTGTTTGGTTGTGAGAGGCGTAAAGGTTATAAGTGTTTTGAGTGCTCGGCGATTTTTTGCTATCGAAAAATATGGATCAAAGGATTTGCATAAATTTTGTGTAAAAAATAAAATTAAGTGCTCCGAAACACTTGAAATGTTGACAGTGACATAGGGTGAAACTATTCTGAGTAAAAAAAATGTTTACAAGTGGTACAAACTCCTCGCTCTGGACGCCCAAGCTCACTGTTTTCTTCGATTACCATGGCGTGGTGCATCAGGAGTTCTTACCATATGATCGTCGGTCAATAAACAGTATTATCTTAAAGATATGCGCCGTTTGCGAGAAGCAATACGAAGAAAACGTCCAGAATTGTGGAAAAACAATTCATGGCTTTTGCATCAAGATAATGCCCCTGCCCACTCATCTTTGCTTGTGAGAGTTTTTTTGGCCAAACCACAATCATGCCTCAGTCACCATATTCACCGGATTTGGCCCCATGTGATTTTTTCTTGTTCCCAAAACTAAAGAGACCTATGAAAGGCTATGCCGAAAAGTGCTTATGAGAAGTGCTTTGAGAATTGGAAAAACGGTTGGCATAAGTGTATTGTATCTGAGGGGGATTGCTTTGAAGGGGACAACATAAATATTGATAAATAAATAAATATTTTTTCTTAAAAATAAAAAGTCACCTTACTTTTTGAACACACTAGTATATTTGAATAGAATAAAAATGATGATTTTTTGGATTATAAGACATAATCGCTCTACAAATCTATTACATTAATTATTATTATTAATTTAATATTTATAACTATAGTAATTGTATATAACTAAATTGCTAATTATATCCGCTGATAAATTAAAGATTGAGTTCAACAAAGAAAATAGTCTTTATATTTGATAGTGGTATAATACAAGAGCCATATATATTATATATATATATATATATATAAGAAAGAGAACCCTACCAAAAATATATTTTTAAAATGATCATCATTTAAAAAAAAAATTGTTTTTTAAATATATTTTATTATAAATTGAATAAGGGGACAATTTAAGAATTATCTTTTTCTTAAATATCTTCATATTAATGCAAAATATCAATATTTTCATTTTCTTATAAATAATATGAAATTCCATTCTATTTTGATTAATATTATTTTCTTTATAATATATTTTTTTTTCTATATAATATTTATTTAAATATTAATGAAAATAGAAATATGAAATGGCTCTTGAACTAATTTATTATAAAAAAGCCTTTTTGCTTCTCCTAATCCGAGAACTTTTCAGTACATCCCCTTAGATAATCCCTCAATTCAAGCATAAGGGCTTTTGGTACATGTATCCTAGAACAAACTTCAAGCCGTTCCCTCGTAATGGTTTTAAAATAGTTTGGGATCTTGTTAAAGACTATGTTGCAAAAAACAAAATATACCTTTTTGAATATGTATTGTTTTATTGGATAAATAGAGATAAAGTAAATTTGCATGTATTATAAATATATTTTCGAATATATAAATATTTACATACTTGATCAATTAATAATTCTAGACAAGAGACGACGAAATGCATATTTTCCTCGTAATTTATTAAAACCGAAACTTGATCGTTTCGTTGCTCTGCGGTATCAATGGCTTGGTTGATCATATCAAGGACCGCTAAAAATGTAGATCCAGGGATAGATTTGAAATACGGTGGCACCGCTTGTCGACGAAGCGCTTCCCGATACCAATCTTCAAGTTCCCGATTTTTCGCACGTTGAACCAGAAAATCTTCAATAAATTTGGTTTTAGTAGCAACTTTTGGTGGCCGATAACCTGGTCGAGGCATTCGAACCGCCTCTGCATAAAGAGACATTAAATTCCAAGGTCCTTGTCCTAAGATGGCATCACGAATTTGTTTAACTAGAATGCCCGCCTCTGATTTTTGTTTAGACGTCTGAAGAGAAAAAAATGATAAACATTAGGAAAACTTATTCGAAGTTTAAAAAAACTTAATAACATTTGCATATTAGTTAACAAGCTGCTTAGATACGCCTACAGTAGTAACTGCATACACCTACATAAATTGGATTCTTCTCTAGTGAAGCAAATGTCTTTGACCTATGATATCAAACTAGAATATATAAACTTTATAATTGGAAGGAAAGCATTAATAAAGATTGTCAAGACTATCAACTTATTTAATTATTAATTTATTTATTATAATTTCTAACGGTGAAAATAAATGGTTGATTCCAAAAGAAAAAGAAATTAAGATTGTTTATCATTAGATATTAAAAAGAAAGTACTTATACTAATTTCTATCTGTCGTTCTACAGATCCATATATCATACTAGTATTTTTTTAGGTGATTTTCTTAAATTTTTACTATCTCGTAAGAGATAGTATTGCGATCACGAAAATTTTCGATGTTGAGATTTTGATGTTTTTATACGTTTTGAAGGTTCCTGAATCATTTTCACTAAGATTGAGAAAAATTTCTGTGTGTGTGTGTGTATGTATGTAACCAAGATTACGCAAAAACGGTTTGAGCTAGAATGATGAAATTTGGTACATGGGCATTATTCAAAATTCGTAGTTTTCTATCAACTTTTGAGAAATGTAGCTCAACCGGAAGAGGGTCATTACTTACAACGTTTTGATATTTTTTCCTCTAACATGACCGTAAAAATAAAGATATATGTTTGATAATTTTTCACATGATTAAAAATTGTATAAAACTGTTATATATAGAATTTCAGCTTGATTGATTCGCTGAAATTACCAGAATTAATTTTTTAACACAGCAAATCTCACGTGCCAACACGTGACTTGGTGCCATCAACAAAAAGCCAAACATGCGCTGGTTTAATATTTATTATTTATAATTTATAATTAATTAAATTTAATTTAAATATAATATATTATGTTATTTAATCCTATTCAAATTGCGAGATAGTCGAGTGGAGACACTCCAGCTAATTTTTTTTAATTTTAAATTTATAGATTATTTTAAGATTCCATAAAAAATAATAGTTTCATTAAAAGCTTAACATTTTAGACTGAGAAAAAATATTTGAAAATTCTTTGGACACCTTGCCTATATAAAATTGTGGTTGTCAAACGGGATTTTATAAAATATTGTTAACTAAAACAAATTCCTGGATTTAGAAAAAAATTCCTAATATTTTTGTTAAAGTTATATTGTATTATTTAAATCGATGTTTTATAATCTTTATTTTTGTTAATAATATTTTGTTTTGTATATTTATGAAAAAAATGTAAAACCACAAGGATTCCGCAATTAAAAAAAATAATGTTAAGAAATATAGGATTGTTTATCATTAAATATTAAAAAGAAAGTACTTTTATTAATTTCTATCTGTCGTTCTACAGATCTATCTAGCATACTAGTATTTTTTAGGTGATTTTCATTAATTTTTTTTTTTTAATTTTAAATTTATAGATTATTTTAAGATTCCATAAAAAATAATAGTTTCATTAAAAAGCTTAACATTTTAGACTGAGAAAAAATATTTGAAAATTCTTTGGACACCTTGCCTATATAAAATTGTGGTTGTCAAACGGGATTTTACAAAATATTGCTAACTAAAAAAAATTCTTGGATTTAGAAAAAAATTCCTAATATTTTTGTTAAAGTTATATTGTATTATTTAAATCTGTTTTATAATCTTTCTTTTTGTTAATAATATTTTGTTTTGTATACTTACGAAAAAATGTAAAAAAACAAGGATTCCGCAATTAAAAAAAATAATGTTAAGAAATATAGGATTGTTTATCATTAGATATTAAAAAGAAAGTACTTATACTAATTTCTATCTGTCGTTCTACAGATCCATGTATCCATCCCTAAGAATATATTTGCCGTTGGACTCTAAATTCTACTCGTTAATATAGATTATAGATAAATGATAGGCATATATACGTATATATTGTATTAAATACAAAATTTTTCCATAATTTAAAATTAATAATATTTTCTTAGGTAATAGTATGATTCTTTTAATAATTAATTTTTTAATTATTAGTAAGTTATCTTTTATACTAAGTAAATTTAATTCTAAATACGATAATTTAATTTAATATTCATTGGAATTAATATAAACAAATAATAAAATCAATAAATACTTGTGGATGTTGTAGTCGCTCTAGTTGCATCAGCCCTTCACTAAAAAATAGTTCAATGCTATGTAGGAGATCTTGAATGAATGTCTGATCACAGATAGTAAGAAATCGAGCATGAAAGAGTTCAGGTTGTCGAGGTGTTAATTCAAAATCAGATGATGTTGGTCGAGATTTGTTTCCATGAGGTGCAAACAAATGCATACAATAAGAAGACTATATTGAAAATAAAGAAAAGAAAATTAGGAATTATAAATAAATCATATTAAAAATATATATTGTATAATAATTAACATATAATATATATGACTAAATCATATATTTTAGCAAATTTCATCCTTTTAAAAATTCATCTACTTAAATACATCTAAAATTGTGGAATTAATTCATTTTCTTCAAAATCTATTTACTTATTAAATTATTTTTGATTTATTATTAAATATTTATTGTAAAAATTGTGAGTACAATTGGTATTTCTAAGTGGTGTAGTTTGCACTCATTTTTTTACTATAACTAAAATCTGTTCACCTATCAAAGACATAATTATTAATTCATTTTTTATTTAATAGGTTTTGGATATCATCAAACATTTAAATGTCACTAATGTATATGAACATTTGTCGTCAATTAACTATAATCATATTTTAATTATATAAAGGATTAAATTATTATTCTGGATATGCTCTGAAACTTGTAGAGAGAGTCTCAGTACCCATCCAAATTAAGAAGACATCTGATCATCAGTCACTGCTAGCATTCAATTTGAACGAATATATTGCAGTAAAATTTACAATTTAAAGATAAAATTTCAATTTTATAATTTTACTTTGTCAATACAACAGAATATTCTAATTTAATGTAAGATTTATTGGCTCATAGATAATAATTCTACTATCCGTATCAACATTAATCGAATTTTGAAAATTATTAAATGTTATCGATGAGAAAAAGAAATTGAATAATTCTAAGGTACCAGAAGTTAACAGTTTTTAGTAGTTAATTTAATAAATAAATTTTTTATTTCAGAATTAATTTGTTTTAATTATGATTAAAATAATATTTACATTTTTAGTACTAGTTATTTTATTATTGGGTCGATAGGGTAACAGCCATGATTGTGACCAATCCTCAACAATAGGTTTTAATGTTAATATACTGTCTTCGGATTCTAAAATTACAGTCTGAAATTATAATAAAAAGTCAATTTTTTTAAAATCATTATTATAATAATACAATAAAAATTAATAATTTTGAACAAATTAATAATAAAAAAATAAAAATTATTATTATTCCCAAATTCAGAGGTTTTATCGTCTGGCAGGAATAATTCTTAACTATTTTAATAAAAAAACATCAAATATATTTTTATAAAACTTATGCCGTTTTGTTTACTCGTATTATAAAATATTCTATCTTTTTAATGATAGATATATTATTTGTTATTTTTATTTATTATATTATTTATTATGTATTCATCGTATTACTATAATTATTTTAATTTAAGTAGATATCCAAATTAAATATTTATTGATTATTATTTCAGTTATTATTAGCACATGTCAGGAAAAAATTTGATTTGTTATTGTATATGTATGTGGGGGAAAAGTATATATATACATAATAAATAATAAACATAATAAAGATATATGTAAATATATTTGAAATTTATTCTTATTTTAATTTTTATAATCTATCTATCTCTGTGGCTCTACGAAACTCGAAAGTTCTTGGCCGCAGCAACCACACTTCTCCAAGTGTCCCTATTTTGAGCCACAATCCTCCAATCCCTATCCTCTCCCATTTCTCTTATGTCCCTTCCTACATTATCCACCCACTGCGTCCTTGGTCTTCCAAGCGGGCGTTTGCCACTCGGTTCCCCCCAATATATTTTTCACCATTCTTTCCTCCCCCATTCTAGCCACATGTCCTGCAAATTGATTTTCTCGATTTTATAATTCTAACTATATCTGGAGATGCATAGAGGTCATGCAATTCCTCGTTATGCAGTCGCCGCCATTCCCCGGTGACCTCATCTTTCTTTGGCCCATAAATGCTTCGCAGAACCCTATTCTCAAATACTCTAAATCAATTCTCGTCTCCTAAGGTCATAGACCATGCCTCACACCCATATAATACAACCGGTAAAATAATTGTTTTATATATTTTAATTTTTATCCCCTTTGGTAATAATTTTGACGCGATAAGCCCCTTTACGGCATGATAACAGGCGCTTCCCGATTGTAACCTCGCTTTAAACTCTTCTAGAATATTATTATCTTTCGTTATTACAGAACCTAAGTATTTAAATTTTTCTACATTTTCAAATTCTATATTTTCTATGTTACTAAATACTTTGTCTTAGCAATATTTATTTCCAGCCCCACCTCTTTTCCTGCTTCGATTAATTTCTCTACGCTATCTTTAATTACACTTGCCGAATCTCCTATTATATTTAAGTCGTCTGCGTAACCTAATTCTTGAATTTTTTGTTTAATTCTATTCCGTTTGATTTTTCCCCAATTTGTCTAATTACATATTCCAGAACTAAATTAAATAGAATTGGTGATAATGCGTCTCTTACTCTTCCTTTACTCCCTACAAGACAAATTTGAATCATACGTACTAGTTTTTTTGGAATTCCCATTAAGATCAAGATTTGAAAAAAGTTTTTCCCGGTCTATTGAGTCATTTGCTTTTGTAAAATCTACAAAAATTTGGTAAACAGAGATATTGAATTCGCATTTCTTTTTCTAATATCTGCCTTAATGAGAATATCTGGTCTACAGTTCATCGGTTTGGCCTGAAATATTCTCCTAATATTTCCTCTGCATATGGTCGTAATTTCATTGAGATAATATTCGAGAGAATCTTATACGATGTCGTCAAAAGAGAAATTCCCCTGTAGTTATTGCAGTTGGTTCTATTACCCTACTTAAAGAGGGGATAATAACTGCCTCAATTTTTATAATAAAATCAAATAAAAAATATATATTTCTTTTAAATTATTTAAGTGATAATTGAAGAAGTTTGAGGAGAATAATTTCTATAATTCAACATTTACCTCTTTAAGATGCCACAATTCATGTAAATGATTCATCACTTCTCGATCAGTAAAAAATGCAGCTCCAGTAAGATTGCGATTCATTATTAAATAATGATATATTGAATTATTATCGAGATTATTATCATCTTCTAAAATAAATAAAAATTAAATTTGCATATGAAGAAAATACCAATTAAATTATTATTTGAATATTTTTAAACTATCTACAAAAATTAAATTCAGTTTGATAAATTAATAAGTCACTTCATACAAAGAAAAGAAATTTCATAATCTTATAGATTCAAATTGAAAGAATAAATTATATTACCTGAATTTGTTTGAATGTGGCATGTATTTTGTTCTTCCTCATCATCACACTGAATAAAGGTGAATTTTCCATTATTACAAAAATGAAACACTTGATCAGACGTATCACGATTTTCACAAAAAATCTTAATATAATATAAAATTATTAAAAAGATTACTAATTAATTATTATTATTAATAATTTTAATTTAAAAAATCAAAAGAAGAATGATTTATTTGAAAAAAATAAATTTCTTTTTTTTTATTAATAATTCTATACATAAATTACACATGTTTTTAAATTTACAATTTATTCATAATTTCTTTCTATTTATTCAATGGTGAATATGGAAAATATTTTTAGGGGAGGGAGGAATAAAAAATATAATATGTTTACAAAAATCTAGGTGTATTTTATTTTTTGGTGCTCCTCACTCTCCTTATACACATTCCTATATTTATTTAATACCCGTTTATTTTGAAATACATTTAGATTAGAAGTATTCACTAATTTTTACTATCTCGCCAGAGATAGTATTGCGATCACGAAAATTTTCGATGTTGAGATTTTGATGTTTTTATACGTTTTGAAGGTTCCTGAATCATTTTCACTAAGGTTGAGAAAAATGTCTGTGTGTGTGTGTGTGTGTGTGTGTGTGTGTGTGTGTATGTATGTAGGCAAGATTACGCAAAAACGGTTTGAGCTAGAATGATGCAATTTGGTACATGAGCATTATTCAAAATTCATAGTTTTCTATCAACTTTTGAGAAATAAAGCTCAACCGGAAGAGGGCCATTACCTACAACGTTTTGATTTTTTTTCCTCTAAAGTGACCGTAAAAATAAAGATATATGTATGATAATTTTTCACATGATTAATAATTGTATAAAACTGTTATATATAGAATTTCAGCTTGATTGAATCGCTGAAAGTACCAGAATTAATTTTTTAACACTGCAAATCTCACGCGCCAACACGTGCCATGGTGCCATCAATAAAAAACCAAACATGCGCTGGTTTAATATTTATTATTTATAATTTATAATTAATTAAATTTAATTTAAATATAATATATTATGTTATATAATCCAATTCAAATTGCGAGATAGTCGAGTGGAGACACTCCAGCTTATTTTAAGATTTAGAATTACTTTGTAATAAACTAACAAATTAAAATTTTTAGTGTCAATTATTATACAATATCTAATTTAGTAAAATATTAGATAATAATAAATATAATTGGATATAAGTGGTCTAAAAGGCAGATAAGTTTTAGTTATTTATATATTTATTTTAAATAAATGATTAAGAAAGCTAAAAAAAGTTAAAAAATATTTACAATAAATTATTTGAGGGAATGTACGAAAAATTAAAAATATATGTGATTCAATTTCCTTTAGAATAAAATAGAAATGAACTTACACTTTTTTCTAAATTTAAAGATTTTAATGAGATCTTTGTTTCACATGATGCACATCCATTTAACGGATAATCTAAATCGTTGAATGATATCGATGAATGACAAAATATTATCTCGTCCGAGGTTATTCGCATGTGTGTTTCATCAAAATCAATATAAGAAATATCCAGATTTGGATTTAAAAGCACTTTTAATTTGTGTGATGGATTTGAAAAAATTTCAGTTGTGAATTTTTCACCGTTAAAATAAACTCCAGCAAAACAAGGATTTTCAATTCGACAATGATAAAGCACAGAGACAAATCCTTCAATGATCTCCTATAAAATAAATTTATATAATTTATTGAATAAAAGGTATATATATATATATATATATAGTTATATATAGTTATATATATTAGAAATCAGTGTCTTGTTAACAGAAATATAAAAATTTTCTACTAATTTGATTTTGCTAGAAAAAAATCACAAATGAAGATAAAAGGTGTTATATACAAATATAAGATAATATAAATTAAAAATTTAGGAAGAAAGGTATTAAGAATCCTTTTACATCTTCGGGATTTTAATAGTCTGGTTATACGTTGCGAATTTGAGCATGAATTTGAAGGTTCTTTTCAGGAGATTAAAAAAGAATAGAAAAACAAATCTATTAAAGCCCTGTCCTCATTATAAATAAATATAAATTTATAATATTTTTTTTATTTTAATAATCAGAAAGTTAATTTAAATTTCGCCACGAGATCGCAGCATGATACAAGTAATCAAGAATTTAAATTAGAAGATTCTACAAATCATTAAATGAAAATAAATTACAAACGTCATTAAATGAAAATAATAATATTAATAATATCCAATAAAATATTCTAAAATAAATAAATGGTTAAAAATAATATTGATTGTTGAGGTTTGAATTATACAATTTCATTTTGTTAAAAAAGAATACCATTTTGCCAATTAATTAAATTACCATATAAAATATTTATTTTGATAAAGTACATATTTTATGAGAATTAAAATAATTATGTATTCATTATGTCATGTTGTAATAGCTAATATAGATATTGTCAACGTGTACAATATGTTTATTCAAACTATCCCTGATAGGTAGACAACCAAAACGACTAAAATGTTGAGACTTTTTTTCATAATTTAGTTTTTAAATAAAGCGTAAATGTGAATTTGAACTAACTACTAATCATTTTAATATATATTATATTATTGTTATTATGTTATTTTAAATGGTTTCAATAAACGTACATTTTCACAGGTATAAGAAGATATATTCGAATCATCAACACTTTTACTATCTTCATCCATATCTTCATTGAGATCTATAAAAATTTCTTCTTCTTCAATTGAATACCAAGAAGTGATACGAGTTCCATCAGGATACATTATTTCTAACATTGAATTGTTATCTCCCCAAAGTCGAATATCAGTACCATCGCCTCGACGAAAAAATTGTTCATTTTTCTAAAAGACATACAATTAAAATATTATTTATAATACTGACCTTTAAAAAAATTAAATAAAATAAATTGATTATTGATTCAGATAATTATTTTAAAAAATTCAATTTTATTCAGGGTTCATAAATAAATTTTTCAAAATAAAATTTTTATTCATAATTATTTTTTTAAGAAGGAACGAGCAAAGACAATCTGAATGATTACATTGAATATAGATAAATAAATATAAGTATTTATTTATTAATTACATGAAAATTACTTGTTTTTCTTAATAATAATTTTGTAATAGGTCCAATAATATTGGCTCTCCTTTTTTCATATGTTCTTCCATCTGGATCAATCACAGTATATTTGTCAACTTTTTGTGATTTGAAATTCAATTTGTCTCTTATTGGCGACATTGGAGGAATTATAGGTAACGAATGATAGGGTCGCGTCTCAAATGGATCAATTAATTTCTTTTTATTTTCTGTTTTTTTATTTAGATCTTCTTTTATTTGAAGATTGTCTAAATCTTTTAAAAAATTTTCTTTCAAATCTCTATATTGGAAATATAAAATAAAATAAATAATAAAATAATAATGTAAATATAAATACAGTAGAACCTCAATAAGTTAAAGTCCGAAGGGAAACAAAATATTTTAAATTATAGAGGTATTAAGTTATCAAGGGTCTATGTTAGGAATAGGTTAATAACATTTTTTTAAAGGCTAAATCATGTCGTTTCTTAAAATTCTCTAACCAGCCATTGCTGGCTTTAAAAATTTTGATTTGCAGCGAATTAGCGAACTCTTCAGCTTTTTCTTTCAGTATGGGTCCACTAACACTGATGTTTTTGTTTCGACACTATTTGAACCACGTAAACAAACATTGTTCTAAATTAGGGAATTCAGCAATTTTTCGTCTTTTTCATTGAAGACTTTCTCCTGATTCTTGTTTCTTCAAGATTTCAGCTTCTGAGGGCGAATACAGAGATTACTTATTTAAGTTATAGAGGTTGCGTATTTTAAGTTATTGAGGTTTTGGGCTCTGATAGGAAGGGAACATATTATTTTTTGAAGTTATAGAGGTTTTTAAGTTACCGAGGTTTGAGTTATCGAGGTTTTACTGTAATAATATAAATTGTAACAAATATTAAATTAATTGATTAATTAAGAATGATTACTTACAAATCATTATAGAACGTATGACAATTGAGAATAGTGCCATTGGGGCATAGGATCTGAATAGAAGAGTTTTGTAGAAATCTATAAACATGACCACTTTTGGTATATACTCTCCAACTTTCAGTATTTATTGAATTAAAATGGGGACTTTTAGGTCTCTGAAGGTAACGTTGACTGATTGTATATGGATCATTGAATGTCCCCGGGTTGGATGTTTCATTGATTTGGAGATATAATCCGGTTGGCCAAGACATTCGAAACTAATCAACAGTTGTATATATAACAACAAAAAAAAAAATCAATAAATTTGAAAAAATTGAATTTTTTAATATTTAAGAATAAAATATTCTTAAAAATATTAAATTTTAATGTCAATTCTTTTGAGAAAATTTAAAGAAGAGATTATTTCTTAATTTTTGCTCTTTTTTGTTTCTTTTTTTATTGATTTGTTATTTAATTACTTTTAATTAAATTTTAAAAAAATTATAATTATTAAGTTGAATGTTTCAATAAATCATTTTACATTAGATTATCTCAGTTAATTATTAATAAAATTCAATAATATCTCTATCTTATTTTTTAATTATTATACATTATTCAAATCAAAACTTAATATGAAAAATCTCTAAAAAAAACTATATTTTAGAATTTATCTAAACTTCTTTTTATTATTAAAATCGTATACTTTTTAATAAGAATTATTATTATATGTAGTAATTCAAATTTAGTGTATTTTAGATTATTAAATGAGAAAATAATAATAATAGTCAGTTATCTATTAACTATTATGATAGTCGAAATGTTTGAAAGTTTTATTCTTTAATAATATTTATTTATTTTAAGAATAATAGAATAGAAATAAAAACCCTAAATAAAATAGTTGAATGTCAGATATCAGGACTGTGAGATCCAACTCTCTTACTCATTGTTTTCGAAACTGAATGGCGCAATGGTATTCTGACATTGATTAATTGCTCTTGAAAAAAATATATTACAAAACAGTGATGGTTTGGTTTGTCTGTTGAGGGAGATTTTAAGTTCAGTGAAATAAAATTACTGTGATCATTTTAAACAATTTTACAAAAGTCTCTTTGTGGACAATAAAAAATCAGCTAATGGAGATTTGGATATCTCTGATTTATAATATACATTATAATAATAAAATAGAAAATACAATATTTTTTTGAATTTGGTTCTAATATGATTTCTTTTATAAATTATTTTTTAAAATTTAAAATTATTATTTTTCAACGTCTCTTGGGAGTTTCTATTAAGAAATATAATTGTATAAGTTAATTAAAAAGATTTCAATTAAATTTAGTGTGCCCTTGTTTTTGTGGTCCTTTGGGATGGATATCTTATGAAAAGAGACTGGGAGCAACAGGTCTCCGATGACCCACGGAGAATTAGCTACTAATGACTTTATGAAGAAGGTAAATACTCGTGGGAGAACTTCAATTACTACATTCAATTACAACTTCTAATGCCGGTCACTAAACTGAATTGAACATCAATGATATAAGAAAATTAAAAACATTTAATAAATAATTAATTGGGAAATCAAATGAAAAAAAATTGAATTAATAAAATTAATAAGTAAAATTATAAGAAAAATAATAATTTATCTTACATCATAGTATTGTTTCAACGGTTGGTCTTTTTCTGTAAATCCTTCTTCATCATTTGAAATACTACATCTTGCTTCTTCCTCTTCACATTCTTCATTATTGTTTTTTTGAGCAAAACCTAAAAATATACCATCTTTTGTTTCAATGTGAAAATGTATTGGAAAGTCCATATAAAGTTGTTTTTCTGTTCGAAAAAGATTTAAATGTAAAATATTTTCACATTTATTAATTGATAAATGTGTTTCTTCAATTTGGGAACGAAGCCATTCATTGATTTCAATTTTAATCTAAAAAGAAATTCACAAAATTATTTTAATTAAGCAAGTAAAAAAGTTGCTTATTTTATTATTATTAAGCTAAATGAAACTGAATTTTATTTTATGAATTTTTATTTTAATTGCACTAAAATAAATTTAATGCAATTCATATTATTATAAAATTTATTTTTTCATTTAGTTCTTAAATTTAAAAAAGATTTGAAAAAGTATAATATTCATTTAATAATTATAAAAATTAATTAAAAGTACTAAAACTAATATATATATATGTTGGTTTAGGTTTCCGTGAATGTTATTGTTATTGTTACTATCAGATTTATCAGAATTGGATGAGAATTGTCCGGCACGGAAGTGTGCCAGGGTCAGGATTGCTCAGGATTCTTCGGAGCTCCACAGCAACGCAGTGAGTACAAAATCATCCAACCAATCAACCCAAAATCCCGATATTAACCCTTGGTCACACAGATTAAGACCCAGAATCCCAAAAATATTCCCACCTAAATAATCACTTGAAAATGGCGCCAAAATGGGTGCCGAAACGTCGAGAAAACAATCTCACAAAAATACGTGATTATATCCCTGATAAATCTGATAGTAATAATATATATATATATATCTATGCGCACGGCAGTGCGCCGGCCAAGTTCCAGCAAGCCGCGCGCATGCCGTAAGTATATTTACACGAATGGTTTGGAGTCACTTTTGACCCCCCTGTATCTCAGTGCCTATTGCAAGTACAGAGATAAAATTTTATCTACGTAGTCATATACTAGAACTAAAGCAGTATGCCAAATTTCATAGTTATAGCTTCAGTGGATCCTGAAATATGACCCTGTGAAAATAGCTTATTTTGGAACTGATTCACTGATTGGTCAACAAAATTCTTAGGGTATTTCCAATTGTCCTAGCGCTATGAAATTTGGCATACAGGTCGTGTGCTATAAGTAGGTTAACAAAAAATTATGAAATTTAAGAAATCGGTCAAGCTTGAGTTGTTATAATCGAATATCAATGCGATTTTAACGAATTCAAACGAATTCATTGGTTTTGTCAGAAACTAATCAAGCTAGGACTTCGAAATTTGGTACACCGATATTATTCACAGTTTGTAGATTTCTTATAAAATTTGGTCAAAATCGGTTAACCGGAAGTGGTACTTTACCTACACTGGTTGCGTTTACCTTTCAAGTAAAGTACCAGTTTGCTTCGAGATATTTGCTTCATATTTTGTATATAGATTTAAAAATATGAAAAAAATTCAGATACCAAATGTCATCATGATCTGACTACCAGAAGTGACATTTTACCTATACAAGTAGCGTTAGGTGTAAATTATAAATATATATAATAGTGTTAAACCATTTTACTTTATAATTTAAATTAATTAGTTTGTTTATTTTTATTGTTATAACTTAACAGTTTCTATATAATTTTCAATGAATTAATTAATAGTTCTAATTATTTATTATTCAATACAATTTGGAAATTCAGAACTATAAAATAAAAGAACAAATAAAATTATTATATTTAATATATAAACAAATTGCAATTTTTTTAAACACAAAATTACTTCAAAGGCTAAGAATGGACGCGGGCGCGGCACAAAAAGGAAAAAATATGAAGCTTTCTTAAAAAAAAGTATTGAAATCTAATCAAAAACATACCTGTTAAAAAGGGGGCCAAGTTCCTATCGGCTATTTGTTTGCCTAAAAAAGGGTTCAAATCCATCCCAAAGCCAAGTTTAGATGCACTTCAAAATCATTCATAATCATTTTTATCAACAGCCTGAACCACTGGTAAACATTTGGCATTCCAAAGAATCGCCACCACACCCAGTCCTCCGCCTCCTGCATCCAGGCACGCCACTTTATTCACGTCAACGGTCCATCTGGCCGAAATTCACTTTACCATACACCCAACTTAAAATATGGTATAGTTGTTAAAATACGTAGGTACATGGTTTAAAATATCTAAAATTATAATACTTAGAAATTTGAACTTGGCAGGTTTTCGTACTGTACGTAACACTAGATTAATTGTATAATTATATTTATTATTTAAATATATAATTTAACCTGCTAATTCTAAGTATTAAAATTGTAGATATTTTAAACCAAGTACCTACGTATTTTAACAACTATACCATATTTTAAGTTGGGTATATGGTAAAGTGAATTTCGGCCAGATGAACCGTTGACGTGAATAAAGTGGCGTGTAGTGTGCCTGGATGCAGGAGGCGGAGGACTTGGTGTGGGACTGAGTGTTTTGTACAGCACGAAAACCTGCCAAGTTCAAATTTCTAAGTATTATAATTTTAGATATTTTAAACCATGTACCTACGTATTTTAACAACTATACCATATTTTAAGTTGGGTGTATGGTAAAGTGAATTTCGGCCAGATGGACCGTTGACGTGAATAAAGTGGCGTGCCTGGATGCAGGAGGCGGAGGACTGGGTGTGGTGGCGATTCTTTGGAATGCCAAATGTTTACCAGTGGTTCAGGCTGTTGATAAAAATGATTATGAATGATTTTGAAGTGCATCTAAACTTGGCTTTGGGATGGATTTGAACCCTTTTTTAGGCAAACAAATAGCCGATAGGAACTTGGCCCCCTTTTTAACAGGTATGTTTTTGATTAGATATATATATACGAGGAAAGAAAAGATGAATTTTGAATTTTGGCGGGCTGTGTACATTCGATTATCGATTTTTTTTTTGTTATATTGGTACACATATGTTTCTCATATATTGACATTATCAGCCATTTTGGATTAGTAGTTTGTTTTCGACAACTGAAAAAATTAGTCGCGTTTTTGTCTGTTCTTCAATTTTTTTACTTCATAAAATGGATTAAAGAATCTGTATTAAATTAAACTAGCTGCTCCGAGCGCCTTCGGCGCTCTCCACACCTAGACGGGGGCTCCGCCCCCTGTACCCCCGAGTGATACATAGTATTTGGTTGAAAGTCTGTATGTAAAAGGTTTTCATCCATTTTGTTTCAATCAGTATAAGTAGATAAGACATGTATTTGTTTTCTTGTAAAATATATTTTAATTTAATCAGTAAATTAATTATATATTATTATTGTATATGTTATATTTATCTAACTCTGTCTCTACAGTTTTCGAAAGTTCTTAGCCGCAGCATCCACATTTCTCTAAGCGTCCCTATCCTGAGCTACAACCAAATCCTACCCTGTCCCATCTCTCCCATGTCTCTTCCTTCATTGTCCACCCACCTTGGTCCTTGGTCTTCCACCGGATGTTTCCCAATCGGTTTCTCCCAATTTCTAGTTTCTCCAATTCCAACCACGTCCCCTTCCCATCCCAGCCTTCTTGATTTTATAACCTTAACTATATCTGGACATTATTTCTTGTTATGCCATCTCCGCCATCCCCCTGTGACCTCATCTTCTTTTGGCCTATAAATGCTGCGAACAATATTAATCTCACAAATACTCCAAATCTACTCTCGTCTCCCAGAGTCATCGATAGGGTGCTTTAGGTGCTCTGTCCCAAAAATGTCTTCGGGACACCCTACTGTTTTTTCAATATTTAGGACATTTCGTAATTTTTTTTTCAAAATTTTTTCAATTTAGTTCTAAAAAAAGGTATACCGTTTGTCCCGGTTAGGTGTTTTCGAAATATGGTCACCCTAGTCATCGATCAACATGAAAAATAATTGTTTTATATATTTTAATTTTGATCCTCTTTGATGAGATAAGCCCCTTTACTGCATAATAACAGGCGTTACTCAATTACAACGTCGATTTAAATTCTTCTCGAAGATTATTGTCTTTGGTGATTAGAGATCTTAAGTATTTAAATATTTATACTTTTTCAAATTCTACATTTTGTATTACATCAATTACAACGTCGATTTAAATTCTTCTCGAAGATTATTGTCTTTGGTGATTAGAGATCTTAAGTATTTAAATATTTATACTTTTTCAAATTCTACATTTTGTATGTAAGTCGTATCCGTATCATAATTCTTGAATTTTTACCGACCGACGATAGTAAGGGAGGTATTGTTTTCACACCAAATTTCACATGTGGAGATTTTTACATATCTCCACGAATCATGCATTTTCTTATCAGAAAAAAGTATTTTTAGCATGATGTCTGTCCGTCCGTCCGTCTGTCTGTCCGTCCGTCCGTCCGTCCGTCCGTATAGATGTGTACAGCCTGAACGGCTCAACCGATTTTGATGAAATTTGGTATATTTACTTAATGAATCAGTGGGATGAATTGATCAACTTTTGGTGCAAATCCGGAAACCGGAAGTGGTAGTATTAGCGATCGACGATAGGAAGGGAAGGGTTATTTTCACACCAAATTTCACATGAGGAGATTTTTTTATATATCACCACGAATCATGCATTTTCTTAACAGAAAAAAGTATTTTTAGCATGATGTCTGTCCGTGCGTCCGTCCGTCCTTCCGTCTGTCCGTATAAATGTGTACAGCCTGAACGGCTAAACCGATTTCGATGAAATTTGGTATCTTTACTTAATGCATCAGTGGGATGAATTGATCAACTTTTGGTACAAATCCGGAAACCGGAAGTGGTAGTATTAGCGATCGACGATAAGAAGGGAAGGGTTATTTTCGCACCAAATTTCACATAAGGAGATTTTTTTACATATCACCACGAATGTATTGGTTTTATCCTCGGGAAAAATCATCTTCATTATGTTTTTCTTAATTTAAAATTATATGACGTCACCCAGCCCTTCATGACGTCACAGCCTCGGGTAACGCCGGCTACTTCAGCTATATATTATAAATAAAATAAAATTAAAAATATTTATGTTCTATCCATATCTGTTTTTTATTACATTAATAGATATATTAAAATTATTTGAAATTGTTTCTGTAGCTGGAAATTAATTTACTTCAAACTGTCGGTCGGTTCGGACCTGGCCACAGGTCAACTTATTTTGTTTAATTACATTTCGGTTGATTTTTCCCCAATTTCTCTAATATTATGTCTCCTCCTCCAGTCCAATTCATTTACCTATCAATGTGGCATAAGGAATTTAAATTTCTTAATTTGGCTAGAACACTCCATTTTTTAAAATTTTAAATAGAGAGGGAGAGAGAGAGAGGTTCTAATTATATATATATATATATATGTTTCTATGACAGCAAAAAAGTAAACAAATTACATACATACAAACACTTTCCTTTATATATATTTCTGGAAAATGGAACACCCGCAGCTCAGCTCAGGAGTTAGCTAAGATTCTAATTTCTTTTTTATTTTTCATCATTTGAGGTACCCTTCACCTCAGAAAAATTTGGTTACCTTACTCCTTGTAGTTTAGGCTCTGGAGTTTTTTGCGTACAGACGGACACTAGCGTATTAAATATATAGATTATTAATCTGTATTGCGTTAAAAATGGAATAAATTGCCCCAACGCATTTAAAATGATGATTGTAGCATTCGGCGAGCCTACTTTGTCTCAAAAAAATGTTTATAAGTGGTACAAGCGCTTTACAGAAGGCCGAGAAGTTCGATCAAATGTAAAGCTTTTGCTTACTGTTTTCTCCGATTACAAGGAATACTACAAGGAAGTTATGCAACGTGTGCGTGAAGCAATACGGTTCAAACGATCGGAATTATGGAAAAACAAATCATGGATTCTGCATCACGATAATGCACCAACTCACACACAATTGCTTGTTCGTGATTTTTTGGCCAAAAACAACACCGTAATCATGCCTCAACCACCGTATTCACCTGAATGGCTCCCTGCGACTTTTTCCTATTCCCAAAACTCAAGAGACCAATAAAAGGAAAGCGTTTGGCCAGAATTGATGAGATAAAGTCGGAATCGAATAACGAGCTGATGGCCATACCGAAAAGCTTATTTCAGAAGTGCTTCGACGATTGGAACAAGCGCTGGCATAAGTGCATTATATCTGGGGAAATTACCTTGAAGGGAACAAAATGGATATTGATGAATAAATAAATACTTTTCGAAATAATCAATTAAAATTAATTTATAGAAAAACACTTTAAACATTCATTAATTTTTATTAAAAGTAAATAAATTATCATATTATCATCCAAATCAATTGAGCACTTCAAAAAAGCTTTTAAAGTTTTGACCCAGATATAGTTACAATGAGAGTAGAAGAAAACCCATTCATAATAAAAAGCATATATATATAAACCGATAAATTGATTTCCTGGAATTTCTCTTACCGATCTTTTAATTACTCCGAACTAATGCTACCAAAGACACATTATATACATACTTTACAACCATCTGGTGAGAAATATTCATATAACTTGCCATTTCTTTGTGTTCTAAGTGATCCAATATCAAAACCTATTTTATAAAATGGTTCATCCTTTGTCGCAACTTCAATATCAAAAATTTTCTCTGGTTTTATGGTTTTGACAGGAGAAGGAAGATTATTCAATTTAGGATTAATATCTATACTTGATGATTCATCATTAACAAATTTATTTTCATTTCGAATCATATCTTTTATACTTCCTTTTAATATTAAATCCTCATCAGAAAATATTAAGTCACCAGCATTTTTATTTACTTCTGAAGCTAATTCTAAATTTATTTGTTCATTTAAATTTTTAATATACTCTTGATTTTGTTCATATGCAATTTGTTCATTATAGATCTCCTCCTGTTCTTCAAACCATGCATAATCTTCTTGTAGGACATAAGTAAAGAAATCACCAAAATGTAAAACTGTGTTTATATTTGATGCCCATCGATCAAAAAAGACTCTCTTTTCATTAATGCCAGAGTGCATTTTAATGATTATTGAGTCTGTTAAAGGAAAATAATAATAGTGTGCACAATTGTATTTTTGCCAACATTTAGCTAAAAATTGTAATAATGTATTCGGTGTTAGTTCTTCATAGAAAATGGGATATCTTATATTTGCTTCTCTATAAGTCTAGAAATTGGAAAAATAACACTATTAATAATTATAAAAAATTAAAAATAAAATTTAAATAGACATACTTAAATAATTTTTAGCTGATTTTAACATAATTTTATAAGAAAAAATAAAATAAATTATGATTAAAATTAAATAATTTTAAGGATAATATTAGAAACAATTTGAAAAATAATTTTGATTAAAATTAACATCTATTTAATATATTATTATTAATTTTTATCAATTTTTTAGAATATTCTAAATCCTATCAGGTCTGTTGCCGCCTAAGCAGATTTTGTAGCAACAGTATAACGAATCCTCTCTTAATCTTAATTTACTTGCTCGAAGGCTACTATTTCTTTTTCAAGTATCTTCCCAATTCTTATCATCAAGAATCAAGAAAAATTTTCTTGCCAGAACTTGAACCCGTGCAAGGCAAGCGGGTTACTCTCCTAGACTGGGAGGGTTTTTTAAAAATATATACGAGTATTTACCACTATTAAATACGAGGGTGTGATGAAAAGTTTCCGACCTGACCAAGAAAATATATGTTTTTAAATTTTTTTTTTGCTATATTATTCAACATAATCTCCATCAACACTGATACATTTCTCATAACGTTGTTCTAATTAATTTAATTAATTAATAAATGATTTAATTAATTAATTAAATTTGATTTAATTTAATTTAAGTCTCATCAACAGTTATGAATCGACGCAAAAATTCGTTTGGATTATGCCTACAGCGCCAAATTGTCGTTAGAAATGGTTTTTCGAAGCAATTTTTGGTCTAACGTTAGGAAATGCGGCACCCTCATTGCACACAGCTTTCCGTATTCAAATGGTTTTGCAAAATATTTCGCACACGTTCAGCTGACATCGTACAGGCCTCAGCTATCTTGAATTTTGAAAAATAAAACAAAAAAAAAATTGAAAAACATCGTTTTTCTTGGCCAGGCCGGAAACTTTTCAGACCACCCTCGTAAATATAATAAATAATATTTTTTGAGTGAAACTTTAATAATAAGAAAGGACTATAATTTTTTGAAAATATGGTATTAGCGATGTAACTATTTTCATGGAATAAATTTTTATTACCGTTAAATCAACAAATTCAGGTATTGTAAATAGGAAATCCAAAGAATCCATTAAATTAGCATTTGATAAATCTTGAAATTGTGGTAATTTTCCTGGTATGAGCCAAGGTTTCGGAGGACTCGTTTTAATTCCAGGCCAAAAATATCCAGAAACAGTTGGATTATCATAGGTTTTTTCAAGAACCGATTTGTCTAATGGGCATTCTAATTTATTTCCGATTAAGAATTGCATGAGATAAATAAACATACTATGGTTTTGGTTAGATAAATAATTCTGAAAATGAAGTATCTTTTATATAATACTTTGAAATAATTTAAGGAGATATGAAATTAAAAAATAAAAGTGTGAATATATATATATATTATTTTATTCGATATAATCTTTAAAGTGCCCTAGTTGTTTAATTTACCTGAATCCTACTTAAATGCCATTTGTTTTTTGCTTGGTCGCCTGATGTAGGGGAACCAACGTGATGCCATAGATGAGTCCAAGGCATTAATGCAAGTGTGAGTACCATTAACCAGGATAAAATTAATTTAGGTTTATCAAAATACCAGGTGCGATATAAAGCCTAAAAATAAAAAATATTAGGGGGACCGGAAAGTAATGTCGTTTTTTTACGCTAAATACAAACACATACATTTTTAACGAGTCTTTATTTTTAATCAATGATGTATTCCCCATCATTGTCAATAACCTTTTGCCATCTAGTGAGTAAATTTTCAATCCCTGATCGATAAAAATTAATTGGTTTTTCGGCAAAATATCTAGAGATGGAATTTTGGATATCATCCAAATTTGCAAATGTTTTGCCACTTAAAAAGTGTTGCAGCGCTGGGTTGGGTTATCATACAGGACCCATTTCTCATCTCCTGTGATCAAGCGATCAAAAAACGCTTCTGAGTTGTGTCGTTGAAGCAATAAGTTGCATGTGATTGATCGGTTAGCCTTATTCTGTTCGGACAGATTATGCGGGACCCAAACACCTGCTCTGCTTACTTTCCCAATCTGCTTCAAATGTTCTTGGATGGTCGACCAAGGTTGGTTGAGACTGTTTGACAATTCCTCGATCGTCTGACACGGATTTGCTTCCACTTCCGCCCTTAACACGTCGTTGTCTAACGCTGATGGTCTTCCTGATCGATACGAGTCGGAAAGATCAAAATTACCCGATTTGAACTTGGAAAACCACCTTTGGCATTTACGAATGTCCAGTGCATTTGGATAAACATCGCAAATGTTTTTGGTAGCAACTGTTGCGTTATTTCCCTTGCGAAACTCAAAGAGCATGCAATGCCGGATGTGTACCTCTTCTGGTATTTGGCTGGCCATTTTACCCAAAATTACAAAAAAAAATTGTAATTCAATTGTCTATAAGTAAAGAAATCACTATAACCTCACAATGTCTTTGGTACGCCTCTGAACCAAACAATGAGCTGACAAATGACAATCAAGTATTGGCATGCGCAGAAACGACATTACTTTCCGGTCCCCCTATTATATTAAAGGATAAATTATTTTTTTAAAAATGGTCAAGAAATTAAAAGAAAGTGAACTAAATATTTAATTTATATTTGTTTGATTCATTATATTACAAATTTTCATTTTGTTAATTTATATAAGTTTTTATAAATAGTATTAGCACAGAAAATACAACAACAAAAATCTTTTATATCTCCAAGTATTGTCAAATTAAAAATATTAGAAATACCTATGTTACTTACTTTTCTTTATACCAACTGAGCCACAGCTGAGGTACAGTTAGTATTAAATAATTAAATATTTAATTAATAGTTTATTCATTACAGGTTATATATAAAATTTTAATTATAGTATAAATAAAATTAACCGAAAGAACTATTTGAAAAATTATAATAAGCTATCCAGTTTATAAAAAAAACTTAATTTTTAATTAAATTTTGAGTGAATTATCTTGTTTTTTGATTATTAAACAATTTGTAACGTTTCTTTTTTCCCAACTCAGGTTATGATGATGTTGTACTCGTAACAACCGAAATGCAGATAAAACAAATTTTATTTTAATAAACTTGAAATTTGACCTTTAAATTTCTTATTTTTACCGACCGGCGATAGTAATTGAGGTATTATTTTCACACCAAATTTCACATGTGGAGATTTGTACCTATCTCCACGAATCATGCATTTTCTTAACAGAAAAAAGTATTTTTAGCATGAGGTCTGTCCGTCCGTCCGTCCGTCCGTATAGATGTGTACAGCCTGAACGGCTCAACGGATTTTGATGAAATTTGGTATATTTACTTAATACATCAGTAGGATGAATTGATCAACTTTTGGTGCAAATCCGGAAACCGGAAGTGCTAGTATTGCCGATCGAAGAGAGGAAGTGAAGGGTTATTTTCACATCAAATTTCACATGAGATTTTTTACATATCACCACGAATCATGCACTTTGTATTGGTTTTATCCTCAAGAAAAATCATCTTCATTAGTTTTTTCTTAATTTAAAATTATATGACGTCATCCAGCCATTCATGACGTCACAGCCTGGTCTTACATATATATTATAAATAAAATAAAATTAAAAAAAATTATGTTATATGCCTATCTGTTTTTTATTACATTAATAGATATATTAAAATTATTTGAAATTGTTTCTGTAGCTGGAAATTAATTTACTCGGTTCGGACCTGGCCACAGGTCAACTTATTAATTTTAGTTTTTATAAATTATTTAATAAAATTTGTTAGGATGTTTAAAAATGAAAAATTTTAATTTTTTAAATTATTTTTTCATTAAAATATTTTTGATTAAACTATTTTTTATTTTTGAAAATTATCTTCGTATAATCTATCAATTATAATTACTGTGTTATATGCTGTAATACATTTTTAATCGTAAAGTGAGTATTTCTCAGTGTGATAATATTTTTTTGAGTTAAAACAATAGAAATTAATTAAATATATTCAAAATTCAAATTATCAATAAGCATTTATTATAAAAATGTATCTGCTATTTTCCATACGTTATTTTATTATGAACTAGTCAGACCGCCTTCGGCGATTTCGCACCCAGCTCTCTTTAAATGTTATACACTATACTATAATGACCAATAAAAATTTTTTTGAAGACAATGCAAATTGTGTATTTTATTTAAGGATTAAAAAAACCGTCCAATTTGAAAAACCCTTTATAATTAATTTACTGATTAAATTAAAATATATTTTAAATAATCACACAAAAAGAAATGAATGTTTTATGTTATATACTGATTGAAACAAAATGGATGAAAACCTTTTACTACTTTCAACCAAATACTAAATACCACTCGGGGGTACAGGGAGCGGAGCCTCCGTTTAGGTGTGAAGAGCGCCGAAGGGGCTCTGAGCAGCTAGTTGAATATACAAATTTTAAAGTATTGTAATTATTAATAACCATGGTTTCAAATATTATAATTTTTAAATTTGTATAATATTATTTAATATTAATATTACATCATAAAAGAGAATTTATTAAAATAATAAATAAAAAAATATCCCCAATTTTGAAAAGACAAAGATTTAAAACAACTCCTTTAAATCTCTAAAAAATCATATTCTAATTTTTATATAAACAAATTAAATAATTGAAATGATATTTGAATATATATATTAGAAATTAAAAAAAAACTCTTACGATATCATGATATAAAATTGCCATCGGTTCCGAATTTGAATCTTCGATTGAGTCATCAATGTTATATAATTCATTCAACAGTTTGAATCGATTTTCAATCAACTTCTGAATTTGTATTTGATTGGATACCTCTTCTTTTTCTTTCTTCCTAATTTGATTTATATTTTGTTGTTTTTTTATATTATCCTCGATCTGTGTTCAATTATAAATAATTATTAAATATAGATAGAATACTAGTGGACTTGTGTGCTCCTCTCTAATATATGATATAAACTTTTTTTCTAATTACTAACACTCAGGGACAAACTAAGGCCTAGGCAACTTAGGCACTTGCCGAGGGCCCGTAATTTTTGGGGGCCGGAAAATTACGTGCCTAGGGCCCGAATCCGATAATTAAATAGGCCTACATACTAATTACCAATGGTCAAAAAATAATAATTATTAAAAATAATAAATTAATTACTTTCTGTTTTCTTTTTCTGTCATAACTAACAATTATTTATATATTAAATATATATAAATAATTAAATTAATTTATTTTTCTATTTTCGAGACGCCAAATAGATGAGTTGGGCCCCCCGATATCCCTAATTTGGGATATCTCATTTCGAAAAAGAATAATATCCTTCTCTTAAACGGCTCAGAAAATAACTAGATCTAAATATTTCTTAATTTTCTCTGAAATTTACAAACCCAAGCCTGAACTTAGTTTCCTAATAATTTCACATGTACATAATGAAAAAATCTGGAGTGTCTCCAATCGACTATCTCGCAATTTAAATTCGATTAAATAACATAATATATTATATTTAAATTAAATTTAATAAATTAAAATTAATAAATAATATTTATTAAACCAGCGCATGTTTGGCTCTTTGTTGATGGCACCACGTCACATGTTGGCGCGTGAGATTTGCCGTGTTAAAAAATTAATTCTGGTACTTTCAGCGATTCTATCAAGCTGAAATTATATATATAGCAGTTTTATACAATTATTAATCATGTGAAAAATTATCAAACATATATCTTTATTTTTACGGTCACTTTAGAAGAAAAAAAATCAAAACGTTGTAGTTAATGACCCTCTTCCGGTTGAGCTACATTTCTCAAAAGTTAATAGAAAACTATGAATTTTTAATAATGCCCATGTACCAAATTTCATCATTCTAGCTCAAACCGTTTTTGCGTAATCTTGGTTACATACATACACACACACACACAGACATTTTTCTCAACCTTAGTGAAAATGATTCAGGAACCTTCAAAACGTATAAAAACATCAAAATCCCAACATCGAAAATTTTCGTGATCGCAATACTATCTCTTACGAGATAGTAAAAAAAACTAAATAAAGTGAGTCCGTTTTAAATAAATGTTTAAATATAATGTTCAAGGTCCCATCAAATCAATTAAAAAATTTCGTTCAGGTGTTATTCTTGTAAAAGTTACCAATGATAAAACTTGTTAATGCTTTGGTGGTTGTTTTTATTTATAAGGGAATTTTGTAAATAAAAGCACATATTAATATTTTACTGTTTATGCAGAAAGAGCAATCGAAACATATTTTTCGTGCTTTTAATAAATTTACAATAAAATATCAATATGTGGTTTTATTTACAAGATTCCCTTATTCCATACTTGATAAATTAGCAAAGGGCATTCCTGTTAAAGTGAAATCTCACCCAAAACTAAATACTTGTAAGGAAGTTATCTATTTGTCTAGAGAACAAGCCATCTAGACTAAATTTGTTGATATTGTTGATCTATTGTGAAGATCTTGTTGACATCTCAAAAAGAAGAAATTTTAAATGAAAAAATAAAAATGTCACGGATCTTTACAAAATCTCTAATAAAGTGAACGGCGAGATTGTATCATTCCCGTTTATGATACTAAATACTTGTAAGGAAGTACACCCACTCTTCCACCAAAACTTAAAAGTGAGGTATTATCTCTTAAATGCTCGAAAATATGTGCCACTATCCCTTCGTTGTTATTGTTGTCAACTTTTTAATCATTCGACATAATTTTAATTCATCTGTATATGAGTATATTAATGGAGATTGTATAAAGTAGAGGTGAGTCCGCGGAACGGATTTGTGTGGCCTGCCAAACCTAATAGATGAAACGATTTTTGAGACACATATTATGTGAATTGTTCATTAAATATTGAAGGGTTAATAATTTAATAAATTGTTTTTTTGACTACGACCCGTCAACAAATGTTGAACTTTTGTTTGAGCCTTGGATAAAACAAGGCTCCCCACCTCAGGAATAATGATTATATAAAAATAAAATACTATTTACCTGATTTAGCATTATATTTAATATTGTTTCAATACTTTCGGATTCCATTGGAATAGATTCCATTTGAGATAAATAAACAGATCCAAGAGGTATTGATTTTTCTACTTTAGGTATCTAAATATTTCAACAAATACAAAAATGTTTAGTGAATTAAAGTTACGTTCTTTGTATGATATAATTAGAAATAAAAATGAATTTAATAATAATAATAATAATGAATCATTTACGGAATTATTAATGATTATTTTTTACTTTTAATATAAATATTCATACCAGTATAACTAATATTACTCTATTACGTGGGGCAAAGATCCGCAGTTTTTGTTTGGGAGTGTTTTTTTTGACAATTCCTATAAAAGATACAACATAGATTGAACCTGAAAGCCTGATATTTTAACCGTCTTTCGTGATTTTATTAGTTTTCGAGGCAGTAATATAACATTAGTAGAGGCATTTAAACAAAATCTTCGGTCTGCAGTGGGCCTGAAGATTGAACAAACTCTTTGAATCAAAGTGAAAAAAAACTTCGTAAGAAATATTTTAGGTATATGTATGTTTTATTTATTTTTTATTTTTATTTATATATAGATCCCAATCGTAAGCCAAAGTATCTTGGCGCTCAGGCTGTTTCCATAACGGCTGCTTTTCATCAGTGAAGAAATTAAAGTTAAGAAATCTAATCTAACAAATAGTCCAAATAAATCTAAATATAAAATTATTAATTGCTGAACCTTACGATATCTATTTTTTTTATTTATCATCTAACACATGTATTAAAAATTGTTTCTTCTTTTAAGTTCGTTCGTGAATAAAATCGTGTTTTTTAATTTGTTTAAATTATAATTTTATTAGCATGCTTTTTCTAATTATTGCTTCATTGAATCATGCGTAATGCAATATTTCGTATTGAATGGTCTTATATTTGAGTAATTTCTATGCTTGATCAGACGTAAACGGGCTCGTTTTTGTTTTCTTTTTATATGATTTATTTCAAGAATAATAAGAATGGAAATATTAGAGATTTGACTATCATTGAAGAAAAAAGATCCATTGCGGATTTTTGACCCATTTAAGTATTTTCATCAAAGTGCCATAAAAAATTTTTACTTATTACTTTAGACAAGAAAAAGTTTTTAAAATATGTATTGTATGGTATCAGTTTTGGATAAAAAACATTAAATAGTTCGAAAAGGGCATGCTAGTACATTTTGCAATCGTGACGAAATCCATAAATATTGGATGGAATATGACAAAAACATTACATGCTCATTGTATCAAAGGGCCTCCGACACTAATGAATTTCGATGCGTCTATTATTCTTGTTGTTACTAACTTAACATAGTTATTTAATTATGTAGTTATTTAGAACTACGCCAAGATTACCAGAAGTTTTAAAATTGGAGTGCAGATCTTTGCCCCATCTTAATCTATATATTATTGATTATAAATTTAATAATTTATATACTAATTATAAATAATATATTAATATGTATACAAGTATGAAGCATAGGTTTAGGACCACAATGGAACCTAAAAGTTGTGTGAAATATAAAATTTATACATCGTACAAAAAATAGTTTACCTAATAATGTTTTGATGTAAACAATAGGGCGATAATTTCAATTAATGAGCTCTCTAGGACAGCATTAAATACTTCCTTTCTTTAGAATAAAACTGCTGCTGTTTATATTACTCCAAAAAGCTTTTGGTGAAAATGCTCTATTAATATAATATACATGATTCATTACGATGGTCTCCACGTTACAAAGTTAAAATTTAACTATTGAAGAAATGTAACAGAGAAATCCAGCAAAAAAGTGGAAAATTGAACCAATTCGAATCATAAATACAAAAACAACTAGCAGAGCAATTTAGTGAAATCTATTTACAATGGTTTCCGCGAGATAAATAAAATGAAGTTAGACAGATGAGTACTTCATTATTTTCCTTTGTGATAAAGCTCCTTTAAATACGACAAAATTAGTGACAGGTTGGAAAATCTCAACTATGAAGGGTAACACCATGCGACTTACATATTAAACTTACTAGTATATATTTTTTTAGAAATTTCATGAATAAATGTATATAAAATATATTGTATAAAATTTCCTTTATTGTTATATTCAATCACAGTAGTATTATTATTATCAATTGAAACCACCTCATAAATTGTTATCAAATTATTTAAATTGTTTTTTTTTATATTTGATATTTACTTCATGTGTTTTATATTTCAAAAAACCATCTCCTATTTCTTTCCAATGAGCTCTGCGTCTCAAAAGGTATATAAATAAAAATATTGTTATGTGTGTGTGAAAATTAGATTCGAACTATTAAAATCACATATTTGTAAAATCATCTAATTTATGTATTTATATTAATCCTATAATAGTTATTTATATATAGATATTTTCCCACTTTTATTGTTTTTTTAAATTAACAAAAAAATACAAATTTCTAAAAATACAAGTATTATAAGTAAATAATTTCTGTTCAAAATAGCCTAATTAAAATGGTAATTAGGAATACCTTGATAATTTTCATATGTCGAAAATAATTTTTATGCCATCTACAAAAATCGCCTATATCATATAAAGCATGTGAAATTTTTTCATATATTTTCTTATCTGGTTCAGTAGTTACAGTAAAAATATCACTAAAACATGGTAGTCCTTGAAATTTCATTAAAGCACAATCTTTAAAATATTTTATATTATTTGTTGTTTTATATTCCTCTTTAATATGTTTCCAAAAAATAAATATATCAGTATTGATTTTATCGATTATTTGAGCCTGAAAATCATCTCTTCTCATCCCCTAAAAATGATTAAATTTATGCTTAATTAATTAATAAATTTAATATTTTTAACTAATAAAATAATAAAATTTTAAGTAAGTAATCAAAATGATAAAATTCGAGAAAAATTATACTATATACGGAGTGGGTCCATATTTAGATTCTTCTTTTTTTTAATTTCTTAATCAAATTTTGAAAATAACAAGAAAGTCAAATGATGAACCGCTAAATAACAAATGAAAACATTTATTTATTGATTTTTAAAATTGAATTAAACGAAAATAAATTCCTAGATTAAATTAACCAATGATTTGCAAAAAACAATTTTAATTTTTTAATTTTTGAAGATATTAAATTTTTAAAATATCAAAAATTACCCACAATTATTATTTTTTTTTTTTTTTTAATTTTTTATTAAAATTTTATCCAAAATCTTTAATTTAAGAAGTGAGGGTTTCTTTCTCTCTCTCTCTCTCTCTCTCTATATATATATATATATATATATATATGTTT
The DNA here is from genome assembly GCA_963082975.1 of Labia minor. NCBI lineage: Eukaryota > Metazoa > Arthropoda > Insecta > Dermaptera > Spongiphoridae > Labia > Labia minor. The sequence continues at coordinate 53,675,980 of OY720349.1, forward strand.
ATTTTATAAATAATTACTTCATGTTTCTTTACAAATTCTTCATCATATAAACACGATACTTTAACAATTGCGGATATTGGAACTCCAATCTTTAAAAGTTCTATAGGCAAATCTGGATCATAGAAATGACAAAGTCCAATATAAAAATCGTAACTATTATATGGATAGTCTTCAATTTCAGTTTGGTCTAAGCCTACTTGATCTCTTGTTAATAAAGAAGTTCGATATTTATTGCTTGTATAAATCGGCGACACTTCCACTATATTATTGTTTTTCTGTAATAATAATAATAATTAATAAAATAAACTAAGTGTATCACTGGAATTTATTTATTCAAACTTTTTATAATAAAATATGCATTTGTTAAATTTGAATCTTTTCCAAATTACTTTATTTTTATTAACACTAATTTAAATATTTTTTATTATCTTATAAATAAAAATGAATCCCAAAATGTTGGTAAGCGCATCACTCAATAACACCTGGACCAATTTTGACAATTTTTTTTTTTAAATTTTCGATGAAGTCCAAGGATGGTTTTTACGGCGAGAAAAAATCGAATAATTGCCGGGAAAACCCTAAAAACAGCCCTTTTCTTTACATCTTCTTATATATGGATGACGTCACAGCTAGGGAGAGAACATTTGGAACTAGGGGCTCGGAGGGGAGGCCATGTAGGGGAATCTGCTTTCTCTTATTGGGAAAACCCAAATTGCCACCCCCAGCGTCCACTATAGGGTATAAAAGCAAGCATTGAGTGTAAGTCGAGTTCTCAAAATCAACGACTATTGAGTTGTAACTATAAATTATTTTTATTAATTTAATTTATTAATATATATATATATATATATATATATATTGATATTTACAATATCTCAATTGATATTATTGGCCATTTAAACTTTGAAAACATTCACATTACGGCTATAATTTAATACTATTAATTTTTAAGATTTTGTGAGTAAATCATTTTAATTAAGAAAATTTGATCTCATTTTCACGTAAGATTTTAATATATATTTTTTAATATTATTTTTATACTAGTTTAGTGTTATGCTAATCTCTTTATATTTTATTTTTATTTTGTTTACTTTGTTTTTTTTAAAATAAATTAATAACATTTAAAGTAGCATAACAAAAATAATCGAGGCAGGAAAAGTGATGGGGTTTGAAATTAATAGTGATAATGCAAAATAATTAGTATCAGAGCGAATAATATTTGCAAAGAATTTAAATCGAGGTTGCAATCGGGAAATTATTATCAAAGGGGATCAAAATTATTAAATTATTAATTGTATTATATAGGTGGGAGGCATGGTCTATAACCCTGGGAGATGAGAGTAGATTCAGAGTATTTGAGAATAGGATTCTTCCCAGCATTTATGGGCCAAAGAAAGATGAGGACACCGGGGAATGGCGGAGACTGCATAACAAGGAATTGCATGACCTCTATGCATCTCTAGATATAGGTCATAAAATAGGGAAGGCTGGGATCGGAAGGGCACATGGCTAGAATGGGAGAGGAAAAATATATTGGTGGGGAGTTCGATTGGAAAACGTCCGTTTGGAAGACCAATTGTGAACTGGGTGGACAATGTAGGAAGGAACGTGAGAGAGATGGGACAGGGTAGGAGTTAGATGGTTATAGCTCAGAATAGGGACACTCGGGGGGTACAGGGGGCGGAGCCCCCGTCTAGGTGTGGAGAGCGCCGAAGGCGCTCGGAGCAGCTAGTTAAAAATAAAATTTCTAATTTTTTTAATAAATTTAACTTACAGAGCTTTTGGTTTGACTTTTATTTATTTCCTTATTTGGTTCTTTATTTTTTTTCTTTGGTTCTTCTTTTTTTTGTGTTTTATTAACACCACCATATATATCTTGACAAGATAGTGGAACAATTTCACGCATTTCTTTTAATTTTTCTATTTTCATTTTTATATTTGTTTCTGATTCGATTTTATTTTTGTCTTTCATTTGTAAAATTTCATATTTTATCAACTATAAAATAATAAAATCAATTCTTATTATACAATACTATTTATGGGCAAAGAAGAATGTTATTATAGAGAAATGACAGATACTGCATAACGATGAATTACATGGTTTCTATGGATCACCCATTCATAGTTAGGGTCATAAAATCGAGGAGGATGGGTGGTTTGAATGGAAGAAAATAGATTACTGAGAGGCTACTTAGTGAACAGGTACTAAAAATTATTATATCAAAATTAAGGAACAATTCTAAAATAATTTTTTTATTGAAAATCTCATCTGTATTTTATATTAATTTGAATCTATTATTAATTCCATTTGGTGTCGGTCAAAAAAAAAAATGTTATACATTCCTTAATTTATTTATTCTCTTTTAGTAAGGGGATCACAGTATTTTATAAATTCCTACAACTCTTCTTACTTTAACAAATGAAAAGAAATAGAAATTAAATTATTTACATATCTCTTTGATTTTAAAATCCAACTGTAATATTTTTTTTTTAAAAATAAATAAAAACAAAATCATTTTTTTTTAATTTTTACTATCTCGCCAGAGATAGTATTGCGATCACGAAAATTTTCGATGTTGAGATTTTGATGTTTTTATACGTTTTGAAGGTTCCTGAATCATTTTCACTAAGGTTGAGAAAAATGTCTGTGTGTGTGTGTGTATGTGTGTGTATGTGTGTGTGTATGTGTGTGTGTGTGTGTATGTGTGTGTGTGTGTATGTATGTAGGCAAGATTACGCAAAAACGGTTTGAGCTAGAATGATGAAATTTGGTACATGGACATTATTCAAAATTCATAGTTTTCTATCAACTTTTGAGAAATGTAGGTCAACCGGAAGAGGGTCATTACCTACAACGTTTTGATTTTTTTTCCTCTAAAGTGACCGTAAAAATAAAAATATATGTTTGATAATTTTTCACATGATTAATAATTGTATAAAACTGCTATATATATAATTTCAGCTTGATTGATTCGCTGAAAGTACCAGAATTAATTTTTTAACACTGCATATCTCACGCGCCAACACGTGCCATGGTGCCATCAACAAAAAGCCAAACATGCGCTGGTTTAATATTTATTATTTATAATTTATAATTAATTAAATTTAATTTAAAAATAATATATTATGTTATTTAATCCAATTCAAATTGCGAGATAGTCGAGTGGAGACACTCCAGCTAATTTATATTTACCCTTGCCAACATTGGAGCATCTAGATGGTCCATTCTTTGAGCCTCCTGATAAATATCATCTTTCTCTTGAGAACGTACTTTGCCTTTATTTTGCATCTTTTTAAAAAAGTCTTGTGGTTTTTTAACTTTATTTATAATATGTTGCATTGTAATGGCTCGGACTCGCCTCCGCATACAAGTTTCACATCCCAATACAAAATGTTCAATAAAGCTAAAAATTATTTCAGTCATATTTACAATTAATATATAATATGCTCATTCATGTATTTATGTATGCTTTTCAACGAACTTTTAGTTCGTTTATAAAATCTATATGTCTGTGTGTCTGTCGCCAAAAATTTCGATTTTTAAAATTTTGATTTTGGATTCGAGTAGAGCTTAAAAAAGTGTAAATTTAAAGTGGTCTTGGTTTTTTAAAATTCGGTTGGGAACATGGACAAATCGGCGATCAAAGTTGAAAATTTCCCATATATTATAACTACTGTAATGAGTGTTATTATAATGTAAAATTGTAAAGAAAAAATGTTTGGACATTATTGTAAACATTAAAAAAAAAATGCCCGGGAACATTAGGGAAATTCCAGGGAACATTGGGAAAATTAAGATCATATAAATTGGAATTATTTATGCAATTTTGTGATAAATATGAATAAAAGATTGTTTATAGTAATGCTTCCTAGCATTCCCAGATGTTTTTATATGGCTTTTCTTTGTAAAAAGGTTTGCTATATATAGACAACAAATATTTTATTGAATGATTATACGGTTTCATTTTTATACGGCACAATACAATACTAGTAATAATAATGCAGTAATTAAGAAGAAATTAAATTTAAAAATTGAATATTATTTTTTAATAATTCAAAATTTTATATGTATCTACTAATTATTTATTAAATGATAGAAACATTACTCAACTCTTTCAGCCATATTCATAAACAATTTAAACAACAGTTTTAATTTAACATGTTCTTTAATATGCGTGAATTAAATTGTGATGTTTGTATTCAAGATATTGTAATTGCTCAATTATATTATTTCAATATATAATAATATTAATGATAAGAAAATAAAAATTTACCCATGATAATCAATTGATGATTCATTAAATAAGGCTATAATACAGGACCACGTATCATCATTGATTTGTGAATTAACTATTTCTTCTTCCCAATTTCTCTCACCATTATTTCCTTTTTTCGATTTTCTTGAAGACATTTAAATACAAAAATAATTGGTTTCTATTGGTTACAAATTAAATATAAATATAAACAGAAGCATTTTATTTTATTTAATTAACATTATTAAAATATTTTAGTAAATTGATAATTAGAGTAATTTTATATTATTTTACTTTTAATTATCAAATTATCATTAAAGTTAAGAATCCTAATGATAATATAACGATTAAACAATTCTGACTCGAAACAAAAAGTATTTCCACAGGATGAGACTACTACATAAGTTTTTATGTAACTGGGGAAGTGGTCTGTACTCCGTTAGGATCCATTAAGCATTGTTTTAATTGTCAAGATTATTCAATGAAAGGGTTAATCTAACATAGTGGTTCCCAACCTTTTTGGACCAAACGCCCACTTCGTAAGGCCGGATTCATAATTCGCCCCCTATAAATTTTAACAGATAAAAATTCAAAATCATCTTTTTTTTAGAACTATTTTGAAATGTTTAAAAAGCCTGATCGCAAAATCATCTTACCTTTTTTTAGAGTTGAAAATGATTTCGCCCCCCAAAAATACTATCGCCTCCCCAAAATCATATAGTCAAATAATAGCCCCTTTAAGATGTCGATCGCCCAGGTTGGGAATCACTAATCTAACAAGTAGAACCTTAAAGAATAAGAGTAATTTAATCAAAAACTGGTTTACAAAAACTTTGTATAGTATAGAATCTATCAAAAAATACCTTGTGCCCCATGAAAACTGTTTTCTAACTTAGAACAACAATTTTCTGCTTTATCCAAAGAGAAAAAAATTTAGTAAATGTATTCTTGAACATTCTTGAAAATTTACTGAAGCACAAAAAGTGTGGTTTTGCTCTGGAAAACTTGATAAAGAATGATTTTACCAGAGGACTTGAAGATATGATAACACTAGAGGAAGTTCACTCGGCAAGAGTATGTAAGTTATCATTGATGTAATTTTATATAAATCTAAATAATTTATAATACTTATAATGAATATTTCAAATTTATCTATTTAAAGTATTGGCCATATGATTGATTTTCTACATTTTCCCATCTATCATGCAATTTATGGATTCCATTCCAAAAGAACAATTTCTCCTTTGAGCTAAACCATTAATCGAGTATTTTTTCTTCGAAATCGGTGAAGTGATACTCTAAATCGCAATATGATGAGAAAAGGTATGGAAAAAATAAAGTTTCCCATCTAAGTCTTTTCAACATTTCTTTGACTGGTTTTGCTGTATAAGACGGCGATTATCTGTCTGTGAGAGTCTTGTGGACATTATCAATCGATGCACCGTTCAAATTAATCATTTGTTTGTTGTTGGTTGCTGTTAGTATTAACCAATATGATCCAAAAACTTAGACTAGACTTATGACTATTAGGTTGTTCATTGTCTATTTGGGTTTTTAAAATTATTTTATTTACAATAAAAATAAGGTAAATAGGTCCTGATGGGAACAGAAAAAATGTATTCACAATAATAATTGCCATCAGTTATTTCCTATATAACACATGATTAAAGTTAAATTAAGTTTTAAAAGTTATAATTGAAAAATATTCGATTTGGATAAAGAGATTAATTATTTAATTTAATTATTTTTATTTTAACATTTTATTTATGAATTTTTAGAATGTAGAAAAAAATAACAGGCGAAATAAATAAAACTCTAAATAAATTTATTTATTTACTTGTTTTCATATTATTTTACATATAAATATGGGCACAGCTCAAAATTATATTGTTTAGAAGATGATCAATCAAAATTAGATTTAAATTCATTAATATTTAATCAACAAAAATAGTAAAAATATTTATTTTTGAAACTATTATTCTTATTTTTCATGTATGTCTATATAGATCAAAAAATCGTAATTAAAATAAATCCTAATAATAATTTCTTAAATAAAATCTTCAAAATCACAAATATTCTCAGAAAATATTGCCGTTTCGTTTAATGTTGTTTTTTAAAAAGATAATTTTTATATATCAGTGACCTTTATATAGTATATATATATGTTACGGTAAAAGTAGATATTGCGGCAAATGTACACATTTTCCGGTAAATGTGCACACTTGCCGCCTCGTTTGGGTAATGTGCATTCAACTAACATTTACAATTTCAAATAAGGGAAATGTACATTGAATTCACAATGACCATGTCGTTTTGGTAAATGTGAGCATACATTACAAATTAATGTCATAGTACTGAAGATTTCTGGATATAATTTAAGATATTTAGAGAAATAAGACTCAGGTAAGTTAAAATTATCATAATTATAGATTTAAAATTTTAATTTTTATACAAAAATATTATTTTTTAGTTAGAATTTTTGAAAAACAATGAAACAAAAAGAAAAGTTTAAAAACCAACTAGAACAGATTGTATCACAAATAAGTTGACCTGTGGCCAGGTCCGAACCGATCGACGGTTTGAAGTAAATTAATTAGCAGCTACAGAAACAATTTCAAATAATTTTAATATATCTATTAATGTAATAAAAAACAGATATGGATACATAAATGATAAATATAAACATTTTTAATTTTATTTTATTTGTAATATATATGCAAGACCAGCCTGTGACGTCATGAATGGCTGGATGACGTCATATAACTTTAAATCAAGAAAAAACTAATAAATATGATTTTCCCGAGGATAAAACCAATACAAAGTGCATGATTCGTGGTGATATATAAAAAAATCTCCTCATGTGAAATTTGGTGTGAAAATAACCCTTCCCTTCCTATCGTCAATCGCTAATACTACCACTTCCGGTTTCCGGATTTGCACCAAAAGTTGATCAATTCATCCCACTGATGCATTAAGTAAATATACCAAATTTCTTCAAAATCCGTTCAGCCGTTCAGGCTATACACATCTATACGGACGGACGGACGGACAGACATCATGCTAAAAATACTTTTTTTCTGTTAAGAAAATGCATGATTCGTGGAGATATGTACCTAAAAATATCCATAGGTGAAATTTGGTGTGAAAACAATACCTCCCTTACTATCGTCGGTCGGTAAAAACAAAAATAATATTTATTTAAACCAGAGGTGGTCAACCCAAATGATCATGCTGGCCACTTTGAAAATTCATCATAACTTCGCGGGCCGCATATAAAATTATACATACCCATATTAGATTTAGACCCATTATAGATATTGTTTGGTGTGACAAATTGAAAAATAATGAATTTTTATTATGTTTACTATTATTTTTACATATAAACATATATAATATAATAATAATGATAATGAATGCACATTATAAAAAATATATAATACTAAAAATAAAATAAGTTGACCTGTGGCGAGGTCCGAAACGACCGACGGTTTGAAATAAATTAATTTCCAGCTACAGAAACAATTTCAAATAATTTTCATATATCTATTAATGTAATAAAAAACAGATAGGCATACATAAATAATAAATATAAACATTTTTAATTTTTATTTTATTTATAATATATATGCAAGACCAGGCTGTGACGTCATGAATGGCTGGATGACGTCCTATAATTTTAAATCAAGAAAAAACTAATAAATATGATTTTTCTCGAGGATAAAACCAATACAAAGTGCATGATTCGTGGTGATATATAAAAAAATCTCCTTTGGTGTGAAAATAACCCTTTCCTTCCTATCGTCGATCGCTAATACTACCACTTCCGGTTTCCGGAATTGCACCAAAAGTTGATCCATTCATCCCACTGATGTATTAAGTAAATATACCAAATTTCATCAAAATCGGTTGAGCCGTTCAGGCTGTACACATCTATACGGACGGACGGACAGACGGACGGACAGACATCATGCTAAAAATACTTTTTTCTGTTTAGAAAATGCATGATTCGTGGAGATATGTAAAAATCTCCACATGTGAAATTTGGTGTGAAAACAATACCTCCCTTACTATCGTCGGTCGGTAAAAAGAAACAACGAAATAAAAGAAATGAAATCATATTTATTTCACTAGTGCGATATTTGTTTCATGAGGGCGCAGAATATAAGTGTGATGAATTCTTGTTCAAATAAATAAAACTTTTTTCATTATGAAATTTCTATATGATCCTTTATAGTTTTATAAAATTTAACTCTTATAATAAAAATAAGCTGGGGTGTCTCCACTTGACCATCTCGCAAATTTGAATTGAATTAGTGAAAATATTATTATATTTAAATTAAATTTAATTAATTAAATTATAAATTAAAATTAATAAATAATATTTAATAAATCAGCGCGTGTTTGACTATTTTTTGATGGCACAACGTCACGTGCTGGCGCGTGATTTGCAATGTTAAAAAATTAATTCGGGTACTTTCAGCGATTCAATCAAGTTGAAATTCTTTATATAGCAGTTTTATACAATTTTTAATCATGTGAAAAACTATCAAAAATATATCTTTATTTTTACGTTCAGTTGAGAAGAAAAATAATGAAAACGTGGTAGGTAATGGTCCTCTTCCGAATGAGCTACATTTCTCAAAATTTGATAGAAAACTACGAATTTAGAATAATGCCCTTGCACCAAATTTCTAGCTCAAAACCGTTTTTGTGTAATCTTGACCACATAAACACATACCATACACACACACACACAAAATTGTATTTATGAATATTTGGATCATAACCTACGACATATTATATAATATGCAAAGAATAGTATGTTTTGTTTGTCATTTACATTTTTTAATTAAAATAATTTTCGTTATTAAAGCCTTTAAAATAAATATTTTTTTATTTTAATTTATTTGTATTCCAACTTTTCTTAAAAAATGAAGATAAGAATATACATTTACCAAAATGTGAAGGCAAGAGTACACATTTGCCGGGAAATGTACATATACATTATATTCAGTTCACATATACCTAACTTTTTGGGAAATGTACACATTTTCCCAAGAGTGTACATTTACCGTAACATATATATATAGTATATTATTTTAATTATTCAAATTAATTTTTAAATTTTTTTAAATTATGTTTCATTTTCCCGGGGGAATGTTAGAATTGAATTTGAAAAATGGGTGCGGCATTAATTTAAAACAAATAAATAATAAAATTAATTTTTAAAATTCTAACATAATAACAAAAAAAATTTATTTTATTTTGTTATTATAAATTTATAAATTTGATTCTTTCAAAATTAAAGAATTTATTTAAAATCTTTGGTGGCCACCATGTGGCGACTCTTCTAACTAACGTTTGTATCGTTACCCATTTCTTAAGTGTTACCAACTCTGCTTTGAAAAATCGATGCTAAGTGTATTTGCATATGATTTGACAAATTTTTTATTTTAATAAATTTTACTCTTAATTTTATTAATTGTAGTGAATGAAATTTTATTTAAAAGAAGAAGAATTTATTTTATATTAATTGAAACAAAAATTATAGTAATTTACTATAAATTGATTATGCACTGTAATAGTTTTATCCCCCGCTTCGGTTAGTAAGTAATAGAAATATAAAATTTTATTTAATTAAAAATAATAAAATTTAATTTTTAAAAATACTGTTAAAATAAATCACTTCTTTTATAATCTCATATTTATATATAATTTTTAGATATTATTATTTATTATTTTTAATTAGCAAATTACCTTAACCTTCAATTTATAGAACATTTTTTTTATTTAAATATTTACATTTAACAAGGTGAATTATCAATGATAATATTATGTTTTGGCAACTTTTAGAATTTTAAAAGCAATTATATAAAAGAGAGAGTGTGATAAAGATATTTTAATTTTCTTTAATCTTTTATCCCGGCGTCGGCAGTATTCCTTATTCGTTTCTTTGCCATTTGTACACGTTGAGCGCCATCATAAATAGCCATAAAATGTATAATAAGAGAGGGATACTCAAGAGGTATGGAAAATAGCTATGATAATAATTGGATGCATTGTTTTCAAATCAATCGCAATTATTATATATTATATATACATATATATAAATTCATATATATGTATATATATATATATACATATATATTTGTTAATAGATTTAGTTTTAATCTATAAATAAATATATTTATTACAATAAGTTAAAATTTTAGTAATCATATACATGATGATGATGATTTGGAAGATTTTTTTAGAATACCAATTGTGTTAATAGAAAATTATCTTATAGTGATAAATATTTATAAAAGTTTATTCATTTTCTTAACTAAATCATATTTAAGAATTCAATATATCAAAATTGAAATAAATATATATTCCTTGTTGCGGTTACTTTATCGACCTTTCATTACCTCAATTTTATATAATCGGTTTATAAAAAAAATACTTTTTATTTAAGTATTAAAATCTTAAATTAGCATTCTAATTCATTACATATTTTTTTGGTTTAAATATTCTAATTAACAACAAAATCACTTAAAAATATTTCATTGAAGATATATGATATATATAATATATTGCACTATATATACCATAGTTATTTCGAAAAAGATATCGCATAAACATCTATAATGACTTTATACACTTGTTTTTTCCAAAGTTTTTTCAGTTATTGTTTATTAATTTTATTAAATAATTATATCAAAATAGTTTAACATTGAGCAAAAACCAATTTAAAAAAAAATTAAAATAAATGAATTTGGAATCTTTATGTCAATTAAATTGAGATAAAGAGTTAGATATTTTTAAGAACAAGTAACAAGTAATAATCACTTTTCTCGAAAGGTAGAGAGATTACATTCTTTATAGAATTTTTTCTTCATTAGTCTTGTATAACAATTTTTTTTTCAGCAGAAGATAAATCTTTTTAATACTTATTAATAAATGGTTATATCTAATTAACAGCTTATTCTTTCTATCCTTTCGAGAAATCATTTCTATTTTATAAAAAATAGTTTATTTTTATATCTTGGAAAATTTTATATAATTTTCTATTTATTGGTGCTCTAATTTTAGATTTCCCAAACGATTATCAATATTCTATCAATCTTACATGATTCTATTAATTTTTTTGTGAAAATTGAGTTCAACTTAGAAGTGTAAATTAAGCAAAATTAGTCGTTTCCGAAGAGCGAAAAAATTTATCAAATTTCAAACATTAGACCCTTATTATGTTTGGGAAACGCTATCATAAATTTATATTAGCTTCCAAATTATCTTACTAATCATAATAAATTGAAGAATAATTAACGATATTATTTTATTTTTATTCATTTTATAAATTTTTTCATGATTAAATACAATTCAAATTGATATTTTTATTATTGAATTACTTCTTCGATTTATTATTTAAAATTAATTCAATCACTTGCTCAATAAAATTACTTAATAGTCAAAAATAATAGTTCAGTTTTCAAACAAAATTTGCTTACATTATTATTTAATTCATAAAAGTAAATGGAAATATGGGTATGCAGTTTTATATATATTATTTGATTTACTATATTTTATTCTCATAAACTTAAAATTTTGAATATCATTTTCTAATCTTTAAAATTAGTACTAGTATACTCATTCATCGATTAATTTTTTATATCGGTCATCATATTATGAATATTTTTTCAAATTAATATGCAAAAAGAAATTATTTTAAATTAAATAATAATTTTTTTAATCTTTCAATTTGTTTCTAATTTTTTATTTACTCATATTTCTGTTTACATAATTAAATTAATTAAATTTTTCTATTTGAGATATTAAACATATGTCACAATAATAAATCATATTGTGATGTTTTTTAATTCTAATTAATTTTTAAAATTATAATATTTTGAAAAATTAATTAATTTGAAGAATTTAAGAAAAAAAACATGAATTTATTAATTATCTTTTTCTCACAATTTGATACGAATATATTTTTTCTGTTACTCTAAAATAAATTACTTCAAATTATTTTTGAAGAACTAGCTTTATAAAAAAAATATTTTTCAATTTATAATTTGTATTTTAATTAACTTTTCTCTGCAAAATTTTCATTTTATTCAAAAAAAGATTTAAAATTTTTCAGATAGTTTTTCAATAATTTTATGGGAATAAGTATTTATAATATACCTTATATATACCAATAATTCAAATTTTGTCTATATATTGTTAAATTCTTCAATATCTTTATTTATTTGTAAATATTTTCAAAATCCAAAATCAAGTAAATTTGATTCTTTTTCTTATATTAAATAAAAATAATAAATTTACATCATTTTTTTCATTCTTATAATTAAATTCTTCATTAATTAATTAATTAATTCTCCAATCAAAATAGTTTACACATTATATTATACTCATTTTCTAAATTATATTATTCTAGATAGAGGTGGTTTTGAAAATAGATGATTAATTTATTATTAGAGAGCAAATAATTTTTTCTGTAATAAGATTAATTTTTTAAAATAAATATAATAAATCTGTGCTTGTAATGTTCTAAAGGAAAAAATATTAATATGCAATAATTCTAAAGAACATTTCTCTTTATGGTTAAGATTTCTATTCGGCTTAACAAGAAAAAATAGTGTATTTTATTCTCAACTATTATACAACAAAATATGGACAATGTTAATTTTTTTGATGGTGCTCAAGTATAGTTTGATTAATTTTGAATATTTTTTAACAATCGGTTTTTTTTATTTTCTTTTTAATTTTCTTATTAAGCCGATAAATAAAGGATGAATCTTATTTTATTTTATATTTATTATATTTAACTATTTTTCAACAACATTTATTAAATAATTTAATATTAAGGTTCAAGGTATTTTATCTTAAAAAAAAATATTCATTATATATTTCCAGTAGATTCAAACCCTGTTTTATTTAATTTGATGGAATTCTGTACATGATATGAACATTCTCATCACATTCTCAAAGGGAAGAAAAACGATCATAGCTGTTTACTATTATTTCTTTTACCTATATTTATTGTAATAGATAATCTGTTAGATGTATAAATATAATATATATGATTCATCCATTTTAAAATATTATGTAACAAATTTTAAACATTTTCATTTAAAATAATTAATAAGAAATTAAGATGAGTTTGAGATAAAAGAATAAAATATCCATATTAAATTTAACTCCCTAAAAATAAAATATCTGAAATTTTTCAATTCAAATAAATTTCAATTTAATTTTTATTGTAAATCTATTTTATTCTTTATCTAATTCTTATTTATTTTTTTTTTCTCTTTTTTTTTTATAAATTTTAGGTGGATCCTGACTTCATTGTTGATGCTGGCTTAAATGATATTTTGAAAATAAATATAATAAGTTAATATTTAAATCTTTTTTTATATTACTTTATATATATTCTCAATATTTTTGTTAATAATATTTTTCTTTTTTTTCTATTTTAGGTATCCAACATATTTATAACAGTGTGTAGTACTTAATCTCATGGCTGCCAATAATTATTTTGGTTATACCCACGGAGGAACTCAATATGGCGCGACTGGAGCTACCTATCAAACAGGCCAGGCCCCGGGTTATGCTGTAGCTCCAGCTGCACCCACTGCCGCTGCCCCATATACAGCTCAAAGGGCTGGAACTGGTTACGAAACTGCTTATCAAACTGCTACCACTCATTCGACTCCTGGGGCGTACGCTGTAGTTGCTCCTGGCGCAACACCTGCACCAACCACTTACGATTACGGTTACGGCCGTCCAGTACAAACTACATACGATACAACTAAATCATATTACCAACAACAACCTCAACAGCCCCCTGCTCCTGGTGTAGCCACTTATTCTACTACTAACACTCAGTATCAAGCAGCTACTACAAGTCAACAAGTTACTGCTGCAACTACTCCTAAAGCCATTAATTATACGTCTGCTTATACTACTCAAGGTGTTCAAGCTTCAAATTACGCTACTAGTTATACAGCTCCAGCAGCTGTTCAAACTTCAAAACCCACTGTTGCAACAACTACCTCTCAATCAAATACTACATATTCTGGATACGACGCGGCTGTTTATAACGCTGCTACTACTTATCTTGCACAACAAGCACAAACTACAACTGGTGTGAATAAAACCCCAACTGGAGCCAAAACTGCAAACACTTGGAAAGAGTATAAGAACAGGCCTATGACTGGTGCCTCAGGTGGAATGAAACAGATGAAGCCAAAGCAGCCTCCCAAGCCTCAACAACTTCATTACTGTGATGTTTGCAAAATAAGTTGCGCCGGTCCTCAAACATATAGAGAACACCTTGAAGGACAAAAACATAAGAAAAAAGAATCAGCTCAAAAGGCTGGAACTACACATTATCCTCAAGGTGGTAATGCATTACGTTGCGAACTTTGCGATGTTTCATGCACTGGTCAAGATGCCTATGCTGCTCATATTAGAGGTACAAAACATCAAAAAGTATTGAAATTGCATACAAAATTGGGTAAACCAATTCCTTCCACCGATCCTGTTGTTGTTGGAAAATCTGGCAAAAATTCCAGTGGAATTTCATCTTCACCAAAACAAACAACTATTGGCAGTGCTCTAAAAACAGTAACACCAACTGCTACTGCTACTACCCTGACACCTAAGAAAACTATTACACCTGCCCCTAAAGTCAATTTTGTAGAAGGATCTCATGGTACAATTGGTCCAGCAGCAGCTGCTACTACTCCAGATATAAAACAAGAACCAAAAGAAGATACTGATGTAGATATGATAGTCGACAAAGATGTAAAACCTGTTGGGCAAAACTATATTGAAGAAATTAAAAATGAAGAAGGCAAAGTTATTAGTTTCAATTGTAAATTATGTGAATGTCGTTTCAATGATCCTAATGCTAAAGAAATGCACATGAAAGGTAGGCGTCATCGATTACAATATAAAAAGAAAGTCGATCCAGAATTAGTCGTTGATGTAAAACCATCTCTACGTCAACGCAAGATTCAAGAAGAGAAAATCCGTAGACAGCAAATGAGAAATGAATTCTGGAGAAGGCGAGATGAAGATGAAGAACGAATGTACTGGGAGGAACGTTGTCGATATGAAGAAGAATATGAATATGTAGAATGGTATAGGCGATATGGATGTGATCCTCGAGGTCCACCACCCCCACGGCCATTTGGTCCTCCCGGCGTACCGCCACTATTATTTTTTCAACCACCAATGCGCCGTCCTGATACATCTGATGACCGTCATGTCATCGCTCGTCATGCAGAAATATATCCTAAAGAAGAAGAGCTCCAAGCTGTTCAGAAAATTGTTTCACATACTGAAAAAGCTTTAAAATTAGTTTCAGACCATTTAACTGAAAGCACCTCGCCAAAATCTGTAACAAATACTTCAAAGCCCACCCCAACACCAGCACCCACTAGCACCAGCGATAAAAAAGATGAATCAAAAAAAGAAGACGGTCGCGATGGTCAATTATTTTCTTTCCAAAGAGAAAAAGACGATCAAACTCAAAGAGTATTAAAAGGGGTCATGCGTGTAGGAATGCTTGCAAAGGGTTTGCTTTTGCATGGAGAAACAAGTGTTCAACTTGTTGTACTTTGTGCTGAAAAACCAACTAGAACTTTATTAAATAAAGTCGCTGATAATTTACCAAAACAATTGCAAACCGTCTCATCTGAAGACCAGTACAAAGTACAAAGAATGATTGATGATGCTGCTATTTCAGTTATTGGCTTAAAAGAACCAAATTTAACAGTTACTATCACATTAACATCCCCGATTATCCGAGAACAGATATTAACAACTGGTAAGCCAACTGAAGTTAAAGACCCTGTTGATGTTCTTGATAAACAAAAATGTTTGGATGCATTGGCTGCTTTGAGACATGCAAAATGGTTTCAAGCTCGAGCAACTGGTCTGCAAAGTTGTGTCATGATTATTCGAATTCTTCGTGATTTGTGCAATAGAAACCCTACTTGGGCGCCATTACATAGCTGGCCAATGGAGTTACTGGTAGAAAAAAGCATCAGTTCAGCAAATCATGCTTTGAGTCCAGGTGATGCGCTCCGTAGAGTAATGGAGGCACTTGCAAGTGGTATATTATTAAATGATAATCCTGGGATACTTGATCCATGTGAAAAAGATCCTATTGATGCTGCAAGTGAAATGTTACCTCAACAGCGTGAAGATATTACTTCCAGTGCTCAACTTGCTCTAAGATTAATTGCTTTCCGTCAAATTCATAAAGTTCTTGGAATGGATCCGTTACCACCACCAAAATTTCCCCGAGATCGTTTTAATAGGAAACGTAGAAGAGATAATAGTAGCGTCGAAGAGGGCAACGAATCCGAAGCTGGAGATGGCAAAAAAGATAAAAAAGAAGATTGAAACTAAAAATATAATTAAGGAAAAATTATTAATATTTAATAGAATAAAATATTATTCATTTTTTATAGATGTTAGTATAATTTTTTCACATAATTAACTTAGATTTAGAATTAGACCACCTTGTAAAGATTATCAGGTGTTTTAAAAAATATTTTATTTTTGTTTTAATTTATTAAAAATATTATCTAGTATGCGATAATATAATAAATTCTTAATTGAACAAAACATAGAAATTATTTAATTTACTATATATTTCTATATAAAAGTCTCATGTTTTTTTTATTTTTACAGATTTGAACATAATATTGATATAAAAAAATATTTAGGAAAATAAATGTATATATTATACATATAAATAATATCAAGCACAAGAAAAAAAAGAAACATCATTGGTAAAATCAAAAGATTTGGTAAGCATTTAATTGTTAATAAAATCCTAACAAGTGCTAATTGTTAAGATTTAAAAAATCTTAAGATTTTATCTATTATTAAAAGATAGCAATTAAAATAAATAATGATTAAATTGACTATTCTTTGAAAAAAGTAAATTACCATTCTATAACCACATAAAAGAATTATAATAATAAATAAAATCTCTGGTTTTTATTTTATTTAATATAATATAAAATTTGCATTCTGATATGCAATATTATTTCCTCAAAATAAATTTTTTACTAAATTCTTCAAGACATTTAGGTTTAGTATTGAATAAAGATTTTGAAAATCAATTTTTAAAAAATATTTAAATTTTTTTTTCTTTTTTTTTTTCTTTTTTTTTTCTTTTTTTTCTCTTATTTTTTTCTTTTGAGGAAATAAACATATATATATATATTTATACATAAATAAATATAATAATTATCATCTGCAAAGTTGTCAATTTAGCGTTTACTATATTTATTTTTATTAATCTAATAAATTTGTTTTTAAATGCAATTATTTTTTAGGCATTGATAGAGAATTTTTTTTTAAATTATGAAAATTCGACAACTTTGTTTTTTTCTTTTTGGAAGTTGGTGCAATTTTAATTAAACTTAGCAATGTATATATTTTTTTGAATATATTCTTTGATTCATAATTAACTAATGTTTTTAAACATTATTGAATTTGAATTTAAAACTTTCATTATCCTTATCAATTAAATATTTACTAAATATGGCAAAAAAGGATTTAGATTACAATATAACTTTAATTTTTCTTTAATAGAAATTTAAAGTTTATATTTTCAATTTTATTTTAAAAAAAATTAAAAATTTTATAACTAAACCATTATTAAATAAAGATAACAATTTTATAATGCTATGGTTATATTATGCAAGAAAATCAATTTAAATCAGAGAATATATAATTGGTCATTTTATTTTGATTGTTAAATAAAATTTCTACGTTTAAATTTCCAATAAAACAATTAGCAATTGTTAGAATTTAATTAACATTAATTGCTGATCTATGATTTTACTTTTTTGTTTTATTCAATTATTTTTTTGCTTCAAAATTTTTTTTAATTAAATTTTTCATAGAGATTTGTATTTGTATTTATTCCTTAAAATAGACTTGAAATTTTATTTAACCTGATATAAAAAATAAAAACAAAAAACTATATATATATATATTTAATATAAGTATAGAACATCTTTTAATAGAACAAGTAAATAATATTAATCATTATTTTTTTAAATGGCAAATTAATTTGTAATCAGTTTCTTAACAGGTGACCAAAGAGATGCTATAAGATTTCTTTAAGTAAGGTTTAAATTAATAGTGTTATTTAATTACAATTTTTAATAATTAGTTTATTGCGTATATCTATATATTTATAAATATAATATATTAATAAACTTATAATAAGTGTAAGTAAATGTCCTCTTTTTCGTCATATAATTTTAAATAAAAATAAATGGCCACTATTATAATAATTAAAGAAAAATTATTGCACTGAATAATATAATCTATGTGTCGATATTATATTTTTACCATTTATAATAAATATAACATTATACTACATAGAATAAAAGTAAATATCTGTTAAAAAATCTTCACAAAAATCGTATATCTAAGATTTTTAAGAAAATGAATGAAATTTTAAAAAAAGATAAAGGTAATATAATCAAATATTTCCATCTTACTGAAAGAAATCATGTAGTGTCTCAATAATATTTAACATTTTTTTTTAAAATAAAAAGAAGAAAAAAGTGAAAATTTTTAAAACATGAATAAAAAATTTTGATGAAATATTAAATGTGATGAATTTTTTCTTTTGCTCTATTTATCTATAAATATAATATACTTAATAATAACTTGACATAAATTTCACTTGGGGTCAAAAATAACTTTTAAACAATATTTTCTTTAATTCTAAAGCAAGATGCTTTGAGAAAGACATTTTCTAGTATTAAGATAGAGATAAGAGGATTTTAAAAAAATTGAAAATATGAATTGAAAAAAAATGTATTTAAGTTTATTTAAAATGTACATTATTGTATCTGTTTTATATTTTTTTTTCTTTACGAAAATTATTTGAGTTGCAAATAGATGCAAATAAATTTTAATGAAAATGTAAAAAAATATAAATGTATATATTTTTATATCCATAAACATCAAGCCTACAAATATTTTTCTTTATGCATTTTTCATAGTTATTTCAAAAAGTTATGAAAATTTAAATAAACGTCTCTCTATTTATATATATAAATATACTATCAAAATCATTTCAAGGGTCTTTTGAAAAGTTGGCGAAATGAAGAACCAGTTCGAATAAAAAGATATAGAATGCTTAAAACCTGCAAAGAATGAGAATTTGTCAAGGGACCAAGTGCATTAAAAAATTTTCATTTTCTGAAATTTTTCAAACGACACCCGTTAATTAAATGCATGCTTTTTAAATATTTTAATTTATATTAATATCTCAAATAAGAAAAAACTATTTAAAAATTTTATTACAAGAGTTACCTAAAATTATTCAACAACTTTAAATATAATGTGAAACCTTATGGTTATTTTTACACGCTTTTATTTAGTTTCAACCCTTGTCCTGTCGTTAAATCTTGCAACGTGAATTTGACCCACTTCCCAATGTTCAAATGAGCTGAAGTTCCGCATACATATGTAACTCCGATGACAATGCAATACTCTGGTTCCAAAGTCATAGGTGACCCAGGAGGTATTTTTTTTTTTTTTCAATTAGTAATTACATATTTCATGATATTGAAAAATAATAATTATCTATCTATATATAATATATTAATAAGAGCTAATTTAATTTTTTATTCAAAACCTGGGTTTCATTCAAAAAGTTACGGACTTATGAACCAGCTCTCATAACTCATTTGATTTTGTAGATATGATGAATGAATCGTGGTGTGTGTGTGGTGAAATTATTTTCTCCTTTTTAGTGTATTTAAATAAAAGCGTGTTTTTAAAGTTTTTTTTATATTTTTTTTTTTTTTTATAATTTATGATATACAATTTGCAAACATATTAAACAATAGATTCGATCTATGCATTAGGTGTATTAGTTAGATTTTTTGGATATTTTTTGCAAAAAACATTTCTAAGAAATGGTAAATTTTATTTTAATCTAAATATTTTCCACCGTTATGTTTTTCGAAATGGTTTGTCGATACATTCATTTAGACATTTGTTTTTTATTTTCTCATGGTTTCTGAACTGCTGGTCTTGAAGACGGCATTGAATTCCAAATAATCTATCTGATAAAGCACAATCTGGAAAATTTTTAACTTGTTTTGCGACATGTGCTAAAATATCATTTCACTTTGTTGGCTGTAATCTTCTGTTTTTGTTGTTTTTTTTTTTTATTCAAATTTATTAATTATTTTTGGTAACATTCAGTAGTAACAGCAATTCGCTTCCAATTATTCATCTTTTAACTTTTTTGGTTGAATCAATTTTCCTATCTTTTGAGTTCGTCTTATTCACTTAAGTTAGTTTCATGCATTTTGTTTTGTTAGTACGAAGTTCGAAATGTTTAAAAGCAATAAAATATATGTTTATCTATAATTATATCAATTAAATTTTACAACGTCATTTTAAAATAATATTTGGTACAAAACCTAAGTTAAATTATTAAATAATTAATCAATTTAGTATTTCCTATTACATTTCTATTTCAGCTGTTCCTGGTAAAGATTAATAAAAAAAAACTGAGAAATTTATTCGTTCTCGTTCCTCCTAAAAAAAAACACTTTCTGAAATAACTACATTGGTATAAAGAAAAAATAATTATCCATTTAATCATATGTCAATTTTTTTTTCTTATATTCTATATTTTCAACTTATCTCTATTTTAAAATATGTTTAATTAATTTTACTCTCGTTATTATTTCATTTAATATTTTCAGCAATAAACATTGGTGGTTTATCCTAATTATTAATTTTTAATTTTAATTATAATACCCAGAGAGCAGATTCATGAAAAATTAAAATGATAACAAGAGGAATAGTGATGAATGAATTAAACATCCGGGTAATCTGAATGTCTAGTTATTAACTAATGACCCAATAATTTTAAGAATATAGCAAGATTATCTACTTTTCAAACAAGGTTATTTTATTTTTTTAGCAATATGATTAAAATGAAATTGATAATTTGGAGATTCCATTTAATTTTTTATATTTTACACTATATCATATTTTTAGTAATTATGTTATATATCATTTATAATGAACTGATTCAACGCCCATTTTTAGTAAAATTTTGTCGAGGTTCCTGAATAGGCATAAAACGTTTTTTAATAGTTTAGAGTTAAAAAGTAAAATTCTCTCTGATTTGTGCTTGGCATGTTTTAAGTCTTAGAGAAGTAATTAATTCAACTAACTTTTAAAAATATTTTGAATCTCTTGTTTTTAAACAATTTATTAAAGAATTTAAGTCATGTGAGCACTTGAGATAGTAATTAGCCGAGTGGCGTGTAGTCACCAAAGCTAAAACTCATTCTTTTAAATTCTACGTTAGTCCATCTACGCCATTAGTGTAAGCATGAACAACAAGCAACGTATCAATTGAAATAAATTAATACAAAGTGTTGCATTGAAAATTTTATAAAAAGGTAGAAAATATTGAGATATTGAGTGTTCAAAGGGAAAAAATTATGGTTACGAAGATGGTTTGGACGAAGAAATTTTTATCTTCATCCTAATGAGGCATGTTTAAGGCTGGGGAGTTGTGAATTAATAACATGTTTGGGGGAGGGGGGTATTACTCAGAAAAAAATAAAAATTGATGCGAAGTGTGCCTTGAATTAGGTCTTGATCAAATATGTATAGTTTTTACCTGAAATTCACGAAAGCATAAAATATCTAAATATATACTATAGTATGTTGCTTTCCGTATAATTAAAGGCCTCATCTATTTAATTGAAAAAAATTAATATCGTATAATTTAGAAAAGGTAATTGCAGAAATTATCTCACAGCGACTTATCTATTTACTAATTTTGTTTCTGTAAAAATTATTCCATAAAAATAAATTTTTTTATAAATTTAATTAAATTCTTATGAAATGGTTAGACTTTATTTAAAACATTAAATAATCTAAATAATTCTTGAATTACAAATGATTTCTATCACAATTGTAGCTTTATTAGTATTATTGAGTGTTGATAAAGCAAAACAACAAACTGTCAACAACATACATTAAATATTATTAGATATTTTAAGTTTATAGTTTTCTTTTTGTTTAATGCATTTATTTTCAAAAATTTTTAGCAATGTTTGTCAATGGCGAATATTTTTTTTATTTGTATAATTTTTAGGTATTTTCTGCAATTTTCTCAAATTTGTTTGAGCTATCCGATGACTGATCATAGTGCTTTGCTTCAACCTCTATTTGAAAACGCTCTCTATTTCTTGATTTAGAGGTGAAAATCGATGAAGTCTTCGTTAGGTTGATAATATTCAGAAGGATTTGTTTAGAATTCCTCCAAAATAAAATCAATAAATTGTTTTTTATTTATTATTTTCAAGATGAAAATAAATATTTTTTTTTAATAAAAACTAGTTAACAATTTTTTCCCTTTTTCCTATTTTTTATTTTAATATAATTGGATAGACAATAGTGTACGAAGGGAGTGTTGATTTGAGTTAGTTTTTATTAGATATATTGTATTATAAACAAAAAAACATTTGATAAAAGGTAGTAGTCAGTATGACAAACAGGATTATTGTCGGGGAGATTGGTAAAGATTTAATAAATTTGATCTAGATAAATGAACTCAAGAACTTCAAATTAATAGATGCTGGAAAGAGGTGGGCAAGGAGAAAATAGGGTTAGATGGGTGTAGCTCAGGATAGGCACACTTTGAGAGATGTGGTGGTTGCGGCCAAGAACTTTCTACGCATAAGCAAATCAATTGCCCCAAAAATAGTGTCATGAATATAAATATTGATAATAATTTACAAATGTGATTTCAGGCTAAAACAAGTTTTTGGGATTGCTGAATAGTTAATAAGGAAAAGCCTAATATAAAAACACGAATGATATATATTTGAAATTTTGATAGTAATCTCAACGTTAACATTGAAATTAAATAATCTCTAATTATTATTACGTTTTTTTGAGTATATTTCAATATCTATAATTTTTACTAAGATTGGTACAGTTTCGATAAATGAACTATTTTCCGCAGATAAATAAATTAAATTATATATTTGTATAAATTGAATTTTTCCTTTTATTGTAGTAAATGAAAGTAGTGTTCCTAAAATATTGTCTACTAATAATATACCAAACAATGTTTCTAATGAGAAATCAATTAAAACTGTAGTGAGATTATTTATTGTTAGATGAATAAATAAAGAGTAAGACTTTTCAAAGTACTTGCCTTAATGATTAAAGTGAGAAAATATCAAAGTGGTTATAAATATTAAAAAAAATTAATTCAAAATAAATTAGAATTTATATTTTTTTATTGTAAATGTACATAATTTGCAGTACAGTCAATAAATTTATGCCTTTACAGCATATTTCCTTGGTGGGTTGATTCTACGTTTCCTTAATTCTTTAGCTGTTTTCAAGTTCTTTTCATGCCTTGTAAGAGCTCGTCGAAGGGCACGTGTTTTTCTTGGACGTAGATCTAAAGGCTTGTATTTCTTATTCTATAAACAAACATTTATTAGAGATATTATTTTTAAAGTAAATTAATTGATCTATAAATAGCATTTGTTAAATATTTATATAATCTTTTAAATTATAATTAATAAATTGACTAATCATAATTAAAAGAGTAACACGATACCTTAAATAATTTTCTTAGATTTTCCTTCTGTTTTTGGTGCATTACAATGTAAACACGGGCAATAGCTTTTCGTACAACACGTCTATATGTTAAAAAAAACACAATTAAATAAACAAATATATCACTAACTTTTTAAGTAAAATTTAATATGAATGCTTACATTTTGGAAAGTTTAGAAGCAGCACCTCCAGTAACTTTTGCTACACGCAATGTGGTTAATTCTTTTTTTAAATCTTCGAGCTGCTTAGTCAGCTCTTTTTTATCTTTTGTTCTCAATTCTGAACACTTTACCTTCACCTGAAAATAAAAAAGAAAGAATTAACATTCTATTTCATTGTGTTACAAAGGTTATAATAATACAAATATTTAATAAAATTAAAAAAACTAAAAATAATTTTTCTCTAATTAAATTATTAAATCAATTTAATTAATAAATTATTTAAATAAAATAAGATTGCATTTAGTATTTTCGGATTAAATAAAATTAAAATTATAAACTCACCATTTTGAAGAAATGCGTGTACGACTTAGAAAGAAAGAAATGTACGAAGATTATATCCGGAACTGGTAGATTCAGTATCAAAAAACTAAACCAGATGGCGAAAATGGCGGTATACATTCAAATTTATTAAAAAAATAATTAATCTTGTTATTAATTATATAAAAATTATAATAAAATAAAATAATTTTAAAATTAATTTTTTCTAAGTGATAATAAAAATATGTAGTATATATAGTTTATTTATAAAGTCATGATATTATGACATGATTTATTCAATTGAATGGATAAATGAAATCATAAATGAAAATTTTCAAGAAAGTCATGAATATCTCAACTAATATGAATACTTGTAAATAAATTTACATTTTTAGGTTTTATAAAAATGACTGTTTATCTTATTCATAATCGTCCAGATTTAATTGATGAATGTTGTGAATTAATAAATTCAGAATGGCCTCGAAGTAAATCAGCTAGGTTAAGAAAAAGATATTATATATCTTAAATCATTTTAAACAATTTTGTAAATATTTATATCTTTAATTTGATTTATAGATTAAGATCATTAAATGCATCTAAAGATAATTTACCAACGAATTTAATTTTAATTGAAAAATCAATTGTAATCGGACATAGTAAATTATCTCCTATTCCAAATATATCCGATGCTTGTTTTGTTGAATCTGGTAAGATAGTTGATATTCCTTTTAAAATATAAATTGTATTTTAAAATTAATAATATTACTATACTTATTTTATTTTAATTTTAATTATTATACTAGTTGTCATTCATCAGAAGTTTAGAGCAAAAGGTTTTGGGAAACTACTTATGAATAAATGCGAAGAATATGCAAAAGGGTATTGTTTTAATCTATCATTATTTAATAATACAATATATGATATTATATCTATAGTTTATTTAAAAACAAATTATTGAAAATTTTTGTTATTTATTAGCTTAAAATATTTAATTGTAATAAAATATAGGAGGGTATGGAAATAAATTTTACTAATTACCCTTTAGGTTAAAGTAAATAGGATTATTTTGAAATGTATATTTAATCTTTTGGAAAATTTAATAATATTAATGAATATTTTTGCTTTGGATATAATAACTCAAGAAATTTTAAAAAAAATTGAAATCTATTTTATAAAATTAATTTTATATAAATCCTGTTATATTAGTTAGTGAATTATTTTACAATAAGATTAAATTTATTTTTAGCTTCTGTCCTCGTTAATTCTGAAGGGATTACTTTGGTTTAAATAAAATAAAATACTCCTAATTTCATATTTTGATAAATTTTCCAAATGATACCTTAAATAGTAATTTCTATTTTATTCTGTTTATCTTTGCTATAGTTATTATATTCAAAACAAATATAAGATAAATTTATTCCGCAATATGTAGATAAAGTATCTATATTATAAAAAATAACATTATCTTATAGCTGAGTGTATTTCTTATTCTTATTAAAAATGCTGTATGCTTTTCAGTATTGGGTTACATACCGTTTACCTCTCTACTACTGATCAAGAGGGTTTTTATAAAAGATTAGGATATGAAATATGTGATCCAATTAATATTTATGGTAGTTGTAACATAACTTTTTGTGTTCCTTCTATATTCAGTCAATGTTTAACAGAATCGAAATCAGTCGAGAAAGATTTATCTAATATTACACATCAAATTACAACGCTTCAACCGACATCACCTAAACCATCAGCATCATCACCGCCCCCGCCTCCACCACCACCGCCACCTCCTCCTCAAGTACAATCCAGACAATCCAATAAAAAATCTCCAAATTCATATAAAGGTCAGAAAATTTTTATGAAAAAATCTTTATATTAAAATATCGATTGATTAGAATCTCCGTCCCTTTAAATTATTTTATATTTATTCATCTCGCACAAATAATTGAAAAATTTATTAATATTCCGTAGAATTATTAGAATTATTTAATAATATTAAACTATAAATTTTTGAAAAATATGAAATTGATTTGAAAATTTGAATAGAATTAAAATTGATTTTATATAAAAATATGGAAAAACTGAATTATATTACATTGTGAAAATCCAATTTAATTGTATTTTAATTTAAACTAACAATAATTGAAATTTGGAAAACTTTAGATGGATTAATATTTTTTTCTTTATTCATCTAATTTACAATTAATTAAAAATAGCATTAAAATAAGGGAAATTATTTTGGAAGGAAAAAGTAAGTAATATAGATTTCATAAAATATAAGGTGCTGAAGACAAAACATGTAAAAGGAAGATATATATTTGGTGAGTGAGGTTTAATTAATAAATTATAAATATCCGATATTATATATAAATCTATTTTATTTTATATTAAATAAATGTTTAAATAATTTATTTATTAATTTATTTAATTTAAAGAGATACCACTGGTGAACTTCCTTGTAAGTCCTGACATTTTTTCGAAGCTTTCTAATTCTTTAATCCCGTTAAAGGGACAAAAATTGTCGAAATAGGATCAATGGTATGTAAAAGATTAAAAATTTTATACTAATGCCTCTGACACTCCGCTATCAAAATTGATATTTTCATCATTTTCAAGAAACAAAGCTACTTACGGGGTTTCGCAAATTCTCTAATAATATATTCTCAATATAAATATTGGTTTAGGGTTTTATTCATAAATATTTCTTTAAGGCTCAAATATACAATCCAGATTTCCCCAAGATATGGAATGTTCAATCTTTTTTTATATTTGCAATATTTTTACTTGTCAGACCAAACCTTGAGGAAATCGCTTTTGTGTATTTGGGCCTTAACCGGAATCCTTAGTTGTTTCTTGACATTAAAAGACTTTAATAAAAAAATTAACAAGAAATTTAAGGCAAAAAAATTGTATATTATTTTTAATATAAAAACTAAATATCATGAATATTAAAATAGTCAAGTGAGATTTCTAGTCCATAAAAGTGTTTAGTGAGTTATAATTGAAAAACTAAGATAATTATTTTTAATAAATAAAGAAATTTGTAACTAATCGATTATATTTGATATTCAAATGTATTTAATTTTCTTTTATAATTTTGTTTCTATCTTTAATATAATATTTATGGAAGTAAAAATATATAAATGGATTTTAAAATTTAAAATTTAACATAAATTTCCTCATTATCCATTTTCAATTAATTAATTTTATTCGCCTAGAAACGTTAAAAGTAATTTATTATAAACACTAATGTCAATATCAATTATCTTTGTGATAAATTTTTATCAATCTTGTTATAAAATTAAAAAAACTTTAGATTTATTTAATCATAATGGAATGTTTAAGTTAAGAATAAATTTCTTATTAAAATATCTTAGTTTGTTTTATAAATAATTATCCTAATATCATAAATTTTAAATTTAAGACATTTTTTTTTATATTGATCTCACTTTGAAAAAATATATATAATACGTGAATTTTTACAAAATCATTAGAAAAATCTCTCAATAAGCAAATTATTTTTTAATATTTGTTAATTGCTATAATACCATTTCTTCATTAATCCCAGAATGTTTTAATTTATTTAATAAGTTAATTTATAAACTATTATTGAAATTAGCCACAATCGTAGCCTAAGCCAGTATACTGATAAGCGAATTAAGTTTAGTTTGCCATTAATTGTTAATAATAAAAATCTTGATTTAAATGAATCTATGGATCTGAATAAATTTCTACTCAGTTTTTTATTTTTACTATATACATTTTAATATATTTTTATAAAATTGTTGAATATCGTTTCTAGATCTGTGTAAGTGTAATATTTCTAAGAACTGTTAAGCAGATTAGGATGAAAAACGAGTAAAAATAATATATTAGTTAAAAAAAATACTTAAATAGTTTTATTTATATAAAGCACATATTTATAAACTGAATACAAATGAAATATTCTTGTATAAAATTTATTATTTTTAAGAGAATATTTTAAATTCTGATTAAGAGGGTCCGAAGCAATTGAATAAAAAGGCACGTTTTTATTTAAAAAAAAACAATATATTGAATAAATAATTAATCACAAAAGAGTATATGACAAAGTTGATATGTACTAAATTTTGAAAATGAATACTAGTTATAATTTTATTATCTATGCTTCAGATCCTCACATATATTAATATTTTTTATTTATTTTTGAAAATTGTTATGCATTTTTTAAATTAAATATAAATTTTATAATACATATCAAAATATTTTTATATTTATGTATAATATTATTTATTGGCAATGCCACACACTTTTTTATAATGTTCAGGCATTTCTAAAGAATCAATTAAAAATCTAGCCAAATCAATTTTTGTAATTGAACGTCCTGGGTTCTCATCATATTTCACTTCATATTCACTGCTTGGATTATCTGTATATCAAATAGATAAAATAAAATTATTAAATTTAAGAGATACTTCTAATCATTTGTGTTATATTAGAACAGAATAAGTTTTTTGAAAACGTATATCTAAATAATGAAAAGAACTATTTTTTAAATTCAAAATGTTAGTATAAAATTATAAAATAATTTTATTAATATAATATTTTATTTTGCTAATTCTATACAAATTCTACAGAATCTAAGAATTTACATAAAACTTTATTATATATAATATAACTATATAACTATTAAATCATCATTATTTATATATAATTATATAAATAAGATTCTTATTCATTTATAAAAGGAGTTTAATATTTACCTGTGAAATGAGGTGGAAATACTGCAACCCATTTTAAATGTGTTTGCTTTAGAATATCATACATTTTTTGATGATCCTCAGTCACTTCGTGAAACATTTTTGGCACTTTTTCACGTTCCATAAATAGAAATGCTGAAAAATATTAAAATTTCTTAATAATTTTTATACTTATAGTTATATTTATATAAAAGATAAATAAAATAGAATATTTTAAAATAAGTTGGTTAATTTAATTACCAGATATACAAACAGCGATTTTTTCCACTCCATGAGCTTTCATTGCCTCTGTAATATTTTTTATACCCTCAGACATAACTGTCGTAGGACCCAAATCATTCCGAGTGCCTAATGTTACTACAATTCCATCTTGATTTTTTACTATTTCCATTACATCTGATTTATTTCTAACATCTCCAACAAAAACAGTTACTTTTGATCTATATTCTTCAGGAATCCTTACAATATCTCTTACAAGAATAGAAACCTGTATACCTGGAAAGATAAATTTGTTAATTAATAAGCAAATATTTAGAAGAAATATACTCTTTTATTTGTTGAATTTTAAATTTAATTTCTAAATATAGAAACAATGATAGAATTTATACTTTAGTCTTCTTTGAATGGATTAATATACTTAAAGATTATTGAACTCGTAATAACTCACATTGTAAAAGCGAAAAATTCAAAAAAACTTTTTTTTTATTTGTATTTTGTATGAAATGAGCATCATTCAGTTTTCTCAATCTGGTTTATCTAATATTATTTATTTTATTTATCTATTGTTTCATATATAATTTTGAAAAATAATTATAAAAACGCTTTAGAGGATAATTTTTACAATATTCCCAAAGATGATTTAAAATGAAAAACATATATTTAAATTAGAATTAAATTAAACAAAAAATAATTTTGATGTGCTGCTTTTGATTGATTCTTGTTTAAATAAATAATTCATCATTTGACCATTTTCCCTGTGTTATACTCATATTGAGGGTACCGCGTCTCGTGTACCATTATTTCAGCCGTTGAATTTAGGGGCGACTATTTCAGAAGGGCGGACAATTTTGAAAACAACCACCTAACTCTCGAAACGCTCTTTGCGCTTCAAAAATATTTGCTCGTTCTGTGGTTACTTGTCAGGAACATTTCCATTATTTTAAATCATAAATCTATAATTTAAAAAGTTCATAATAATTTTTTAAAAATTTAGGGGCAAATTAATGAAGATATATATTTATTGTTGCGGGTTATGACCCAAACCTAAATAAGTAATTCTACTTTCAAATATTTTTATATTGATATTAATATTTATCTCTCACTCTAAATATACATATATATTATATAATCAAAAGTAATTTTACAAAATATTAAAAATGAAGTTAACAAAAAAAATTCAATTTTTTTTTTACCATGGAGGTAGCAAACTAATGTTTTAAATAAATTTTATTAAGGAAAATTTATTTTAATTTTGAATAAATAACTTATTATTTATTATCACTTTTGATAAATTTACTGATTAGTAATCATTGAGAAGTTTTTCTTCAGACAAATGGCAAATGTAGCTATTTAATTAATATAATAAGCTTTTAATTGTAATATTTGAAATATAAAATGACTTAAATTAGACTGATAATTTTTAATTAAATTTTATATAAATTTATATATATATCCATTTATCAATTGATTAAATATATTAGCATTGTTAATAATAATAATAATAATACCTTTTTCTAATGCAATTCCAATCGCTTTTACACCCACATTACCAGTAGATCCAAAAATACAAATTTTATTCATGATGGTTAATGATTAGGTATATTTAGAAAAAAAATACTTATTATGTCATATGAGATAATTCACCATTCATCAATTTGTTCGCTACTTGGAAATCCTTCAAGGGCAAATGGATTCAATTTGAATAAATACTTGTGAAGTCTGCTTTTCTTCTCCGCATTCAATGGAGAGGATTATCCAAATCAGAAAATTGAGTAAACAAAATGTAAATCAAAGTATTTTGTATAATTAATTTATTTTGAAATTTTTAAAGTTATTCTAACATACTAATGAATATGACAATCATTTTTTTTAATTTTTTATTTTAGAATTTAGTCTTAATTTTAAAAAATATCTTTGAAACCCATTTCAATTATTCACTCCATCTACCGAGATCAAATGGAAATGGAATCATTTGCCTTAAATTTTCTAGGTTAATTATTTTTCATTTTTAATTTAATTTATATATTAGTTTTTAATATTTCATAAAATAATATACTTAATCTGATTACATGAATTCTGCTAAATTTATGTAAGTTACTTGAAAAAAATGTAATTAAATTATAAAAATTTTATTTTTCAATTTATGTGATTTTATTAACGGACTACTATTTAGATTTTTCAAAAAATATTTGTTTAATTTTATTTTACATTTTTTTTCCTTTTGATATGATATAGGACTGATAAGTAACATGTGAACAATTAATTTATCCCTCCAATAACCTAGATTTGAGGAATTAATATAATCAATCACTTATATATATATATATATATCACCAATAAATATTTTGAAATCAATAATTTTACTTAGTCTATATGACATTTTAATTTTAAATTACTCTATGAAATCACATCATCTGACTATGATTACATTATTCTGTTAAAAATTATTAAATATTAAGTTTGAGAAATAAGCCGCCCTACTCACAGTACTAAGTAATCGACTTCATTAATTACACAAGAAATTGTTTTTAATTATAAAATGTTCCGTATATATTTATAATTATTATTTAAATTACCCAAACCAAGATCATACAATCTTATAATGAAAGGAATTTTTTCTGCATTTCACTAAAATACATATGAGTGCCAATTTATAAAATATGGCAAAAAACTGCGAGGAAACAAGTAACTTATTCATACACCTATAAATGGGAAATTCAATTTGTTTTATTAAATTTGAGAACTTTATACATAATTAAGATGTTAAGGTGTTTTCATCATGTCAAAACTAGAGACCATAACTATTATTCTTCAATAAACAACAGCAACATTTAAAATTTAACAAAAATTGTAAATTTTTTATATTTGATAAACTAACTTAGGTAATTTTAAGTTTAACTAACTATAAGTAATTTAACTATATAACTTATGAAGTCTTGAAATATCTTAATAATTTAGAAACATATAGTTGGATCAAGGTATTCATTCTTAGCATTGAAAATTACTAGAAGAGATGAACTGATAACTATTTTATGAAATTCGGACCTCTTATATATATCATATCTATTTAAAATTTACACTTCATCTATGCTTTTCTTACATTTTTTTCTTCATCATCGATGATAATGAAATTAATGTTTTATACCCCTAATTGTAATTAAAATTTGAATCTAATTAATACTATCTCAGACAATCTTTCATCCATATTTAAATGTATTAACTTAATTTTCAAAGGAATATTATTTCAAAAAAGAACTGCAATAATTTTTTTTTCATCAAATAGATTTTAATTTTTAAGATTATATCAAACACTCATTATTATTTCCATTTAATATTTATTCATATTAATTATTATAATATATATTTGTTGGAACATTATTTTATAATTTTACTATAATTCTATAAACTATAATTTATTTTTATTCTTTTAATTTTGATTATAGATCTTTATTCAAAACAAAAATAATTATATCATCAAACATGCAATTATCGAAATACCTAGTTACCAGAAGTCATTTGAAAAATTACCTGCAATTTAAAAATTTATCAACTAATAATAGTACTTATTCTACTTATTCTACTCCTATAATAAATAATGAATTTCCTCAAATGAACTTATGTTTAAAATTTAAACGAACCAATCTTAAGAAAACAAGTGAACGGGTAACCAAATATACTACATGTGCATTTCAAGACTTGAAATATTTCTGTACAGACAATAATCCTCTTAATAATAGACCAAAGAAAAATATAAAAGAAATCCGTAGAGTATTAACGGAGAAAAAAGATAAATTCAACGAAAATAAACAACATTTTATAAACGATATTAAACAAACTCGAAATAAAATGAGAGAGAAAATGGAAGCAATTATTGAGGTATATATATATACTTCCGATTTGATTTTTCTTTTATTTTATATTTATTTTAAATGAATATTTTTTCAGCGTGAAAATGTTTTTACAATTCCAAATTTACTATGTATTTCTAGAATAATTGCTTGCCCGTATCTCGGCTATCTTATCTTACAAACAGACTTCAATTGGGCTCTCGGGTTGCTTGCAATTGCTGGAATAACAGATGTGGTAAGTTTATATATCATTTTTTTCTAAAGCTTTTAAGATCATAAATTGTTAGATTCTAAGATAGCCAGCCTTTATTGTTGTATTAAAATAATGAGATAAGAATTTTATGATAAAATAATTTTTATATTAAATTAATTATGATAGAACATAAAAAAATATCAACTCATTTCCTTAAAGATATATATTATTTGCTTTTTACTTATTATACCAATATAAGAATATTTTCTTGGACATACTTAACTTGATCACTCAATCGTATTACATCCGAATGCACTAAAACTACATGAATTAAAATATACATATACTTATAAATTAATAGTTATTACAAAACAATGATTCTAACAGCATATATTTTATTTAATTATATATGTAAACAGTTCAAGTTTCGATTAATAAAATTTATATACAATTTATACGTTGTGTTTAGCAATGAAATGGTAATGCAATTTATCTTAATTCTTTTATATATTTAAAGAATCTGTTTTGATTTTGTTCTTTATATTTTTTAAATCTCATCATTTTTCTATTATTTTATTTCAATATTAATAATCTTTCAGCTTGACGGTCTTATAGCTCGATGTTTCGCTGGTCAAGCTAGTAAAATTGGAAGCTTTTTAGATCCAATGGCTGACAAAGTACTAATAGCTACGTTATTTCTTTCATTAACATATATTGACTTAATACCAAGTAAGTATAAAATTAGCGATTATTATTAATAAATTTTAAATTCTATTTAATCTATCCTTTTTTTATGATTAATTCAATTTAAATTAAATTAAAATCTATTTTTCAATAATGTAAGTCAATAAATAAAATTCATTATTGGTTAACATTTTTTAACTACTATTAATTATAATAAAATTTCATAAATTATTTTATCTAATTTTAGTTCCTTTAACTGGGTTGATTATCACGCGAGATGTGGCCCTTGTTACAGCTGGATTTTACATTCGATACATTTCTCTGCCACCACCCGTGAGTGTTTTTATAAATACTTTTATAAATTAATAACATTCCGGGTCTGATTTAAAAAAATGATAGTGCGCCAATGTTATGTGAAGCATAAAATTTTTTAGATATATGCCATTCTTTTGTGTCATAAACAAAAATCAACGTTCGTTTTATTGAAAAAGAGTTAACATAATATTGTTATGATGTGTTCGATTGTTAAAAAAGGGGAAGGTATAATGGCATTGTATCCACAAATTTTCTAAAAGATAAGAAAAATGTGTAACTAGCAATGGAATAAATCACATATTTCATTCTTCCAAATTTGACTTATTTTCCTTTGAAAAATTCCGCATTTTATAATTGTACACCTATTAAATATTTTGAATACATACAAAAATTCCCTCCGAACCAAAATTCCCTCTACCAATATTCCCTCTGAGGTTGGGCTCGGAATGAAATTTTATTTTATTTAATAATTAAGCAAATTAAGAATACATTTAATAAAAAAGATAAATATAATCACTCAAAATGATAAATAAATTGTTTAATCATTCTTTTTTTATTAAATTAAAATTTATTTATTTACCATTTTGATTGATTTTATTTATCATTTTTATTAATGTATTCTTAATTTGCTTAATTATTAAATAAAATATAATTTCATTCCGAGCCCAACCTCGGAGGGAATTTTGGTATGATACGAAATATTTTATATCTATTTCATCATGATTATACAATATAAGTTTGATTTTATTTATCTAAATTACGAAACTGTTATTTTATTTTCCTTAAATATAATTAATAACTAAAAATAATAAAATTAAATTATTATATACTTATCATAAAAATTATATATAATTTTCTTATTTTTTTAGAGAACGATATCTCGATATTTTGATGTCACACACGCAACAGCATCTCTCGCCCCAACAAATATAAGTAAAGCCAATACTTTTGTTCAATTAGCTCTTGTTGCAAGCACGATGGCAGCACAAATGGGTGGCTGGGTACCATCCTCGTTTCTTCCTTATCTATGGTAATCTTTTTACCTAATTATAATCTATATTTTAAATATATAATACATAAAATATAAATGGAAAATAAAAATAATAATATTCATTACCTATTTTGGGGTTGATTAAATGATTGAAAATAATTGAGATTTTATTTAAATAGCATACAAATATTCTCGTTTTGTACTTTCTCCTAGATGTTATAATAAAATTACTTTGAAAATTTTAAATATTAGTATTTTTTACAGGTATATGACTGCAGCTACCACTTTAGCATCAGGATTGAGTTACCTCTTAGCCAAAAATACATTTAAATTTTTAAAGGATATTAAATCAAAAAAAGTATAGGCTACAAATAAACATACTTCATCTATTCATCCCCATTTTATTTTTTAATTTTTTTTAGAAATACAATGACAAATAATAACACCAAATCTATTTATTTATAGATAATATATGGTATATCTTTTATTAATGTAAATAAATATGTTTATATATATTTATACTTGTATAAAAAAATTTGTATTGTTAAAGTTTTATAAATGATTTGTTTTCTAAATATTTTTTATTTTTATTATATTGCTCTATTAAACATATTTTTATTAATTTAATTTTTTACCTGTTACTTTAGTATTAATTTGTAAAAGATTAGACCCAATTACATTATCATATAAATCTATATAATTCGAACGACTTATTATAAAAACGTTTTTAATTATAAAAAGCAGATACAAGAACTGTCATCATTTTTCAGGAGCATGGTTAAACTATTCTAATATATTTTGTTATAGGATTCTAACGAAATGAAAAATCTTACTACAACTTATTTTTTTAAAGAACTTTCTTATCCTTTTTAAATTAATTTTAACGTCCTTATTAACCTAAAATTTTCAGAGTAAAACATAAAAACTTTTAAAATAACATGAGGGAGTTATGTTTTTAATTTTTATATAGTTTTAATTTATTAATGACAAAATTGAATTTTGCCCCTGAAGATAGATAACCCGCCTTAAATGAGACTGGAGGAGATTGCCCCTCAAAAAATCATATATTTGTGTATTTAAACTATTATAAGTCAAAATTACTTGTTTTTATAGTCGCTATATTACTTTTATTTGATATGATATTTCTAAATTAAATACAGTCTTCTTTTAAATTAATAATTTAAATGTAATTATAAAGTACTTATATTATTAATATTATTAATTTATTATTTAATTAGAGATTATATACAACCCAGTATATCTCTATCCTCTCCCTATTTGGGGTAGAGGATTTACAAAAAAAACAAAAACAAAGAAAAAATTTTAATATTTAAAGATACACTATTTATACGTTTTTATAAAATCGTAATAGAAATATGATAATTATTGATTAGATATTACGATTATATAATAATAATAATCTCATAATGAAATTTTATTTATATATATTTAATCACTGATTAATAAATTTAAATTTGAGCAATTTTATGGCCATTAATTTGACCTTGAAAAAATTATCTTCAAGGAAATATTCATTTTAAAAGTTAAACATAAACATAATTTAATTAGGTTGAACTCATTGAATGCATTTGCTTGGATAGTGTTGAAATAATTGGCTACATCTACTTATTTTGAAAGTTTAATGTCTTTAAGTTTAAAAAATCTGGATTGTCTCCAATTCGACTATCTCGCAAATTTGAATTTTATTAATTAACATATATTACATTTAAATTAAAATAAATTAATTAAATTATAAATTAAATATAATTAAATTGAATTAATTAAAAAATTAAAATTTACAGTATAGTATTATTATTCAATTAAATAAATTAATTAACATTTATTAAATTTAAATTTAAAACCTTTACCTTCATTTTTAAGTCAAAATTTAAAAATTTAAACAATTAATTCGCGTGTTTGACTCTTCATGACACCACGTCAAGTGGTGGTGCGTGATTGGCATCTACGTGTTAAAAAATTTAAAAAATTAATTCCTGAAATTCTATATATAGCAGTTTTATACAATTTTTAATCATATGAAAAACTATCAAATATATATCTTTATTTTTACGGTCACTTTAGAGGAAAAAAATCAAAACGTAGGTAATGACCCTCTTCCGGATGAGCTACAGTCAAAAGTTGATAGAAATCTAAGAATTTTGAATAATGCCCGTGTTCCAAATTTCATTATTCTAGCTCAAACCGTTTTTGCGTAATCTTGTCTACATACACACACACACACACAGACATTTTTCTCAACCTTAGTAAAAATGATTCACCTTCAAAACGAATAAAAACATCAAAATCTCGAGATCGCAATACTATCTCTGACGAGATAGTAATAAATAAAAAATAACTAAAATTAATCTTCGCATTCGATTTTATCTGTTAAATAATTACTTTAATTTTATAGTATTTTTTTTATATATTTACTAAATAATTCTTGAAAAACACGATTTAAGAATTTTAAAAATCTATCAGTTTAAAAGTAAAAATCAGTAAAAATTTATTTACTTATATATCTGTATAGAAAACTTAAGTATAAAATTTTACGCCCAATTGAAATAACTCCAATTAAAAATTATCAGAAAACATAATCTTAAATTAATTTGGAGGGACTTATTTAGTTCCTAAAGAATTATTGATCATATTATAACAATACCAGGTGTAGAAGTATGAAACCGGAATTTCGCTATAGATGGTATTCGCTATCAGTTTAAAGACCGTAAGACCGCTTCTGAAGCGCCTTCTTCTCCCTCTAACAACTGATTAAGTTTGTCAACACACAATAACCTAAGTTTCTTACACTGGTATATTTTCCTATAACCTCAAACATGTCGAGTTTTGTCCCTAAGAACTATGATTTGCGGACAGCATTGGTTTTCTGCTATCATTTGAAGAAAATTTTTGCAGAATCGCATAGAATGCTTGTCGAATCATTTAGTGAACATGTTCTTGGCAAAACTTAATGATTTGAATGGTTTAAAAAATTTAAAAGTGGTGATTTTTTGACCTGAGAAACGAGAAGCGTGGGAAACCACCAAAAAAGATTGAAGACAAGGACTTACAAGCCTTATTGGATAAAGACGATATTCAGACTCAACAAGAACTCGCGGACCAATTAAATGTGACGCAAAAAGCAAAATCTCTTCGTCTGAAAGCTATGGGAAAGATTCAGAAAGAGGAAAAATGGGCACCACATGAACTGAATGAAAGACAGCAAGAAAATCGAAAAACCATTTGTCAAATGCCGCTCGTCAGATGTAAAAGAAAATTATTTCTTCATCGAATAATGACAGGTGATGAAAAGTGGATATATTTTCAGAATCCTAAGCGTCGTAAATCATGGGTGAATCCAGGCAAACCATCAACATCCACTGCAAGACCAAATCGTTTTGGAAAGAAAACAATGCTGTGTGTTTGGTTATGAGCTACTAAAATCTGGCAATACCGTTAACACTGATCGCTACCAACAACAAATGATCAATTTGAATCGAGCAATACGTGAAAAACAACCGGAATATGCAAAAAGGCAACATAAAGTCATTTTGCTTCATGATAATGCCCCCTCACACACAACAATATGGGTTATGGATACGATCGAGTCTTTCAATTGGGAAGTATCTAGCGCATGCGGCTTATTCTCCAGACTTGGCTCCGTCTGATTACCATCTATTCGCATCATTGGGACATGCACTCGCCCAACGACACGTCGATTCATATGATAATGTACGAAAATGGCTCGATAACTGGTTCGCTTCAAAGGAAGAATTGTTTTTTCGGGAAAAATGTATAAATTACTATGGAGACTATTTTGAATAAAATATTTTTTATAATTTTTAAATGCAAATTTTACAAAAAAAAATTCTGGTTTTATACTTCTACACCTGGTATATATATATATATTCTATAGTCGGGAACAACGTTTTATTAAAATTGTAATAATTTATATAATATAATCAAATGAGAATCCTTGAATCATCTTGATTCCTCCTTTCACTTTTCGT
This sequence comes from Labia minor, assembly GCA_963082975.1. Classification (NCBI taxonomy): domain Eukaryota; kingdom Metazoa; phylum Arthropoda; class Insecta; order Dermaptera; family Spongiphoridae; genus Labia; species Labia minor. Next base: position 53,715,355 of record OY720349.1, read on the forward strand.
GTCCAGTTGATTTCATTTCATCCACGATTTATTATAGTTATCACTAAATAAATACTTAAATCGTTTATTCGTAATAATATAAATGAAAAAAATATTATTTCTATTATAAATTATAATAAAAATATAATAAATTATCAATTAATTTTAAATTTTATTAATAAAGTTTTTAATTATTATCAGAGTGAGGGATAAACGTATTTAATAAAATTTGATTTTAATTAATAATATATTACTTAGAGTATCCAACAGGTATAGAGGTGGCCAAGTTTCGGATCACATCAAACTAAACCACCCCACATATACACTTCTCAATTAGCTACATTTGTTTTCTTTTAAGTCATTCAACAGGTTGATTTTCGATATAATGTTATTTAAAAATTTGTTAATTTTGTGCTGTTTTGAAAATTTAACCTTATTTATCGATTTTATATTTTCAAGGTTTGACCATTCTAATTTAGATTGATTATTCTCATATTAAAAAACACTTTCTTTTTTCATACACCTAATTTCAGCCCTTAAATAAAATAAATGAAGTTATATATTGTTGACTTAATTTTAAATTGAAGTAATCATTCAATCTTTGTAAAAAAAACATAATTTCTAACTAAAATTTTGAAAAAAATAATTATTTATAAATATAAATATTTATAAGAACAATTGATAAACAATTAACACATCTACACTAACATAGTTATTTCATTCCAAGAGGATAGTCTATTAAAGGAGGAAGTAAAAGTACGGGAATTAGGGAGAGGTTACTCAGGATAGGGACAGTTGGTGGAATGTAGTTGCTGCATTAAACAACTCCAAGTTCAGCAACGCCTCAGAGATAGAAATATTTAATGTGATTACATGATTTTAATTCCCAATGATTAATTTATATAATTCAATTTTCAAATGGGTTGTTTTTTTTTTAAATCACCCTTAGTTAACTACTGAAATATAAATTTAATTGAAATTTAATTACCAATGAGAAAACTATTTGACACTAGTATTTTATCTTTTAAAATGATTATAAATATTTCATTTATTAGATTGGAGATTTATTTCAATTAAATTTTAATTTAACATCTCTATTTTTATTACATTTTTTCTCATAATTCTAATAATTTTACCCCCCCCCCCCCTCCCCATATTGCAAAGATTCATCCGAATGTAATGTAAAGTCATTGAATTTAATTTTTTATTTCAATCCTTCCTCAATGTGAACCAGTTTATTAAATAGTCATTTGACCTAGTCAAATATTTTTCAATGAAATATCTTAATTTTCATTTAGAAATAATGTTGAATTACTGTTATTTATCTATTTATATATATAATGCCGTGTGCTTTTATTCTATGATGGAATTTGAGCAATGCCAGTTGATTGGTGTTTTATTTATGGATGTTGTCCACCGTACTGAGAGTGTTCAATTAATTGCTCAGGTCTATATGATATATTGTAATATGTAATGTAATGTGTGTGTGTGAGAGTGTACAGGTGTGTTGGTCGGCATCCAGGTGAAGGCCGACCAGTTGAATGAAGTGCGTCCGAATAGTGATCAGTCTGTCAGTCTGTTTGTTGGGGCGCTGACACTTCACTACTCGAACGCGCTTCATTCATTTCGTATTCCCCCACCCCCTTACACCTCACACGCGCACCGTCATTGTCAGCCACAGGTAAGATCATATATTCTTCTCTAATTATTTGTCAATTATATTCTTAGAAAATGTTAAGCTATTTATATTTAAATATTTAAATATTTTTTTAAGTTTTTGGTTACAATATATCACTTAAAAAATTCTCTTTTAAACTTTTTAATTAAAAATAGAAAATACTTTGTAGGTATTATAAGAGTATTTTGTAATTTTCTTTAATATGTTTAGAGGATTCAGTATTTCAATGATGAATTTCAAAAAGAAAAACAAATTTTAGGGTAATTTTCAAAAAGTCCGTAAGGTTCTCTTTTGTTTAAAGGAGAGATGATGGTAAACCAAAAGAAAAAAAATTGCAAAATTTTTTTTTTTTTGTTAGTTTATAATTGTATAAATAATATATATACGAGGATGGGCTGGAAAGTTTCCGGCCTGACAAAGAAAAACGATGTTTTTAAATTTTTTTTTTGCTTTATTTTTCAACATTCAAGATAGCTGAGACCTGTACGATGTCAGCTGAACGTGTGCGAAATATTTTGCACAACCATTTGAATATGGAAAGCTGTGTGCAACGTGGGTGCCGCGTTTGCTAACGTTAGACTAAAAACTGCTTCGAAAAACCATTTCTACCGACAATTTGGCACTGTAGGCGTAATTTTTGCGTCGATTCATAACTGTTGATGAGTCTTAAATTAAATTAAATTAATTAATTAAATTAATTAGAACACCGTTATGAGAAATGTATCAGTGTTGATTGAGATTATGTTGAAAAATATAGAAAAAAAAAAATTAAAAACATCGTTTTTCTTGGTCAGGCCGGAAACTTTTCACCCCACCCTCGTATATAAATCTAAAGACGAATTCTTTTAGATTGATTAACATTAAAAAATAATTATTTTGAGAGGCATAGAAGAAATAGTTTTCATAAAGCTTTATACTAAATTATCGCCCAATTTCTTCTCTCAAATTAATTTTATTATTCCAAATATTTTTATTTATAAATATAAGTAATATATAAATAAAATAATTCAGAATGGATTGAAAAACATTTTTTTGATTTGATTTATGTACTTATTTAAAATATTTAAATATAATATGGAACTATCAAAATTTTGAAAAATAGTAATTTTGGCTTATCAAATCTGGATAAGTTTTTAATCCTGATTTTTTTTTTGCAAATTTATGTAAGGAAAATTTCTTTTTGACATTGTAAGTCATGAAAAATTAAAATTAAATCAAAACTAACAAAATGATCAATAATTCAATAATTCAGGATCCAGGAAATTTTTTAGAATTTCAAGTTTTACGAACAAAGTTTAAACAATTTATAGAAATTTAAAAATTATTTTATAAACCATTTGATCAATTAAATTTGAAACTTCTTAACTATTTAAATTTATATGTAATAAAAATCCAGTTAATTAATTTCCTATCAAGTTTTCAATGGAACCAAAATTTTGTAAATTTTAGAAACTAATGAAAGATTATTAATAAAACAATATAAAAAAACAGTATAACAAAAAAAAAATAAAAGATTAAATTTATAACTATAATTTAATCTAAAAAAAACTTAACAACATTATCAATCAATATTTATTTTCATTAACATATTAGCCACTATTTTCTGAAATTAATTAAAAGAATTAAGTCGAACTAATCAAATTCTTAAAAATAACAGGGTAAAGCCCTAGATAAAAATCCATAATAATTCATTTACATAATAAAGAAAATAAATGTTTTGTCAATTAGTAAAAAATTTCAATTACTTCTAAAAAATTATAACAAATCTAATTATTAAAATATTAATATTTTTATAAAGTTTGTTTAGTATTTTTTTACTATTTTTTTTTCTTGAGAGTCAAAAGAAAAAAAAAAGGAAAAAAAGAATTATAATTTATTTGAAAACTAAGAGATGAAAAAGAAGGTACCCAATTACTGGTTTAAAATTTACAACCTCAGTGGTTCACATAATATTAATTCGATTATCAAGAGAAAAATGTATTTTTAACAAAAATATATTGAGTATAAAACTTAATTTCTGAAATAGTCAAAAATAAAATTTTATCACAGGAACCTGTCTTTTTAAATTTAATGAATGATTAATGCAATGCTAACTTTAATACAAATTAATTAAAAATTATATAAAAATGAAATTTAAGTATTTTTAAAAATATAAAAATATGATAATTGAGAAATATTTATTATGCAAGCAAACTTCTGTCAAGTCTACTTTGCCTTCTATTTTCTATATGAATTTATTTAAGACATTAAGATATTAAAAACCAGATTATAAAATCAAATTGTGACTGTGATATTTTTCAATTGCTCAATGAAAAACAGAATATATTTATTTATGACAAACATTTTAATTTTTCAAAGTTTAAATAATAAATAAGATTTATTCTTAATATGAAATAAGAAAATAAAAAATAAAAATAAAAGATAAATTAAAATTATATAGAATTTTAATTCAGTGACCTCAAGGCTCTTCGTCAACCTAATACGCCTCTCATCTCTATTTGATGTGATAATTCAATATATTTTTTTAAATTTCAAATTAATTTATTATATTTTCTATGTGGTTGTCAGTTTAGTCATTTATTCATATTCACATTTTCTTCATTTTCATAATTTATGTAATTTAATATCGTATGATATATATTATTTTCTAAGATTTTATTTATGTAATTTCAATACAAATAAATAAAATGTTAGAAAATAAAATATTAATGTTTATTTTATACACACAGATAAATTAACAATTTCAATTTATTTCATTATTTTTTCAATTTTTTCATCATTATTTATTTATTCTTTGTTCAAGTCCATGATTTTTCATCTGTAATCACTATTCATTTAATTTTCAAGGTTAATATATATATATAATATTTTTCATTCCCTCTCTCATGTGAATCTCAGTTTAATTAACGACACTTCTGATTTTCAACATCCTAATGGCTTCAACACTTACCTATTAATATTTGATTAACTATTTCAAAAATATTTATTTAATTGCATTGTAGAATTATTTTAATTTAATAAATAATTTTATACAAATAATGTGGTCTTTTAATAAAAATTCTCTTAATAATTATCAAAATAACCACAAAAGCTTTAATAAATACATTTAATTGCATCTTTGAAAAGTTTTTAAATTCAAAATGTTTTAAAAAATAATTCGAATTATTTATAGCTATTATAATTTAACGTAATTTACGTTTAAAGTTTCATTATAAAATTTATTGTTAGGCAAAATTTATTCTTTTAAACTAATTTAAATTATTTTATTTCATAACGAAATATAATATAATATTAACATACAAATAATTACAATATTTTATATTTATGTTAAAAAAGTATAAATAAATAAACGACGTTCAGAAAGAAAAAATTAACTTAATCTTCAATTAATTTGGTAGAATTATATATTTAAAAAAAGGTTTTTGTCTGCACATTGCTCAAAATTTAAAAAATTTTGCATATCTTCGCGTTTCATGACTTCTAGAATCCAAAAGTGACTTTAGATTTTTTCATGTCTCTCTGTCTGTCTGTCTGTCCGGAAAATAACTATTTTATAGACTCAGAATTGGCTGAACCGATTTCTATGTAATTACATCACAATATTCTTATATACCTCTATAGTAACATAGACTATGAATTTTATTAATATCTAATCAATAACCGCAGAAATTAATATTTTAAAGTTTATATAATTCTCCGTGTTGTTTATTCAAGAGCCTGGCGTGGCCCACTGTCCCTAGCGGAATCATTTTCACAATGCGTAAATATTAATTATTATAAAAATTCACAAATAAAGAATTAATATAATATTTTATTTAAATTCTAATATTCAAATATCATTTCAATTAAATAATTTATTCTAAAATTTCTCATTTTAATTAATTTAATAAAATATTTATATCATATTTAACTTAATTTTTATTTATTCTTTCTATATATTTCTTCCTTTCTATTTGAAAGTGAAAGGTTAAAAAAACAGAATATATTATTTTTAATGTTTTATGAATACAAAAATATTTTCAAAACGTCAATTAAAATGACTAAATTATATTATTTTTGTTTTTGTTTCAATTAATATATTAATTACAACTATATTTTAAGTGCAAAAATTTCTTGGTTATATAAAATTAAAATAAATAAATAAATTTTGAGTATTTTTTTAAAATGTGTTTTAAATCAAAATTATTGTATTCTATTATATTTTTTATTAATAGGCTTCTTTTTTACCGACCGACGATAGTAAGGGAGGTATTGTTTTCACACCAAATTTCACATGTGGAGATTTTTACATATCTCCACGAATCATGCATTTTCTTAACAGAAACAAGTATTTTTAGCATGATGTCTGTCCGTCTGTCTGTCCGTCCGTCCGCATAGATGTGTACAGCCTGAACGGCTCAACGGATGAATTGATCAACTTTTGGTGCAAATCCGAAAACCGGAAGTGGTAGTATTAGCGATCGACGATAGGAAGGGAAGGGTTATTTTCACACCAAATTTCACATGAGGAGATTTTTTACATATCATCACGAATCATTCACTTTGTATTGGTTTTATCCTCGAGAAAAATCATCTTTATTAGTTTTTTCTTAATTAAAATTATATGACGTCATCCAGCCATTCATGACGTCACAGCCTGGTCTTACATATATATTATAAATAAAATAAAATTAAAAATATTTGTTATATCCATATCTGTTTTTTATTACATTAATAGATATATTAAAATTATTTTAAATTGTTTCTGTAGCTGGAAATTAATTTATTTCAAACCGTCGGTCGGTTCGGACCTGGCCACTGGTCAACTTATTTATTTTTAATTTTTAATAAATTCTCTTTTTTGATATGATATTAATAAAAAATAATATTAAATTGTATATAAATTTAAAAATTAGAATATTTTAATTTTTTTAAATTTTAACACATGTAATCAATCATAAGTTAGTGAGTTTATGAATTGATTTTTAAACTAAACATTAAAAAAAGATATTACAAATTTAAACTCTGCAGTTTTGGAATAAATAAAAATAATAATAATCTCTGATTGAATTATTATAATTAAATGTTTATTATTTTTAATTGAATTTCAAACTTATAATAACAATAACAGTAATATTAATAACAATAAAAATTGGATTTGAATTGAATTTTAAAATTGATGTTCTTTCTTATAATTTCCTAATCCTCATTTCGATTTCGATGATCATCTGTCGAGTAAAGATATTATATCTAATGAAAAATGATTTATTGATATTGATTTAATCGACACTCCCCTCATTCCATTCATGTTAAATGTTTCGAATGGAGGTGGCCACTAAATTGGCAAAAGAGAAAGTAGATTGATCTCCCCTTCTCCCTTTCATCCTTGTCGTCAATTTAATTCATATTAAGAATTAATAGGCTGTATTATATAATACTTATTTTAAAAGATCATTAATATATTATTACTATAAACATTTTTTGATTACAAATTACAATAATAATTTGATATTCTCATTTCTCTCTGTTTAATGTTGATGAAGATATACTTAGATGAATCGAGTCAAGTCGAATCGTCATTTCTTTTTATAATTATGAGGCTAAACATTATTAGTGTTTTTATTTGGCTATTTGATCGTTGGACCTTTCATTACCTAAGGAATAATTACATAATTATTCATATAAAAATACTTGAGTGCAAATTATATTTAAAAAATAAATTTATTAAACTATGATTCAATATATTAATCTTTTAATATTGAATTAAATTAAAGGTTTAAAACTCAAACAAAGCATGAGTAATAATAAATAATTTATAAATATTGTAATATATAATAAAATATATTAAAATGATTTAAACATTTTTAGATTGCATATATAGTAGAATTTTTTTTTTAAAATTTAATTAATTCAATTATATACTAATAATATTATAATATACTATAATATTATACTCTAATATAATTATATACTAAATAGGTAATTATAAATTTAAAATTATATATTGAATTGTTTTAAGATATGCATAATGATGAAGGAAGCGCGGAACCTTTGGGGGTGCAGATCGTGCAACTGGCCAGGCCTTCTGATGGTTCCTGTGGATTCCATTTGACTCGCAGCAAATGGGACCCTTATCCTTGGGTAAGTGATCAACATCATTAGTAATGAAAGGATCCTCTAGTAATAGCATTTTTCAATAAATACTCTACAGACTTTATAATAACATTCTGAAGAAAAATTTATATATTTTAAATGAAATATTTGAATTTTTACAAAATAAAAATTAAAATGATTTTTTTGAAAAAAATATAGAATATTTGTTTATTTATTATTTTTATTACTTAATAGTTTAATAATAAAAAAAACATAAGTAGTATTCACTTTTTACCGACCGACGATAGTAAGGGAGGTATTGTTTTCACACCAAATTTCACATGTGGAGATTTTTACATATCTCCACGAATTTTCTTAACAGAAAAAAGTATTTTTAGCATGATGTCTGTCCGTCTGTCCGTCCGTATAGATGTGTACAGCCTGAACGGCGCAACCGATTTTGATGAAATTTGGTATATTTACTTAATGCATCAGTATGATAAATTGATCAACTTTTGGTGCAAATCGGGAAACCGGAAGTGGTAGTATAAGCGATCGACGATAGAAAGGGAAGGGTTATTTTCACACCAAATTTCACATGAGGAGATTTTTTACATATCACCACGAATCATGCACTTTGTATTGGTTTTATCCTCGAGAAAAATAATCTTTATTAGTTTTTTCTTAATTTAAAATTATATGACGTCATCCAGCCATTCATGACGTCACAGCCTGGTCTTACATATATATTATAAATAAAATAAAATTAAAAAAATGTATGTTATCCATATCTGTTTTTTATTACATTAATAGATATATTAAAATTATTTGAAATTGTTTCTGTAGCTGGAAATTAATTTACTTCAAACCGTCGGTCGGTTCGGACCTGGCCACAGGTCAACTTATTTTGTTTAAGTTTTGTTCAAACACTTTTCTTTTACCTTATGCAGAGTTTTATACAATTTTCTTTTGGTTAATTTTGAAATTGAATTCTTTGATTTTGATTGATAAATTCTTAAACGAAAAATATTGTATTTAAGTGAATAGAAATTTTATTTATTCTCTAATAATTATTTTTTGTTTTATTTGTCAGGTATCTGGCGTTGATGAAGGGTCGCCTGCAGCATCTGCCGGTCTCCGTTCAGGGGATTGTCTTCTTGAGGTTAATGGAGTGGATATTGTAGGGTCCCGTGTGGCTGAGGTGGCAACACGTGTCCTTGCCCCCGCTGATACAGTTTCACTGCTTGTCTGGAGACCCGGCACCGACCCAGGCTGTTCATCTGATGTTAGTATTTTCAATCATTCCAATAATATTTATATCATACAAATAAATAAATAAATAGGTATTCGCGAGGTAAATCTGAAAATATAGAATATAAAAAAGATCATAAGAAAATATAAAACTATCGTATGTATACCTAATAATAATAAGATAAGAGGCATATCCAAAGCATAGAAACCAGATAATTTATTATAAATGTAATTATAATTATAAATAGTTATAAAAAATCTATAAATAGATTTAATTTTATATATATTAAATAAAATGCGTAAAAAAAATAAAGATATAATTTTACATTCAAATTATGAGAGGCGCCGGTATAAAAATAATATATTTTTTTATATTCATTATTTTTTTTAGATCTTATTAATGAAAAATGATCATTTTTCATAAGACATCGATTTTTTAGCAAACAATAAGTTGTTACCAAATAAAGATCACAACCCTAATTATTTAATTATTATTGACAACAGATTGAATAATTGTAATATTATTTATAAGAAAACTATTTGTATAGTCAAAATTCATGATAATCCAAAAAAGTTCTATATTTATTTTCTTATTAACTTTTGAAAATTCAACACACGATTCCATATAATTAGGGCCAAAGTAGAAGTAACAGTGTATCTCCTTTTATAATTCTTTTTTTCCGAATATCATTATAGGTTTAAATAATAGCTTAAATTTAATTATATAAATTATTATATGTACTTTCGAATTCAAATTTCTGTTCAATTATTTATAGACTTTAGTAAAGCATATGTGGCTCAATAGACCGGAATAAATTTTTCAAATTTTGATCTTAATGAGAATTCCGAAAAAAAACAAGTACGTATTATTTAAATATGTCTTGAAGGGAGTAAAGGAAGAGTAAGATGGGGGAATCAATTGTCAGAAACTTTCAAAATTCGGAATGGGTTAAAACAAGGAGAGAGTATTTGAGAATAGGATTCTTCGCACCATTTTTGTGCCTAAAATAGAAGAGGTCACCGGGGATTGGACTGCATAACGAAGAATTGCATTACATCTCCATATATAGTTAGGGTTATAAAATCGAGAAGGCTGCGATAGGCAAGACTTGTGGCTAGAATGGGAGAGGAAAAAATGGCGAAAAAGATATTGGTGGGTAAACCGATTGGGAAACGACTGCTTAAAAGACCAATGACGCGGTGGGTGTACAATGTAGGAAGGGGCGTGAGAGAGAGGAGAGAGGGTAGGGGTTGGATGGTTGTGGCTGAGGATGGGAACACTTTTAGAAAGGTGGTTGCTGCGGCTAAGAATTTTCTAGCCACAGTGATAGAAAGAATATGTACATTCATTTCAAGATATTGTCAAAATAGAAAGAGTATAATAGATATACCTCATTCCAGTCCGCTTGAATCGGAGCAAGCGTACTGTACTTGATAATGACTGCAGAATTAGCAGTCGAAACCTTGTACGTTTATTTAATTAAATAAATAAATTATACAAATATGTGGTGTTTTATATAAAAAAAATGCTTTAATAAGTATACATCATTTTTACTATCTCGCCAGAAAATTTTCGATGTTGAGATTTTGATGTTTTAATACGTTTTGAAGGTTCCTGAATCATTTTCACTAAGGTTGAGAAAAATGGCTGTGTGTGTGTATATGTGTGCATGTATGTAGACAAGATTACGCAAAAACGGTTTGAGCTAGAATGATGAAATTTGGTACAAGGGCATTATTCAAAATTCGTAGTTTTCTATCAACTTTTGAGAAATGTAGCTCAACCGGAAGAGGGTCATTACCTACAACGTTTTGATTTTTTACCGACCGACGATAGTAAGGGAGGTATTGTTTTCCTCTAAAGTGACCGTAAAAATAAAGATATATGTTGGATAATTTTTCACATGATTAAAAGTTGTATAAAACTGCTGTAAGTATATAGAATTTCAGTTTGATTGAATCGCTGAAAGTACCGGCGGAATTAATTTTTTAACCCGGCAAATCTCACGCGCCAACACGTGACGTGGTGCCATCAACAAAGAGCCAAACATGCTCTGGTTTAATTTATTAATTATAATTTATTTTTAATTAAATTTAATTTAAATATAATATATTATGTTATTTAATCAAATTCAAATTGCGAGATAGTCGAGTGGAGACACTCCAGCTAATTAAATTAGTATAAAATTCACATTTCTTGGTCGCTTAGAAAATGTTCTTATCTCATTCAGAAACAATAATATAGGTACCATTTTTTAAATAATATATAAATCTTTTTGTGTTATTATATTTTTTTTTAAATTCTTATTAAAATGTATTAATTTATAAAACATTTAAATTTAAATTAATTATTTTTTTTTAGTCACTTTGTTGTGGTCCAATGCCGTTGAGTTTACAGCGGCTGACCTCTTGTTTATCGTCAATCGTTGCTGCTCTGGAATGTCCGGTCTGCATGGACACGATTCCACCCCCTGCTCATCAATGCGTCAATGGACATTTGGTTTGCGTTCATTGCCGCGTTCACACGGACAAATGTCCAATTTGCAGAGTGCGTTTCTCACGTGGACGAAGTCTTTTAGCTGACCAAGTAATTTTCTATCTTGAAATTCATATATTTTCGTTATTGATTAACACGTTCCCGCCGTCTCAATTATTTGTCTATTTATTTTATGTGGCGGCATGAGCCACCAGTGGTACATGCTGGTGGGAACGTGTTAATTAAACATTAAAAAAATAAATATAATAATATTTTAGGTGTTTAATGCTCTTCACGATACATTCGAAGAAAAATCATCGTTTAATAAAGAGGAATTGTCTCGATCCAGACCTCGATCGTTGCGGGAGCGTCTTTTTGGTCCACGAGCAAGATCCAGTGACGCTTCCTCTACAGTTAAATTTAATTTAATTATTAGAATTTGTATATGAAAATAATTACTATTAATAAATATTATTTTGCAGAGAACAAAATCCATCCTCTCGCCTCCTCAATTAATAGTTCATTCACCAAGAAATAAACTACTAACTCGTTTGATTGGAAAAGCGTCAAGTGTTGATAATCTATCAAATAATAATAAACTCGATCGTAATCGAATGGAATCACCAAATGCGTTTACAGCAGAGCTCAGGGCAAAATCTTTGAGTACAGGAGAGATCTGTGGGCCAGCAGCTGCTGCTCTCTCTCATCCTGCTAGTCTTCTTAGCCTAAATAGGTAAATATCTATATATATATACTTTTAATATGAGTTCTATTCTTATTTTCTTATTAACTTAAACAATTTTGAAAATACAATACACGTATAATTAGAGAGTTAAAGTAGAAAGAGTATATTACATTATTAGATTATTTTTTTTATTTTTCGGTTCCTTGGAGAATGTTCGCCCATCCTAAGATCCTTTATGTCAATTACATCCTAAGATGATCCCGATTTTTTACTGTCCTCTAATGAAATATTTTCACAAACAATTGAAAGATATCCCCATCCATCTTTTTAATTCATATTACTAGACATGAATAGCTACAGCTACACGAAGTTTCAATGAAATAATATTTCTACATAACATGGAGTCTTAGTCAAACAGAAATCTTTTTTAATTTTTAAAAATCATATAAATTATATATTTCATACAAACTTGAAAATAGAATGATAAATAAATGATATGGAATAATTAAAAAATAATATATATTTATTTATTTGTTTAAGAGAGCTCGTTCAGGATATAAAAATAAAAAAAATGTAAAAAAAAAAATTATATATAAAATATGCACTTGAAAGGACTGTTCTTTGAATTATAATCTTAATCAATCATTCAATTTAAAAAATTGTATTGTATTTAATCTATATTTGTTTCCTTTTTAGGTTAAAAGATGGCATTACTAAAAATATAAATGCCTTTAATTTCTATTTTAATATTTTTTTATATATTCAACTATTTATTTATTTATTCGTTTTCTTTTTCTAAAACACATACATATCATTTTACAAATTATTTTTTAAGATCCATTAATAGTTTAATCAATTCATTAAATAAAAAATTTTTAAATAACAAAAATTAATTTAATATTTTTTAAGTGAAATTTGTTATATTTTTTTTAAAAAGGAACATTATTTTTCTTATCGTTACCAAAGATCCTTCTTGGTTTTAATGGGAGTTGATGAATAGGGACTATCATGTTCTATACATGAAGCCTGCACCTTAATCCTTGTTACGATTATTGCAGGCAAAACCCCTCTGATCCCTTATAAAAATACAAACAAATTTATACGCTTCTAAATACATAAATATATAATTAATTTAATTTAATTAATTAATTTTTAAATTGGAGTTAATTAAGTTTCATATTAATTATTTATATCAAATATATGACATCGAAAGCTAAAATAAAAATCAATTATCTATTTGATAATAATAGAATTTGAAAATTATATCTGCATTTTTTTACGCATTTTATTTAATTTAATTTATATAAAATTAAATTAAATCTCTATTCATATACATTTTTTATATTTATTACACACACACTATTTATAATTGTAATTATATATTTTTATGATAAATTATCTGGTTTCTATGCTTTTGGATATTATTGGTTGTCCAATAAATTTCTATTAATATAAATAAAATTTTATGAAAAACCTAATAATTTTTGAATTAAGTAGGTAATATAAAACATTTAATTTATATTTATTTCTTATTTATATGAATAAATACTAAAATAATAACATGATTTTGTTAAATATTAAATTAATTTAGTAAAATTTTAAAATTGTTGGAATGGCTGGATTAAATAACATGGAAGATCGTATCCAGGTTGCCTATGACTAATTTTAGAGTGTAGTGTAATTTAACTAATAAAAAATATTTCATTTATTTATTTAAATGTTAATTTTCTTTAGAATAAAATTATTGAACTAAATCATAACGAAAAAAAAAATGTCAATAATATCTTAAGAAAAGGTAGGTAGTTTAAACAATTAATTCAATGATTTTTTCAAAAAATATATTGTAATATAATAAATAATAAATTAAATATCAAAGACATGAAAAAAAAACTTTCAAATAAATATTTAGGTTTTGTTTAGTAGAAATAAATTAATAGGCTCATGCTATATATGCTGAAAACGATGAAACATATCTGTAATGATTTATTATTTCTGAGGGCATATTAAATTAGGTGGAGTGTCTCCACTCGACTATCTCGCAAATTGAATTGGATTAAATAACATAATATATTATATTTAAATTAAATTTAATTAAATATAAATTATAAATTAATATTAATAAATTAAACCAGCGCATGTTTGGCTCTTTGTTGATGGCACCACGTCACGTGTTGGCGCGTGAGATTTGCAGTGTTAAAAAATTAATTCTGGTAATTTCAGCTAATCAATCAAGCTGAAATTATATATATAGCAGTTTTATACAATTATTAATCATGTGAAAAATTATCAAACATATATCTTTATTTTTACGGTCACTTTAGAGGAAAAAAAATCAAAACGTTTTAAGTAATGACCCCCTCTTCCGGTTGAGCTACATTTCTCAAAAGTTGATAGAAAACTACGAATTTTGAATAATGCTCATGTACCAAATTTCATCATTCTAGCTCAAACCGTTTTTGCGTAATCTTGGTTACACACACATACACACACACACAGACATTTTTCTCAACCTTAATGAAAATGCTTCAGGAACCTTCAAAACGTATAAAAATATCAAAATCTCAACATCGAAAATTTTCGTGATCGCAATACTATCTCTTACGAGATAGTAAAAAGTTGATTTATCTTCTTTGAATATTTTTTATTTATTTTTATTTATTGTCAACGACATTTTTATTTGATATTTAAAAAATATTTGTTATAGCAATCAACGAGCTGCTTCTTATCATGGATCAAACGATTCTCTTTCCCATCATCAGGAAGAACTTTATCATTGTCCTTGTAGTGCGAAGTGTGAAGTGTTAATGCCCCAAGAATCAGTCCTTGAACATTGTCGCGGATTAGCACATCCAGGACCATTAATTCAATATCAAAGATCATCAATGGATATTCATTTACCATTGCCTTATGATGGGAGCCCATTGATTTCGATGATTGCATATAGTAATCAATTTCTGTTTAAGGTTTTTATTGAATTTTAACATTTTTTATTCAATCAATAATAATGAAAATAAATTAAAATTATTCTTTAATCACCAACTTAATAAATTCTAAAATAAAATTATCATTAAATTTGAACAATTAACGAACAATAAAAAAAAAATGAAAGATTTTATAAAGAAAAAAATAAGAAGAAATTATAAACCCAAAAGATTACAATTATAATATGATTGTATTCATTTCAGGAATTCAGACATGAGGATGGCGATTTATCTGTTTGGGTTTGGCTAATTGGGAATTCTGAAGAAGCTAATCAATTTAATTTCCAAATTACTTTATCATCCGATAAAAAAACTTTTACTGCACCCGTTTATTCATTAAATACTATTGATTTTGCAGAAGCTCTACGGTATATTTGTATAAATATATATTATTTTCTAATTCAATTATTTTATATATTATCTAATATATATTATATATTTTATTTTTAAAGGTGCAATCAAACATTACTGTTTAAATCAGATATATATGATACAATGAATAATTTTAATATAAAAATCGAGGTGATTAAAAAATCTTAAATATTTAAAAAATAAATTAAAATTGTGATTTTATTTTTGTATATAGATGAAAAAATAATTAAAATATATGATTATTTTCTGGATATTTACCATTTTTTGATAACAACCTTGTTTAATTCACATATCCTATATATTGCTTTTTGTGGTATCCAAGATTTATATCTATAAGATTTGTAGAAATAATAGTTTTTTGACAAACTTCATATTTAAATAAGATAAGATAATTTATAATTTTTAATACTAATCCAATTTTTTTAAGATCCTATATGAAAAAAATTATTATTAAAATTATTTTATAAAATGGGTGAGAAGAATCTTCAAAAATACAAAGAAATCAAGAAATAGAATTTTATGAGATGAGTTGTGGTTTACAAAAACGGGAAGAAAAGCTAAAAAAACCTTATTCAAAATATTTAATTTTGCTTCTTATTTCTAATTAGACTGAAAATTCACTCTAAGTTGGCTTATTTTTTATAAGAAAAACAAAAAAATAGTTCTACTAGTCAAAAAATGACCGGTATCGGGCCCCGGAAGAATGAAGAACAGGAACTCTTCAGTATTTGTATGTAAAATGTAATCTTTGGTAAATTTAATAAAACAATATAATAGTTATATTCCCTAATTACACATTTATCAAGGTATTCTCCAAATATTCGTGTTTTGACAAAAAAACGTTTTTTTTCTTTGGAATTAATTTGGAGCGTGCCCATAATACCGGTTGGCTGTGATTTTAAATAAAAAATTTGTTTCTTTATCATAAAATGTTTTCGAAATACTGATCTAGAGTATGATTGAGAACCCTAGATAAGGTTTTCACATTTGGGAAAACGTCCTTTACGTCAAAACTAGAATTTTGGAAACCCATCTGCTTCTATAAGCAATGGAGAAGTTTCCATATAAAAATTAATTTTTTATCCAGGAATCAACATAATGTCTTAAAACTAAAAGAGAGTATTCACTAAATTCATTAAATTTGTATTGTTTGTATCATTGAAATTGTATTGTCTTTTATTGATTTTAAGAATAAAAAGCAAAAAATATATTAAATAAATTATTAAATATTATTATTTCATTCATTAGTTTTCTAAATTTTACAATATTCTTAATAAAATGACAAAATATTTTAAATTTATCACTTTGTAAGATTTATGACAAAAATTTTTAATACAATTCATTCATCCCACGTAGAACTGATTTTTGTTAAAAAAAAAAACAGGAGAAAATTCGTAACTTCTGGCAACCCTGCTTTGTGACAGGTAGGTGTTCAAAATCATTAAAAATGATTCAAATTTTTATTAAATGAAATAAAATATGTTCATTATGTTGCAGATATTTTTATTGATTTATTTTATCTTTTATTTAAATCTTTTTTGATAAGAAATAATTAAAAATAGATTTTTATTTTTTATAGAATATATAATGAAGATAGCTGTTTTAATATTAAGCTTAATCATAGCTAATTTCATTTGTATTGTGATTGTCACTGATTTTATTTATTTTCTTATTACTTTTGAGACCCGGGATTCCTTTAGGAAAAATTTTTAATTATCAATCACATTAGGCATATTTACAATTTAATTTTTTAAAAATTCGTGCTTTAAGTGGCTTGTTTAAGCATTAAATTAATAAGAAAAATGAAAACATATAATATTGAAAGTAAGTTCTTTTATTATATTTTAAAAAAACATTTTTAATAAATTTATAATAATCACATATTTAGTAGAATTAATATTTAGATATTATAAATATTTATATTAATAAATTTAATTTTAATTAATCATTAATTTTTTAAATAGGAAATAATATCAAATTAAAATGTACAATTATTGAAAGCCAAGAGGAAAGCATTAATAGTAATAATATTTGTAGAATATGTGCAAATTATGGTAATTCCTTAACTCCTATCTTTAATCAAAATCAACTGGAAAGTAAAATCCGAAAATATCTCCCAGTTAAGGTAATTATTACTAATCATGTAATTCTCTGAGAAGTTAAGGTTTAATTATTTTTAAATTTTATTATAAAAAAATAATAATTTATTGACATTATATTTCATTTTTAAAACAAATAGATTTCAATACTTGATTCTTTACCTCTATCTGTTTGTTCATCATGTGAATCTATAATTGAGGCCTTTGACAATTTATATATAAACTGCCAAATTACTGAGATGAAATTACGATCTATTCATAAACTTCCCATAAAGCAACAGGTAAATTATTTTTATACAATGTCTATTTTTCAGAATAAACAATTCATATACATTTTATGTATATTTTATCCAAAACTTATTAATTGTTTTGTAATTTTATCCAATTACGGTGTTTACAATATATATTTTAAATGATTAATTTTACTCATACTTCATAAATATTATTTTAATTAATTGATGTATTTAGATATTTGTACTTACTTAGTATTTTTTGAAAAAAATTATATTTACAGCCAAATACAATTAACAGCTCCGATGTGAAAATTATTAAAATAAATCCTAGTACATCAATAGCAAATGAAGAATATACAAAATTAGTAAACTTCGATCAAAATGATATCATAGTTGATGATTGTGATGAAACTGACAATCCAAATATACCAGAACCTGTAGTGAATATTGTGACCGAAGATTCCATAAATGCAATTACAAATAAAGAAAATTTAACCAGGTAAGATTTTTCTTTATAATTTTTTTAAATTAATATGTTTAAAACACATTATAAATAAATATCACTTCAAACTGATTTTGTAAACAGATCCACATAAATAAATCCTAGTACATCTCATGATTAATCAATCCATATTAACTTAATATCAGCAATAAAAAATTAAATATATTTGAATTTGTAGATCGATTTTTGAGAAAATGACCAAAGCAATTAATATTTTTAAGTTCATTCTTAATTCAAAATTGGACTATGGGCACATCAAGTTTATTAATTTCTTTACTTAAGTCACTTTCTCAATTCTCGTCCAAATATCTATAATTTTAAAACTCAATTCGTCAAATTTTATTATATAAACTATAAAATACAAGTACTCCGATTAACTTGGTTAACGTTAGAAAAAATCTTAACTTAACCTTCACCTTTATCTCGATTTCAAGTGGAAGTATTGTTCCGAAGAACAACAACCAAACTGGTTGTGTTATTTGAGGACAAAAATTGAAGAACCATCATGTAGATTTCATACAAACATTTTTATAATAATGATCTTAAAGTCCCGTATGTTTGATATAAATGGAAAAACGGAAATTGGCTTACTAGTAAATGTACTTGAGACGATCATCGGAGACGACATATTACGAAAAACATTTTCCATGTAAAATTTCCAACAATCTACTCCTCACAAAAAAAAATTTCATATTTTTCATTTACATGTGAATACTGCAACAAGAAAATTTTGCTGGCCGTTGCAACTGATGCGACATAATCGTATTCACACTGGATTTTCAATGGATAGCTTATTA
This sequence comes from Labia minor, assembly GCA_963082975.1. Classification (NCBI taxonomy): domain Eukaryota; kingdom Metazoa; phylum Arthropoda; class Insecta; order Dermaptera; family Spongiphoridae; genus Labia; species Labia minor. The sequence continues at coordinate 53,734,480 of OY720349.1, forward strand.
TGAGGTGAATCCTTCATTATTATCCTAAAATTTAACTAAAAAATTATCCACAAAAAAATAAAAAGAATTCAAAAAAGAGGGATATCAATAATGATTTTCCTTAGAAATTTATTTTGATGAGGTTAATTTGAACATATTCCATTCTTATTAAAGAAAAAATTAAACATTTCTCTTAAATTTTCCACAATATAGTTTTATTTTGGATAAAGTTTCTTGTAAATGAGCACAAATATTTCATCTATTATTTTTTAAAATCGAACAATATTGGTGGGCATCATTCTAGCTTAATCTTTCCAGTGTAAACTGTCAGATATTTAATGCAATAGATTTTACTTATTTACCGTATAAGTTGCATATTTAATTCTAAAATCTATTAAAAAACCTCCCAAATTATAAAATGATTTATTTTAACAAAATTTTCCCAATATTTTTTCAATCTAATTCATATTAAAAATATATATTAATTTTGCTATATAATTTATTTTATTTTTAAAAATGGTCTTTAAACATCTGGGAAGTTTAAAGATTTTACAAGAACTTCTTGCATTTGAATTAGAATCTTTCTTACTTTTATTGTCAAAATCATTATTTTTCTTTCTTACTTCGAAGCCAGAACTTTCATTAAGTGTTAATGCTTAATCACCATAAACTTTTGTCAGCATTCGTTTACTTTCAGCAGTAGTATGTTTATAATAAAATTTGACACAAAATATTTTACACTTCGGCAAAACGGAAGTCACGTGTAGATGGTGTAACATCAAGTTAACAATATGGTTCGTGAGATATAGTACGCATCGCTTTAAAATCTTTTAAAATTACTCTCCTATTATGTTTGTATATATTTGCTTTTCGTCACCAAAATCATCTTATCTTTCAGATGTGACATCGAGTCAGAACAAGAACAAGAACAAGAACAAGAGGAAACAAAAGCTCTTCTAAGTTGTTGGCATTGTGGGAAACAACTTGCTTCCCGTAAAAGCATGATAACCCATTTACGCACTCATTCTGGAGAACGACCTTTCATTTGTCATATATGTGGAAAACAATTTAACTCCAATTGGCCTCTCAAATGTCATATTGATTATGTACATAATGGAATTAAGAAATTCCAATGTAATATCTGCAACCAGGCCTTCTCCTATAAACGTACTTTGACTGATCATCTTCGAATGCACACTGGTGAAAAACCATTTGCTTGTGAATACTGTTCCAAGGCGTTCAAGACCAAAACATCACTTTATATTCATAAAAAATCGCATATGCCAATCTCTATATATGAATGTACATTTTGCCCAAAGAAATTTCGCCGCCGGGATTGTCTACAAGTACATATCAATTCACATACTAGTCTAAAAAATTATATTTGTGAACTATGTGGAAAGACATTTCGTACCAAACATGAACTCAGTCGACATTTAATTGTTCATTCCGATTTCAAACCATTTACATGTCCAACCTGTGGAAAAACATTTGCACAAAAACGTTATTTGGCAGCTCACATAAATAACAGCCATTCAAAAGAAAAGGAAAGTGTAAATCAAGACTCTAATAACAAGCCTTTTGCATGTCCAAAATGTGGAAAAACATTTGCACAAAAACGATATTTGGAAACTCACATACTTAGTACTCATACAGAAAATAAAGAATAATTAAAAAGAATAAACACGTTTATTTACAAATTATTTAAAAACAGTTAAAAAAATACTTAAAAATATACTATCAATTTGAATAGGAATGCTAAGATTAAAGTTTAAATTGAAATTTCTTAAAGTCTAGAAAATAATTTTTTAATGATCTTGATTTATTTGTTATAGAAGTATAAACCTATTATCCTAACAAGGAGATTCATTCATTCAAATAAAAGTTTTTTACAAAACAGTCTCTAATAAAAATAATATTCGTTGAGCATTTTTCAGTGAGAAATCACCAGAATGAAAAGAGACAAACCAATTTCGACACTGCCTTTCTTTCAAGGCTGCATTTCCATATACGGAACATAACTTCTTTACTCTATCTATGCACAAAATCGGCAATCACTTAGTTGTCAACTCAATATATAAATTAATATTTATTGAAACATTTTTTTTTAATTTAAATATTTTTAGTATTTTACAATTCAAATACAAACATAAGTTAATAAATTATTTTAATAATTTGAAATGTTTTATTTCATGGAGTAAAGATTTATTTATAAAACAAATTATTTATTTGATAATGAAGAAAATTAAATTTACATATAATTTTTTTGCCTTGGCTATATCATATGTATATTTTTTATATATTTAATTGTTATTATTTATAAATTTGTATGAAAGAGAGTTGAAGGTTTTTTTAAATATCTGTTATTTAATATATAAATAAAGTATATATTTAAAAAATTTTATCTTTGTTTTTTGATTCTGTGAATCGATATTGCTTATTTATATGGCTTATTTATTTCATGGAGTAAAGATATACACCTATCCCCCGATTTACACGGTAGATACGTTCCTGAGAAAAACGTGTAAATCGAAAATTAAAAATTTTCAAGTCAAAACCGTGTAAATCGAAAAGCTTGCAGAAAATGCATAATTTTGCTATTTAACAAAATAAAATGCATTGACAGGTTAAAATATGTAATATATTACGGAAACACTGTTTTTTTATTTAATTACAATACATTAAACAGAAGAACAAAAAATAAAACCAAAGGTGTTTTATTATCCTTCATCACTATCAGAAATTACTCTCATTCTTTTTTTCGGAATCGGAGGTTGGAATTCACTTTTATCACTCGAAGTTATTTGTGCCGATTCGATGTTTGAAGCAGAAATATTTACATTCTGAGAGGTGGTAATAAAATCGGTTATTAACAATTGTGCCCATACTCGTGGTATTGCCAGCTGCAACACTCTTTCTTATTGTGTTTTCATTTGTTCTAATAGTTCTTATTGTAGCTTCGTTCATGCTATATGATTTTGCAACATCTACTACTCTATCTCCCTTTCGTAAGCGATCCAAAATTTCGATTTTAGTTTCTAAAGTAATAAATTTTCTTTTAACTTCTTTCGACATTATAAGCCTATAATTTTTTTTAATTTTTTAATTTATTTTAATTTATAATAATCTAAATTATGCACTCACTTGTAATTTACGAATATGGAAAATTAAATCTTTCTGAAACTGTGAAACTTTCACTCAAATACAATTTTCCGTAGATAAAACTTTAATTTTATGCGAAGAAATACAGACACAGTGTGCATGTGCAGCAAGTCAGCACATAAGCTCGGGGTTACCCGTGAGATGTGTACACAGCGCACGTGTTCAAACACAGTAGCATTTACTAGAGTGCGGTAAAAACAAAACAAAAAAACTTATTTGGAAAACCGTGTAAAAGCGAAAACGTGTAAAACAAGTACCGTGTAAATCGGGGGATAGGTGTATTTATAAAACAAATTATTTATTTGATAACTAGCTGATCAGATCTGATCAGCTAGACGGGGGCTCCGCCCCCTGGACCCTCGAAGTAATACATAGTATTTCGTTGAAAGTCTGTATGTAAAAGGTTTTCATCCATTTTGTTGCAATCGGTAAATTACATTATATTATCATATCTTTTTGTGTTCTTATTTAAAAGATATTTTAATTTAATCAGTAAATTAATTATATATTACTATTGTATTTGTTATATCAATCTATCTATCCCTGTGGCTCTACGGATCTCGAAAGTAACCCCCAAGTCTGAGCTCTAATCATCTAACTCCTACCCTGTCCCATCTGTCCCACGTCCCTTCCTACATTGTCCACTCACCACGTTCTTGGTCTTCCCAATCACACAGGGCGTTTCCCAATCGGTTTTTCCAATCTTTAATCTACCATTCTAGCCATGACCCCTTCCCATCCCATTTTGTAACCTTAATAACCTTAACTATATCTGGAGATGCATAGAGGTCATGCAAATTCCTCGTTATGCCATCTCCGCCATAACCCGGTGATCTCATCTTTCTTTGGTCCTTAAATGCTGCAAACAATCCTAATATCAAATTCTCTAAATCTACTTTCTCCCAAGAACATCGACCACCCATATAATTGTTTTAAATATTTCAATTTTCATCCATTTTGATAAAAGTTTTGATGAGTTAAGTCTCTTTACTGTATGATAACAGACGTTACCCGATTGCGACCTCGATTTAAATTCTTATCCAATATTATTATCCTTTGAAATTATATAATCTAAGTATTTAAATTTTTCTACATTTTCAAATTCTACATTTTGTATGTTAAGACTTTGTGTGTTAATAATGTTTTTCTCTCTTACTACATTACGTGTATACATAAGTGTTGGTTAAGTGAGAAATTTTTTTTTGTGTTCAATTGTTTTTGTTTATAATTCTAAATTTCCAAGTGTCGGTTAAATAAGAAATTTCTTTTTTTTTGTTTCTATGACAGCAAAAAAGTAAACAAATTACATACATACAAAATACAAACACTCTCCTTTATATATATAGATGTAGAAAATTAAATTTACATATAATTTTTTAATTACTAAAAGAAATTTTGTTACTTTCATTTAGGTAGATATTCTAGATATGTATAGATATTAAAGTTATATGATTAACCCAAAAAGATGAATTGGAAATTTTAACGGGATTAAATATTTTAAGATAGGCCTGAGTCCAAAAACCCCTTTTTAAAAAATTTCTCTAAGTACGAAAAACATCAGCAAAAAGATATATTCCTCATGGTTGAAATATTATATTTAAGGTAGGTACTCAATTGAGTTCTAGGCCTAGAAACTATTTCTTTAAAATATATCACACCTATATACATTTTTACCCTTAAATATTTTTTAAAAATGACCTATAACGATTGATTAAAATAACCTTTTTTCATCCAAGTATTTAAATATTTTCATATTTTTCTAATTTATTCTCTTATTGTATAAATTGGATATTATATTTATCTATTTCTCAAGCTTCGTATATATAAGTCCCTTATACAACCCGTCGTTCTCTATGGGTGCCAGACCTGGAGTATAAAGGTCAAAGATTGTAACAGATTTCTGGTTTTTGAACGAAAAATCTTAAGAAAGATCTTTGGCCCTGTAAGAGATGCTAGTACAGGAGAATGGAGAAGACGGTATAATTAAGAGCTAGAGGAACTTTACGGAGATGGTAATATCGTGGGGATAATGAAGAGCAGGCGTCTACAATGGCTGGGTCACGTGGCGCGAATGGACGGCTCTCGCTGGCCAGGGGTGGTTATTGACTTCAAGCCAATAGGGAAAAGACATTGGGGACGACCCAGAATAAGATGGATGGACGGAGTTAGGAAGGATCTGAATGCAATAGGAGAATGGGAGAACTGGAGTGAAAAAACAAAGGATCGTTCCTTATGGAGGCAAATTTGTTCATCATCGCTCGGTCCTTTGGGCCTACTCGCGTAGTAGTAGTAGTAGTAGTAGTATTTCTGTTACCAATTTTTTTTCCAAATTTAAATCTGAATTCGTTTTTAAAAATCACCTGACTTTCACACATAACAATGTTTTTTTTTCAAATAATAAAATTATAGTTCAATTAAAATCATTCCAAAAAATATATTTTATAGAACAAAACAACCAAACCATCGACGTAAACAAATTGTTAATTTGAAAGAAGAAACATCTGACATTGAATTGATTAGAACGTTTAATTCAAAGGATGTGAAGCCAATCCAAAATCAAAAATTAAGAAATCGAGTTGGTCTTGAAAAATGTCCTGTATGTGGTGTAAAAATTACTCGATTCTGGATGCCATGTCATTTACGAATTCATACTGGTGAAAAACCTTTCATTTGTCATATATGTGGCGGTCAATTTCGAGTTTCAGCCCAACTTCGACGACATGTACGAATAATTCACGAAGGAATTAAGGTAGTAGTATTAAATATGTATGCATTTTCTATAAAATTGAAGTCTTATCATAAATAGTAATCTCTCATTTCTGAAAAACTAACTTAGTTTTGTTTTTTAAAATTAATAAAATATTAAATGTGTTTCTTATTTTTAATTTGCCTCAAACTTATTTATAATATTTGAATATTAAATTAAAAAATTTTACAATAACCTTTAAATTTTTTTTTTAGGCTTATGGATGTGAGATATGTGGTCAACGTTTTGGCAATAAACTTACCTGTGAAGAACATTTAAGAACACACAGCGATGAACGACATTATATTTGCCATATTTGTAGTAAAGGATTTAAAACGAAGGCATCATTGTTTGTTCATAATAAATTCCATTTGGACGTGTTTCCTCATTCATGTAATTATTGTAATAAATCGTTTCGGAGACGCCAACAACTTGATCAACATATTCGTTTGCATACTGGCGAAAAACCATATACTTGTGATATATGTAGCAAATCATTTCGTTTACGCCAAGTTTTAAAACGCCATATGAATATTCATAATCGAATATAGTTTAAATATATTTATGATAAATGCAGATGGGGACTTTATTTAATTTATTTAATTTATATGATTATGTATCATCTATATTGATATTTTAATATGTATTATTAATTATTAACCATTTTTATTTTCATTTCATTTTTTATATTTCTTTTTCTTACAAATATTAAATCAATCTAAAAAAAAAAAAAAGTCTTTAAAATATATGTAAAACTTTTTTAAATATGTAGTATTATTGTATTCAATACTAAATAATAAAATCATTATTATGAAAAAATTGTTAAAATTTTAACAATTTTTAAAAGATTTTATTGAAATATTCTCATATCTATTTATTAAAAAGAATTAAAATTCTATAAAAATTTATAAGTAAAATAAATTTTGTTTTAATGTGGTTTTATGTTTAAAAAATATTGAACATAAATAACTTGAGGATTACAAATGTTTTTTTTTGTATAAAATTTAAATTAATTAGATTTATACAACCATTTATAGTTAAAATATCTAGATCCATTAAAATTAAATTAGCTAGCATCGTAGTCATATTATTATATGACATGTGTACATACAAAGCATACATAAATGTACATATATATGGTCTTCTTATTTTTCTATATAGGTGAGAACACCTGTTTCACCAAATCTTAAGTCATCAAGGTCGTAACTTCTTTCATCTTTTTATAACGTTTTTCTTAACTTCACTTGGCGTCTGTCTCTTTGTCTGTCTGTTCGCTCTTTTGACAAATTGAAATCGATTTTTCATCGACTTTTTATTGAGATAGACTTTTGAAAATTTTTATAGATATTTCAATGGATCCTAGAAGGTATAGAATAAATATAATTGAATTATAATTAATTAATTGTAATTAATTAGTGATTAGCGATTTAGTAGCTAACTCCTTTTGTATTGCTCCGATTAATTTTTTTTCAACGGATTCTGAAACATAAATTTTGATTTCAGGATAGATTCTATTTCTCTTGTTATATTAAATAAATTTATCATAATAAAATTGCACTAAAAAGAATAAAATCATATAAATATAAAAAACTTTATAAAATAACGTTTTTCCAATGGACTAAAAAGAATAAAATAATTTTTCTATAAGTTTGACAAAGTTTATGGATGAATTGCTTCATATTCAACGAAAAACGTTGGGCGCATTTAGTTCTATGCAAATAACTTCCTTTATAGAGCTATATACAAGATACATACCACACTAAAACACTTAATTAACAAGTAACACTATTTCTTCTAATATTATCAAACATTTTGGATTTGATTGATAATATGTAAATTTAATAAAAATTCTTTTAAATTTTGATACATACTTTGATATAAAAATAATAAAATAATAAAAGTTTAATTTCTTAGCTCTTAAACTATCAATTTTATTTTATGATAAAAAAAATTGTCAGTTTATGTGTTTAATAAAATTTTTATTATTAAAAAAATTGGACTTGATTGTTCATATAAATAAATTAAACTAAATGCGCCCAACGTTTTTCGTTGAATATGAAGCAATTCATCCATAAACTTTGTCAGACTTATAGAAAAATTATTTTATTCTTTTTAGTCAATTGGAAAAACGTTATTTTATAAAAATTTTTCATATTTATATTATTTTTCGCTCTTCTACAGCTTTTTACCTCCTTGGGAAAGTTTTCTGCCAATATTTTCGGTACATGGTCATCTTGAATTCTAAGTACTTGGACAGACTAACATCTTACAGGAACCCAGAACGCGGGTCCATATGACATCTTCTGGCGTACACAGGTTTTATATCAGCATAGGACACCGCTAGCAAAGTAGTTTCTTAAAATTTGTAGCCAAAATAGGTTTTGTTGTTTCACTATTGGACTTTATGTAAGTTGTTACCGATGTTTAAATCATGCATTTTTTTATAGTTCTTGAAGGAACGCCTCGCTTAAGACATTCCGTAATATCTTTACGTGTGTAAATATTTAAATATAATTATTATTTGTGAATTAAATATTATCTACATGAAATTATAAATTAATTAATATTCTAATAAATCTAACATAAGTATATTTTTTATCTCAAAATAGTTTATTTAAATATTATTCTCAATACTTCAATAATTTATTCCCATTCTTTCCTTAGTCCTTTTCTCCACTATATCATTATATCTCTTTTTTATCAATTATTATTATTATAATCAAAAAACATTTTAAGTGATTTTCTTTAATTTATGTAAATAGCTCATACCCACTATTCGTACTCACTATATAATAATTATGAAAATTAATGATTAAATGATAAATTAAAAATAATTAAATAATTTATTTAAATAAGAAAAAATTAATATAATGTATTAGTTAATTAAAAAGACATTGTAAATATGACATTATTATAATAAATATATTTGTAAAATTTAAGAAAGTAATGAGTATTGAGAGTTCTATATTGTGAAAAAAAATTTTGAGATAAATAATTTGACATATTTGAATTTGGTGTTTTTCGTGTGGTGAGGCATTTCCGTTATCTGTGGCTTGTAACCCCCGTAGAGCGTTGTTGTGAATCCAACATGGCGTTAAATGTTGTCTCCATTTATAAGAGTACGTCAATTCATTAGACATTAGGTAGTTTTATTTTAATAATTACTAATAATTTTATTAATTTTTAAAAAAATTAATTCATTTTTATTTATATATCATAATATTTTCTTATTTTAAATGAATTATTTTTTATATTAGACTAATCATTTTTTTCCTTTCCTTCTGCCTTGTAATCATTTCGATTTTTATTTAATCTTTTGTTTTGATTGCACGTTTTATATTTATCTTATCATAGTTCTTGTATTTCTCAATTCTATATTTTTATTTAATTAATTAGGACAAAATCATTTCTAAAATATTGTAATTATTTAATGAATGCATAATTGTATATTTCATATCCAATCCTTCCGATTTCCATTTATATATATATATATATATATATATATTGTACACTCACTCACAAATATATATATATATATGCATATACCTTTCCAAAACTTGATAATTAATTGTTTTTTTTATATTTTATTTGAAATTTTGTCAATTTTAGGTATGATTAATTAATTGGATTGGACTACATTTTTCTTAGGATATTATTTTGTTCCTATATGACATATTCATTTATTATAACCAACTCTATTGAATTAAGGTAAGTGTAATTAAATAAATAAAATTTTTAACCAAAATAAAATTTTCTTTTTTTTTATAAGTTTCTGAGAGAAATTTAAGAATTTATGATTGCTATTTATAATTTGCCATTGAAAAATTATATATTTGATAGAATTACAATCTAAAAATTGATTTTTTATTATAAATATTTTATTAAATGGTATATTTTTAATATTATTAAAAATTACTCATAAAAAAATTTAATAAAAACTATTCAACTTTTAGTTGTAAATCTATCAAAACAAAATAAATCACAGAACTATTCCGCTAAGCTTTCTTTCATTTTATCATTTTTTTAAGCCTGTTAAATGTTTTATTTTTTTTATTTGTCAATTTCTAATTAAATGTTATATATATCCTTAAATATTATAAAAACAATTTTGTTTGATTGTATTCCTGAAATGTTTTGAAATTTTAAAAAGTCCAATTGAATTATACCATTTTTCATTAGTTAAAAGGTGCGAAATACAGATGAATGAGGAGTGGTAAGTAAAATAAATTAAAATTCGTTTAATGTTTTTTAATGTTTCATACAGCTCTTGATTATAGGAAAATTGTTACTAAGCTATTATTAACGAAACACTTATGCATTTAGAATCTTGACCTCATTTTAATATAAAAAATGTAGTGACTTGGAACTGTTTATTAATATGGTGAAAATATTTTTGCCTTACATTTATGTATTATTATGGTAAAGTAAATTTTATTTAATTAAAGCTCTACTATTATTTGTAAGTCATTGAACGGTTTAACCTATAAATATGGAGCTTTAATATATTATTCTATATTATAAGAATTGAAAAAAATATTTTTAGTAATATTAAAAAGTCAAGTTTTCAATCTTTGTTTATTTTGCTGTCCTAACAATTGATTATTGCAAACACTCGATCGATTTTTTTATTTAAATTAAATACTTTTTATAAAATGTAAAAATATTTTATTTTGAAACTGATATCGTTCGTTTTATTTTAATTAATATTTACCCAATAATTTTTTTTTTATATTTTCATAAATATAATATTTGTAAATCTCAAAATACAGCAACTTCCTAAATAAGAATATATTACAGTGTTTTATTTAACTTGCTTGTTTCATATTCATAATCAGAATCTTCAAAATATCAGAAATCTTGTGAGTTTTATTACTTTGAATTTAATAATTTTATTTATATATTTTTTGAATTTAGATTGACTAAATTTACAAAAATCATCCAAATAATTATTCAAATTCCAATTTTAATAATTTATTAGTATTAAATTCTATAATAATATTAAACGCATTCAAAACTTTACTTTTTATTTCTCTTTATATTATATATTTATATATTAAACAAAATATTTAAAATAATGTTCACTAGATATTAAAGAAAAAAATATTAATTAACTATTGGTATTCAAAATAATTTTTAATGTGTAATCTATTACATATATCTTAATATTTGATTTTATTATTATTTTTCTTTTGACGTCATATCCATATCATTAACATCTTTAAATAAAAATAATAAAAATAAAATCCCTTAAATGCTTTTGGTAAATCTGTTATAACAATGAAAGTAATTTATATTATATATAATATTTGATCAACAATTTTAATTTTACTTAATATTTCATATAATAATTTTTAATCAATTTAAATACCCTTTATTCACATTTACTTTTAAATTAATTACAAATTTCATTAAAAAACATGTATAATTATTTATTTGATAATTATAAATTTTAAATGAATATTTATCTTTTTATTATTTATATTAATATCTTAATATATATTTAATTTTAAAAAATCATTCTATTATATTATTAAATAGTAAATGGTAAAACCTGTTATGACCTTGTCGGATAGCCCTGATTTAGATAATTATTTTATCAGTATATATAAAACTCGCGGATATTACTAATATTATTGTATATAGTTGTTCCTTTAAGATAAAATTATCATATAACATATTTTTGAGAATGTTTTTTTCCTGATTTACTTTTCAATCATCTCTTTTTTTGTTAAATAATTTAAAACGAAGATTAAAATATTGTAATTGTTAATTTTTATTCATTAATAAAGATCCTAATATATTAAACTAATTTGTTAAGTTTGGGCTGCAGGCTTCTTCATTCTTCTGTTCACGAATTCCCTTTGCTTTATTATAAAAATTGAAATCATTTTATTTTTCTATTTATTTATATTTTAAGAACGTTATTGTTTATAATTATACATTTATTTACATATTGTAGGATTAGAACTTAGTTTCAGGAGGCAAGAGATTGCCGTAAACATCGAGCGTCAGGGGCCACTGCCCTCTTATAAATAATAATTAAATTAATATAAAGTGATTAAAATGAAACAAAATTAGATTATAATCACTCATAAAGCACTTCTTTAATTTATATCATTTCTTAAATTTTGGTTTCATTGCCCTTCTAAAATATTACAACCTCACCGACCATGACCTAATTTTCATCCTAGGTACGTCCATGTGGAAAGAATTAAGATATAATTTTTACGAACCTTTTAAAAACTAATCTACCAAATATGAATACTCTAGAAGAAGCGACGTTTATAATTTTAAATTTTATTTAACATAAAATTTATATAATAGGATAGGATGTCATAAGATAAATCAGATAAAGAATGATGAGTAGTTATTTCGTTAACATATGATCATCATTTAATGTCATCATTAATTCAATTTATTTCTATTATCTAAAATAATAATTGATTAATATAATATAATGCTTTTAATTACTATAAACATCTTTTATTTTTATTATTATTATTATAATTGTACTTGTTTTCTTAATTTTTAGATGATAGTATATGGTGCTGTAAAATAATCGTATATATATTAAAAAGTTTTATAAACCGGCCTTAAAAATGGCCGATACAAGAAGACGTGTTAAATTGTACGCCTTAAATGCAGATCGTCAATGGGATGACAGGGGCACTGGCCACGTGTCTTCTTCTTATGTTGATAGATTAAAAGGAATTTCACTATTAGTAAGAGCAGAATCAGATGGTAAGATAAAAACAATATAAAATATTTTTTTTAATTATTGATACATATTAAGAACTTGTATTATTTGATGATCTAAAAGGAAATATTACCACATATTATTTTAATTATATCATATAACTTCAATTTTTTTTATAGGATCATTACTGTTGGAGTCTAAGATTTTACCAGACACAGCTTATCAAAAACAACAAGATACTCTTATTGTTTGGTCTGAAGGTGATAATTTTGACTTAGCACTTAGCTTTCAGGAAAAAGCTGGTTGTGATGAAATTTGGGAGAAAATTTGTCAGGTATAAATAATTTTTTATTATAAATATATACACTTTTACAATTTACATTTAATTTAATAATAATGTATTATGTATTATATTCATTGTATTTTTAATTAAAGGTTCAAGGGAAGGATCCTTCTGTTGATATCACCCAAGATATCGTTGAAGAATCCGAAGATGAACGGTTTGACGACATGTCTGATTCCGCACCTCCTGTAGAGTTACCTCAATGTGATATAGCTCATCTCGAAGAAATTAATGAAGTAATTATATAATAATATTTACATAATTTAAATATATGCTTCAACTAATTTATATTGAAGTATTTATCTTTTTCAAAACCATTGAAAATTATTTAGAAAAATAGATTAATAATTAATTAATCCAAATTTAACTATATTCTAAATTCAAAAAATATGTTTATTTTTTTTTTTGTTTTGACAAAAATTCAAAGAATATTCATTCAATTTTCTTTGTTAAATGAGCCCATTTAAAATGAAATAAATCTAATAATTTTAAATCATATATTAATATTTTATTTTTATAAATAAAACTTAAAAAAATCAAATTTTGTTAAAAAATAAATAAGATAGATGTCTGGTACTACTATTTCCATTATTCATTTTAATTTATTTCCTTCAGCTTATGGCGAGTTGTCTTTCTTCTCCAATGAGAAAAGAAAAACTCGCTTCAGTGATTGAAAATGAAGGCTATATTCGTAAATTGCTCAACATATTTCGCATGTGCGAAGATGTAGAGAATTTTGATGGTCTACACTACTTATACGAAATTTTCAAAAATATTTTTCTTTTGAATAAAAATGTTCTTTTTGAAACAATGTTTGGAGGTATGTTTAAATATATATATTAATAATAATTATAATAAAAATAATAAAATTTAAAATATTTTATTTATTAATTTTTCAGAGGAAATTATTTTCGATGTAGTTGGTTGTTTGGAATACGATCCTACTTCGCAAAATCCTAAAAAACATCGCCAGTATTTAAAACAATTGGCTAAATTCAAGGAAGTGATTCCTATTTCAAATCCAGAACTTTTAGCTAAAATTCATCAAACTTATCGCGTACAATACATCCAAGATGTTGTTCTTCCTACGCCATCTGTTTTTGAAGATAACATGCTTTCAACACTTTCCAGTTTTATATTTTTTAATAAAGTTGAAATTGTTACTTTAATTCAGGTTAATATCAGATTATATTTTTATTTTATTTATATTTACAAAATTGTATTAAAATATAAAATTTATTGGATTTTAGGAGGATGAAAAATTCCTTAATGAATTATTTACTCTATTGACCGATGAAGGGACTGATGACCAAAAAAGGAGGGATTTAGTTTTATTTTTAAAAGAATTTTGCAACTTTGCACAAAATCTTCAACCTCAAGGGAAAGAATCCTTTTATAAGGTATATACTTTTTACAATTCATTTTATTTCTAATGAATTTTCCTTTTCTTTTATAAATTCTATTTAAACGTGGTGTACATAGAGGTAAAGGATAGAGATGTAGGGTTATTATTATCATATTTCTATATATTATTAGAAATGTGAATATTATTATGTTATTTATTATTTTTTTATAAAAAAATTTAAAATTTTATAATAATAAAAAAAATAATTCATAATATTCTTAATTTTAAGAAATAAGTAACTTAATATTTTCTACTGAAATTTTTTGCATAAATATAATAATTTTCTAAGTATCATTTCACCAATACCAAAAATGAATTTTGTCATTTATAATTTTTAGGCCCTTTCATCGTTAGGAATTCTTCAAGCTCTTGAAATTACACTAGCATCAGACGACATGGCAACCAAAACAGCATCCATTGATATTCTTACATACATTGTTGAATTTTCTCCATCTGTTGTACGAGATTATACTCTACAACAAACAACATCAGCAGATGATGACCATCAAATGTTACTCAATGTTGTTATTGAGCAACTCATTTGTGATAATGATCCAGAGTTGGGAGGCGCAGTCCAGCTCATGGGCATTTTACGAATATTATTGGATCCTGAAAATATGTTGGCACCCGTTAATAAATCTGAAAAAACTGACTTTTTAAATTATTTCTATAAACATAGTGTACATGTTCTTATAGGTAATTCAATGTTATTATTTTTTTAATTAAATTATTAAATACATAATTTAATCATAAATCTATATTCTTATATATATATATTTAAATTAAAATATATTTTCAGCTCCATTATTAAATAATACGGCCCAAGACCATCCTGCGAAAGAGGATTATCAAACAGTTCAACTTCTAGGTCTTATTCTTGAATTACTTTCCTTTTGTGTTGAACATCATAATTATCATATAAAAAATTGTATTCTCAATAAAGACCTTCTTGGACGAATACTTGTTCTTATGAAATCAACGCATACTTTTCTCGTTTTATGTAATTAAAAATTATTTTGATTTTTAACATTTACACTTTTTTAATGTAAAAGAATGAATTTATATTTAATTTTTTTTATTAAAATTTCAGGTGCACTAAGGTTTATGCGTAAAATAATCGCTTTAAAAGATGAATTTTACAACCGATATATAATCAAAGGCAATTTATTTGCTCCTGTTATAGATGCCTATTTACGTAATAATGGACGCTATAATTTATTAGATTCTGCAATTCTTGAAATGTTTGAATTTATTAAATTGGTAATAATCATCTTTACTAAATTATTATAAGTTTTAATATAAATGAAGAATATTGATTTATTTTAATTGTCTTCTAGGAGGATGTTAAGTCCTTATTGTATCATGTGGTAGAAAACTTTGGTAAAGTTTTTGATGCCATTAAATATGTACAAACATTTAAAAATCTCAAAGCTCGTTATAAGCAACAACAAGAAAAACTAAAAGATGATCGCAGTCAATTAGACAGGTATAACAAAAACAAATACTTTTTAGTTAAAATTAAAAAAATTATGTTGTATAAATATAAAATATAGATAACAATAAAGAAGAATTTAATAAATATGTAATATACATATATACAAAATTTCTCAAATGCTTTTCTTTTAGTTTAAAATCAATAATTTAATTATAAATGTGTAAAATTGGATTTAAATAATACAAATATTTAGTAAATGTACTACAATAACAACTAATATATAAATAATTCTGTGTAGAAATAATTTTAAGATTATAAGATGTCATCATTCAGACACAACTTTATAATATCTTCTTACTTTACTTAAATATCATAAAATTTACGAATTTAGAGAAAATACAAATATGAATCAATGAAATAAAAACAAACATGAAAATTACAATTCGGACATAATTTGCTAAAATACATTTTCAGTGGATTTAAGCCCTGAAAATATTCTAATATATAATTTTCAGTGTACCTTCCATTTTAAGAAATAGCAGATATCGACGAGAACCGCGACAGCTTGAAGATGATGAAGAAATGTGGTTTAATGGTGAAGAAGATTTTGTTGAAGAAAATGAAGCTGTAGTTCCAGGGGGTAATGACGCTAATGCTGATTTGGTTACATCTAATAAACTCGATTCCGAATTAGATTCTTTAGGTAGGTCTTTAAAATTCTCTATATATTCATTATAAATACTATTCTAATTCACACAGATAAGAAAATCTTTGATTTCATTTTATTATATTTTTTATTTATTTTTAGTATATAAACAATAATTCTATTTTTGAATTAAATAACTAATCATTATTTAAATTAACTGACAAATGTATATTACTATGGTATATAAGAATTTATTATGGATAAATTGTTGAACATTATAATTTAAATTTATTTTACCTTCAATTATAAATAATATTAAATCATCTAAAAAAATTTCTTTTCTTTTTCTTATTTTTGTTCCCTTCTAGAACACACTCTTTTTATATAATTTCTTATTTTTATTCTTTTTCTCTTTTTCTTTTATTAGACCACATTTATATATATATATCTATATATATACATTTTATTTTAAGTTATATTTTTTATGATTTATTTAGCGTGTATTATAATTATATTTTTATTTAAAATGAGGAAAAGAAAAGATTAAATGAAATTATATATATATTCAAAATATCCGATGAAAAAAAATCCCTCTTACATTTTACCAGAATCTTTAAACGTCTTGCGATCTGGGCCTTTAAAAAGAAAACGTGGATTTGTCGCTGCAACTAAAGATCTTCTTCACTATTTTCTTCAAACAAACCAGTTGTCTTCTTTCTTCGGTTCACCTCTCTCTTTCTTTCAACGATGGCCAAAATGTAACAAATTGTCGTTAACATTGTTTTCCGAGATAAAACGAAATTATAATTTATATTATTTTAATTTATTTTTTAAAAGCCTTCTTCTATACATTCTTTGTTTAATAATTTAGTAATTTAATTTTTTTTTTAACATTTCTTAGGTAAAATAATCGACAAGAAAGGAGATTCAACGAGTTCGTCCGACAACAAATTGTTATCAGACGTTACTTCAGCTACAGTTAGTGGTGGCTCGAGTTCAAATTCTTCTGCGAAAACCATTGTATCAGCCTTAAGTAATCCACTTAGCATTTCTTCAGACTCTGGAGTTTCCTCTTCTGTGACAAGCAATGGATCAACTTTAACTGAATCCACTGCAGTAAAAGCATCTCCTTCATTTAAAAAGGTATTACTTCATAACTTAAATGAATATGTCAATGTTTATTCAGTCATTTTTTAATTTATTTGTCATATTGAAATGTTAAGGGACTCGTTGATTACGAAGGCGATTCTGACGACGAGGATGAAGAAGAAGATTCATCTTCATCAGTAACAACGACTCCAGAAACAGCGACATCATCTTCGTCCTCTTCATCTTCCTCATCATCACCCCCGTCGTCTTTTCAGGGAACAACATCCACGTGTACTTCAGTTAGTGGATCAGCAGAATCGGCAACCGTCTCCGATTCAGGCGCAGGTGGCGATCAGGACACAATGCAGCCTTCTCCCAAAAGAGCAAGGCTCACGTAGCCAATATATCAGTGAGATCTAGCGTAGCAGCTATGCATTTATAACATTTCACACAAAACAAATACACATTTACACATGCAGATACAGTCTATATATAAATATATAAATTTATATATAACAACACATATTTACACAGATCTCCTTGGTGAAATCATGTGTTTTTTCGATGCTCCTATCGGCAGAGTACACCGATTTGGCAAGACTGAACAAAAAATAAACAAACATTGAAAAGAACAAACTATATATAAAACTATATTAATAAAAAATATAAATTATTGGTTTTATTTTTTGTTTTGATAGTAGAATTTTATCTCTTCATATTTAATTTGCTAGTTGTTTAATAAAAAAAAAAAATTAAAAATGGCAAGGTTGTTTAAAAAAAATTGAACTGTAGAAGGCTAACTGTTTAATAAAAAAAAAATAAATAAAATAAAAAATATATATATATAAATAAAGAATATAAAAATTGAAAAAATAGGAAAGTTTTCTTGAGTCTTCACAAGTTTAGAGGAAAAATTGTATCATCAATGATCATCACTATCAAAATCATTTTTCATTGATACTATTGACACGCAAAAAATGTATGTATAAAAACGCTCTTTATGTTTTCTGATAGGCTCTGGGGGGTGGCTTATAAAACAAAAATAATACTATTAACATTATCATTGTCACTTATAAACACTTCAAAAATAAAATAAAAAAAAAAATAATAAATATTAAATGAAAATTTATTACTTAAACACTGCCACACATATCACTCACATTCAACATTTGTTTTTACAGAAATCCCTATAATAAAAAAAAATTGATCAAAAAAAATATAAAAAAAATCAAACAAAAATATATTTAAAGTAATAAATTAAATTTATGTAAATAAAGATTCAGGAAAGAAGGCATATGAAAAATGACATCTAGCAATCTATTAATTTTATTGGGTTTTAATGAAAATGTCAAAAAAAATAAACTCAATAATAAGATAGTCCAATTTATAATATTTTTACAAAAGAAAATATAAATATAAATGAATAGAAGAATAAGAAATGTGAGCGTTAAAAAGCGTGGCAGGGATCAAGCATAGGTGCAATGAATATCCATTACCTCTTCCCCCCTTCCAGAAAATTATCTTTTTTAATTTAAAAAATAAAATTGTCATTCATCTTTCTTAGAACATCAAAAAATTATTGTTCCTAAATTAAAATAAATAAAAATAAAAAAAAGGTGAAAGTTGTGAACGCGAATGAAAGAGATATAATATATTATCTATATATAAATATATAATTTTTTTAATTTACACTTCTGAATTTTATTTTAGGATAGTTTTTATTTTTATAATAACACAAACTATAAAATTCATCAGAACTCTTCTGTAACAATCATTTTAAATCAATTAAATAAATCATATTTTTTTTTATCTAATTGCAAAAAGTTTTGTAAAAAAAATAATTTAAATTACTATTATTTATATAATAAATCTTAATTATATTATTTTGTTTATTGTTTACATTATCAATTTAATAAAATATAAACTACTATTCAAATAATAAAATAAAAATATATATATATATATATATATATAATTATATATATTTATTTTTTTAATGTTACGAAATAAAACTTAAAATATATTATGTAATTATAAAATTTAATATTCATCTAATCTTAATTATATATAATAATTTATATTGAATAACTACATTTTACAAATAATTGTAAATATAAAAATCAAATAGACTCAAAATGTTTAAATTATTTCTATAACAATTTGTATAGAAACATTCTTTTTGCAATTAAATAAAAAATTATTTGGCATATTATGCATTTTTTAATTACCAAAAAACGTATCTTGCTTGTATTATAAATTAAAAAAAAATAAATAAATTTATTCATATCACTTTATTATATTGAAACGTGATTTGAGAAAATTTATAATTTTTTTTTTAATATCAGCTATATAATATATTTATAGAGCTGTTTAAAGAAAAATTAATATTAAAACATAAAAACTATCCTAAATTGTATTTATTATATTAGAATAATAAGCTTATAATTTATTTTTTTAAAAGGGGGATTTTTTTGATTTATATATATATATATATATATATATACATAATTGAGCTCGTTTATATAATGAAAAAACAAGTGAATGATTATTAATGTGCTTGAATTTCCTATTACATTTTCATTAAAATCATCCAAAATACTTTTTTTCATTATCAAAAAGAATTATCCATGATTATATATCTATAAAAAATTTAAAATTTCATTCAAAAAAGATTACAGAAATCTTCAGAATTCAAAATGAAATGGATTAAAAACTTTTTTTTCAAGAAATTTTTCCTGAGTGTTTTCGATACTTTTTCATGTTATCAGTATCTATTTAACCCCCTCCCCTCCCTGTCCATTACCTTCATCTAGCTGTTTTAAATCAAAAAAATTCGTTTTATATTTTGAAAGAAAACAAAATTCTCTCACACATTGAAAAGTTAACAGAATAAATCCTAAATTTGAATAAAAAATAAAAAGGAAATTTAAAAAAATCGCCCTTTCCAAAATGCAAATAGTCTACATGTTTTGTAGTATCTTGAATACAAAAAAAAAATAATTTTTAATTGTACATTGTAATCAAGTTATATTCAAAAATAAAAACTCTTAATGTATAAATGTATCAATCCACATTTATTTATTTTCAATATAATGTTAATTTGTGGACTTGTTTTTTATCATTATTTTATTCTTTCACTTACCCAAATGTATTAAAAATATATAATACATGGTAAGTGACATGCATACAAATTCTGACTTTTTTGGAATTTAAAATTCACAGGCCACTAAATAATTACAATTCTTTATTTAATTTAAGAAGTTCTGAAAATAAATATCTTATTAATATATTCTCAAAAAGCTAATTGTAAACTAGGATAATTATCTCGTGTATATAAAAAATTTAAATTAGTTTGTAATCAATTTTCAGTTTATCCACGGTTAAACACAAAAATATATATTTATAAATATAAATTACTTAGGCAAAATAATTATAACTATAATTAATATACTCGGTATTATGTTTCAATTCAATTTATAAAACATAATTTGAAAAAATTAAGATATTTTAATATATTGTTTTACGAAATTATTGAAATAAGTATGTAATAAATTTTCATAATTTTGATTAATTTTGATATATATTATTTTATATCTTAAATAATTATAAATATGTACTTTAATATTGAAAGATGGATTCAACTAAACATTAAAGCAAGAAAAATATAAATTTTATAATTTTTTTAGAATATTCAAATTACAATAAAAATAAAAATTAACAATTTGGAAATATTTATCATTTAATTTGCATTATAATTTAGGTTCTATAATTGATTGAATTTAAGATGTTCCTTCTAATTTATTATTAACTTGATGTTCCTGGTTTTATCATCATCTCACATTCTACTATCGTGGTTTGTTTTTTTAATTTCTTTTGGAATTTATAACTTTTATAACTATTTAAACTTTAATGACTTAATTTAATGATTTCCTTAATTTATCTGTTTATTGTATTTAAAAAGAAATGAAATAAGATTTATTATAATATATTTATGCCGAATGATGAACATGAAGAACCTGAAACTACAATATATTCTATATTTATAAATCCTATATTGTATATAAAATAATTTTACTATAGTGTATTTAGTGTAAAAACAATCTGAAAAATAGTTAATGATGATGATTAAATTAATACAAATTTATAATTTTAAAATAAACAAAAATTTTGATAATTGTGAAATTTATAAATAAAAGAAAGAAGTATTTATTGTGTTTATCAATAACTAATTTCTTATTTGAATAATATAAATTTCATCTTTTGGAAATTTTCATAATTTACATAATATTGCGCTTAAACTTTTTATTCTTTTTATCTAAATATTTTACATTCTCATCATTTAGAGTGAATCTAATGATTAAAGAAATTTTTATTTCAAGTCCACATTATTTGTACATATTATTTATTAAATTGAAATAATAATTTGCTTGCTCCGACTCAAGTGACTCAAGTGTATCTCTTCAAGAGAAAAATGATAAATTGAAGAGCCCTATCTAGACAAATATATTAAAAATATCCTTTCTAAATTGCAAACTTTTGGCTAGAAAATTTGATATTCGTTTCGTTCCATTTTTTAACACTTAACTTAATAAAATAAATAAATATAAATACAAAACAATGACCACAATCTATGGTACAGTTATGTTTTTGTAGTCAAAATTAGTGGTAGCCATTTTTGAATTTGATTTCCTCATTAATCCTATTTGGAATAAGTTTCAACACTCACAGAGAGTCCAGTATTTCCAATTTTAAAATTCCTGAAACCATAATTTGAACTGAATATAGAGGTTCTCTTAAATATTATCATTATCAATAAAGAAACAAGGATAAAGGATAATTCTAATTGAAAAAATGTTGGAATTGAACATAATTCGTACATCACATTAATTCTAAGATATTTATTCGTCGATTTTTCCATTTTTAAATTCTTTATTTTTTCTTTTACTCAAAAACGACATGATTCAGTTAGAACTAGATTGGCTACCACCTGAGACCTAAATCTCTTCCTGTTATCTTAACTAAAAATACGTATAGATAGGGTGGCTTCTAGGATTTTGAGCGCCTCGGGCAAAACAAAATTGACGCCCTTTCATACAAGAATATTTAAATTTATTGTAAATTAAAATAAGCTGGAGTATCTCCACTCGACTATCTCTCAATTTGAATTTGATTAAATAACATAATATGTTATATTTAAATCAAATTTAATTAATTATAAATTATAAATTTAATTTAATAAATAATCTTTATTAAACCAGCGCATGTTTGGCTCTTTGTTGATGGCACCACGTCCCGTGTTGGCGCGTGATTTGCAGTGTTAAAAAATTAATTCTGGTACATTCACCGATTCAATCAAGCTGAAATTCTATATATAGCAGTTTTATACAATTATTAATCATGTGAAAAATTATCAAGACGGATACTTGAAGTATGGTTGCTACGGCCAAGAACTTTCGAGTTCCTTTGAGCCACAGAGATAGATAATTTAAAAAAATAATAAATATAAAAAATATTTTATTTTTATATCGATGACCATCAAAATTTGGAGCCTCGGGCGGTCGCCCGTCTTGTCCACCTCTTTTCCGGGGCTGCGTATAAATATGCGATTCTTTTAAATGAATTAATAAATAAACAAATGAATGGTTAATAAAAATGATTTTATTAAAATTTATATGTTAACATTTCCATTCCAATGAATAATAGATAATTATTT
This sequence comes from Labia minor, assembly GCA_963082975.1. Taxonomy (NCBI): domain Eukaryota; kingdom Metazoa; phylum Arthropoda; class Insecta; order Dermaptera; family Spongiphoridae; genus Labia; species Labia minor. Next base: position 53,757,695 of record OY720349.1, read on the forward strand.
ATTAAATTCTTATGTCTAATTATAAAAGTCCACTTGAAATTTAAAAACCAAAAGTGGTGGATAAACAATATAAAATTAGATATGAGCATATAGAAAAATTGGGATTTATATAGTCTAGAACAGGCCTGGCCAACCCAAATGACTCCATGGGCCTCTTTGATTAAGAGCAATGCTACAAGGGCCGCATTTTAGGGAAACGAATTTAAACTTTATAATTGATTAAAAAACACTTTTAATACTTTCTTGATGCTTAATGCTTAATCTTTTTATTGATTATTTTTCGGCTACTTTTTTTAAAAAATAATAATAAAAATTTAAAATAAAAAATATATTCTCTATTAATTACTGTTATTTCCAACTTTTTTTCTTCTTTTTATGGAATCAAATATGTAGTTTAAAAATTGTAGGACACATTTTAAATAAAAAAATGGATTAATTATAACTAGCTGCTCCGAGCGCCTTCGGCGCTCCTCACACCTAGACGGGGGCTCCGCCCCCTGTACCCCCGAATGATACATAGTATTTGGTTGAAAGTCTGTATGTAAAAGGTTTTCATCCATTTTGTTTCAATCAGTATAAGTAGATAAGACATATATTTGTTTTCTTGTAAAATATATTTTAATTTAATCAGTAAATTAATTATATATTATTATTGTATATGTTATATTTATCTAACTCTGTGTCTCTACAGTTTTCGAAAGTTCTTAGCCGCAGCATCCACATTTCTCTATGCGTCCCTATCCTAGGCTACAACCAAATCCTACCCTGTCCCATCTCTCCCATGTCCCTTCCTTCATTGTCCACCCACCTTGGTCCTTGGTCTTCCACCGGATGTTTCCCAATCGGTTTCTCCCAATTTCTAGTTTCTCCAATTCCAACCACGTCCCCTTCCCATCCCAGCCTTCTCGATTTTATAACCTTAACTATATCTGGACATTATTTCTCGTTATGCCATCTCCGCTGTGACCTCATCTTCTTTTGGCCTATAAATGCTGCGAACAGTGTGACCAAACGTCCCGTCTTTAGGTGCTCTGTCCCAAAAATGTCTTCGGGACACCCTACGGTCCCGTTTTTTTTAATATTTAGGACATTTCGAAATTTTTTTTTCAAAATTTTTTCAATTTAGTTGTAAAAAAAAGGTATACCATTTGTCCCGGTTTGGTGTTTTCGAAATATGGTCACCCTAGTCATCGATCAACATGAAAAATAATTGTTTTATATATTTTAATTTTGATCCTCTTTTATGAGATAAGCCCCTTTACTGCATAATAACAGGCGTTACTCAATTACAAAGTCGATTTAAATTCTTCTCGAATATTATTATCCTTCGTGATTAGAGATCTTAAGTATTTAAATATTTTTATACTTTTTCAAATTCTACATTTTGTATGTTAATTGTATGTAAGTCGTATCCATATCATAATTCTTGAATTTTTTTGTTTAATTACATTTCGGTTGATTTTTCCCCAATTTCTCTAATCATATGTCTCTCTTCCAGTCCAATTCATTTACCTATCAATGTGGCATAAGGAAATAAATTTCTTAATTGGCTAGAACACTCCATTTTTTAAAATTTTAAATAGAGGGAGAGAGAGAGGTTCTAATTATATATATATATATCTGTTTCTATGACAACAAAAAAGTAAACAAATTACATACATACAAATACTCTCCTTTATATATATTTCTGGAAAATGGAACACCCACAGCTCAGCTCAGGAGTTACCTAAGATTCTAATTTCTTTTTTATTTTTCATCATTTGAGGTACCCTTAACCTCAGAAAAATTTGGTTACCTTACTCCTTGTAGTTTAGGCTCTGGAGTTTTTTGCGTACAGACGGACACTATCGTATTAAATATATAGATTATTTCAATTATATTCTCTTTGTTTGGATATACAGACGAGAAATGAAAGTTACAAAAGAAATATAAAGTACCGCACAATTTTTCACGGCTTCGGGCCGCGGGTTGGCGAAGCCTCGTCTAGAATAATCTGTGGTAAAGAATTGCTGCTTAAGAAATTGAGTCATTAGTATAGATATAGATGGATGAAAACTTTAAATTAAATTATATAAAAACATTATCAATATTGTTAAAAATTATATAAAGAAACAACACTCAACAGATAGATTTAATTTTTACTATCTCGCCAGAGAGATAGTATTACGAGCACGAAAATTTTCGATGTCGAGATTTTGATGTTTTTATACGTTTTGAAGGTCCCTGAGTCATTTTCACTAAGGTTGAGAAAAAGGTCTCTATTTCTCTGTGTGTATGTGTGTGTGTCTTTTTAACAATTTTTGCCAATCACGCGCCAGCACGTGACGTGGTGGCTTCAACAAAGAGCCAAACGCGCTGGTTTATTTAATATTATTTATTAATTTTAATTTATAAGTAATTTATAATTAATTAAATTGAATTTAAATATAATATATCTTAATTAATCCAATTCAAATTTGCGAGATAGTCGAGTGGAGATACTCCAGATATTTTTTCACATAATGTTATCACATAAATGGTATATTATATATTCCATTATAATATCAAAAGTATATACAACCTTAAGGTTTAATTAAACCCGGAATCCTAAGATAATCCGATGTTTACAGGTCATTACTGGAGAGGGGGCAATCGTTTTTAGAAAAATATCGATGATCAGGTCACTTAATATAGCGTTAAAAAATGGCGTTGTTAAAATTTGATTGCTCATGGGTTACCTACGTAAGCTACGATAAATTATTTAGATTTATACAAACAAACGACGAGAATAACAATGAAATAATTCATATAATATAATAGAAAAGTTTTAATTCTAGTTTAAATTATTCGAAATTAACTTATTATAATATATATACTAACATTTATTTAATTGCAAATACATAAAAATCTGGAGTGTCTCCACTCGAATATCTCGCATATTTGAATTGGATTAAATAACATATATTAATTTAAATTAAATTAATTAAATTATAAATTAAAATTAATAAATAATATTTATTAAACCAGCGCATGTTTGGCTCTTTTTTGGATTTGCAGTGTTAAAAAATTAATTCTGGTACTTTCAGCGATTCAATCAAGCTGAAATTCTATATATATAGCAGTTTTATACAATTATTAATCATGTGAAAAATTATCAAACATATATCTTTATTTTTACGGTCACTTTACAAGAAAAAAAAATCAAAACGTTGTTGGTAATGACCCTCTTCCGATTGAGCTACATTTCTCAAAAGTTGATAGAAAACTACGAATTTGAATAATGCCCATGTACCAAATTTCATGATTTTAGCTCAAACCGTTTTTGCGTAATCTTGGTTACATACATACACACATACACACAGACAATTTTCTCAACCTTAGTGAAAATGATTCAGGAACCTTCAAAACGTATAAAAAAATCAAAATCTCAACATCGAAAATTTTCGTGATTGCAATACTATCTCTAGCGAGAATGGCGAGATGTAATAATTAAAGATGGATTTTTTCTTCTTTTTATTCTAAGATCCAAATTAAATTAATATTTAATTTCATTATAAGATAATAATTTTATGTGTGTAATAATAAAGAACACAAAAACAATCTAAATAATATAATAAACCGAAATTCTTCTCAAGAAAATGCTGCCATCTTTCTAAGTCTAAATTTCGAAAGTTGTCCTTTAATGTTCAACTAACTGGTTGAATTCTTTCTTATTTCACTTGTTTCGCTTTCACTGCTAAACGTAATTGCGTAAATTATTGCTAAAACTCAACTCTCTCTCTCCCTCTCTCCCCCTTCTCAATGTTGTTGTTTCTTTTTTATTTATCATTATTTTTTTTCATTTTTTATAATTTATAAATCCACTTATTAATACAAATTTTTACTTTCACTTACAATTATAACAGTGAATTCAAGTACATATATAAATGTATATAGATATATATATACTTGTAAATTACAATTAAAGGTATTATTTAATTTTATGTTTCTATTAAAAGTACTGAATAAAAAATTTTGATTTAAAACTATTATTGTATACTTTTTATGATATGTAGGAACTTGTTCTCGGAGAAAAAAAGATTGAATTAAAGTTCTAAATGCCTAGTTACCTAGTTTTAATTCAATTTTGAATTTTCCAATAGATACATATTTACATTGAGTGTTATTATCACTAAATAATTTTTTATTTTTTTTAAATTGTTTATTTACAAAAATTTTTTAAAGTTTAATCAAAATTATAAAAATTAAAGGTCAAATTTATAAATTAAAAATTATTGAAAATGACTCAGGGACGTATAAAAACATCAAAATCTCAATATCGAAAATTTTCGTGATCGCAATACTATCTCTGGCGAGATAGTAATAAAATCTGGAGTGTCTCCGCTCGACTATCTCGCAAATTTAAATTGGATTAAATATCATATATTAATTTAAATTAAATTAAATTAAACTAAATTATAAATTAAAATTAATAAATAATATTTATTAAACCAACGCATGATTGGCTCTTTGCTGATGGCACCACGTCACGTGTTGGCGCGTGAGATTTGCAGTGTTAAAAAATTAATTCTGGTACTTTCAGCGATTCAATCAAGCTGAAATTCTATATATAGCAGTTTTATACAATTATTAATCATGTGAAAAATTACCAAACATATATCTTTATTTTTACGGTCACTTTCAATAGGTATATTAAATGCTTCATTTTCTTTTTGTTTCCTTATTTATTTTTTAATTTAATCATTAAATTAATTATATATGTTATTGTATATGTTACAATATTCCCTAGTATCAATTTTATTAAGTATACGTTTTTATCGTATAATTAATTATACGAATGGTGTATAATGACATGTAAGGAAATTTAAAGATGGAGACATGTGATATGTTATAAAACTAAAATTAACCTTTTTAAAGTTTTATAAAATGATAGTTAAACTTAAAAAATAAACATTTAATAAGGTTATATTAAATTAATCGATTTATTTATTAGTTCTATACGTCTTACATATTTACTAATTTCTATAGATTCCTTAGGATATCAATCAACCTCCCCATGTGCCCAAGGGAATTAAAAGATTCTTGGACTCACCAACCACATTCTTACAAAGGGCTCCATCCTGGGCCACTTCTATACTCTGCCAACTTCATCAAGGCTTCTATATATATTGGTTGCCTATTGAAATATTAGAAAAAGAAAAGCTGTTATATACAAAGTTTCAACAAAATACTTAACTATCCTAATATATCACTCCCTGGGTATATGTCAACATTTCGGTCCCATAAGAGGTCCTATTTTGGGGGAGTGTCGTGATACGGGTCCCTATCGTCAACAATGGTTGGAAAAAGAAGATAGACAAATTTGTGTTTAAAATTTCTGTTTTTCTACTGGCTGCCCGAGGACTCTAATCTGAAAAGTTTCCGACATGACCAAGAAAAACAATGTTTTTCAATTTTTTTATTTTGCTATATTTTTCAACATAATCTCCATCAAGACTGATACATTTCTCATAACGGTGTTCTAATTAATTTAATTAATTAATTAATAAATAAATAAATAAATTATTTAATTAATTAATAAATTATTTAATTAATAAATAAATTATTTAATTAATTAATTAAATTTGATTTAATTTAATTTAAGTCTCATCAACAGTTATGAAACGACGCAAAAATTCGTTTGGATTACACCCACAGCGCCAAATTGTCGTTAGAAATGGTTTTTCGAAGCAATTTTTGGTCTAACGTTAGGAAATGCGGCACTCACATTGCACATAGCTTTCCATATTCAAATGGTTTTGCAAAATATTTCGCACACGTTCAGCTGACATCGTACAGGTCTCAATTATCTTGAATTTTGAAAAATAAAACAAAAAAAAATTGAAAAACTCGTTCTTCTTGGTCAGGTCGGAAACTTTTCAGACCACCCTCCTATTATATTTTTATCCAATCAGCCAGCATAATTATAAAACTATATCAGTTTCAATATATATAATTTCCGTCGTATGTATGTGATGTCTCTTACATTATGAAGTTAGTTACAAATTGTCAAAATTATTAATTTGTAACTATCTTCATTGTATTAAGACTAGAATCCGCCTGTCCCTCTAAGAAGAGTTTTATATATAAAGGGCATTTTTTTTTTGCTTTTTGTGATTGGTATATTCCATTTAGATAAACGAACGTATTTTGACAAATTAATGTTGTTGTCAATTATATTATATATTAATTAAGAATTTATAGAATTCTTTCTCAAAAGAATGGGGACAGGTTGAAATCATTACTGATTATACAGGAAGGGAAGGAATGTGTTACATACTCTTTTTTTCTTTCGTTCCGATTTTTGTTTTCTTTCTATTTTTTTCCTGTGTAAAGGTTTCACGGTTGGTGGATTTTATTAAAAGGTGTTGTTTTCGCTTTGATAACAGGACTGAACAATTTATTACGACGTGATTATAACAATAATTATATTGAAGGAACATTTAATACATACATATATATATATAAAGAATAATTTTATCTTTTTTCAATTATAAATGAAATATTCCAACTTAAATTATAAGTAGTGATCTTAAAAATTCTTGGTTTAGCAACCACTCTTCTTTCCATTATTCTATTCACATTTTTTTATCGATTGTTAGCATTTCCACATAAAAATCCATTTTTTCAAAAAAAAAACAAAAAACAAATCATTAAATAAGCTAGTTAGATTTTTACCTGACTTTTAGTATCTTATATGATAGTATCGTATTATACTTCAAATAACTTACAAATTTTTTTTTTTTCCATTAAATGAATTTTCATTAAACTTTCTTCTATTGGTAATAAATGTCGTAATTTTCCCGATTTTATAACTCTAATATATGTTTAGATAATCACAGCAATATTAAGTAAACAAATGTTTCAATAAAATTAAAGAGTATAATAGAATACATTATAATTTCAATATAATTATTTTATTTATATAATTTATAGCTTCTTGGATGAGAGATTGGAATGTCTAACCATCGTCGATCCGCATCCGAATTTACATTAGCTTCCGAGTTTTTTTACAAATTATATGGAAACAGAATATATGGGTTTAATATCACTTGTAAATGCTTTAGATCAGGGGTCCGCAGGCACCAGGTTACCCACGAAGCCTTTTCAAGTGCCCGCGAAGCCATTTCAAGTGCCCGCAAAGCCATTTTCAAGTGCCTGCATTCAAATTACTAAGAGACTGCTTTTCAATTTTTCCAATATCGTTCTAAAATAAGTTGACCTGTGGTCAGGTCCGAACCGACCGACGGTTTGAAATAAATTAATTTCCAGCTACAGAAACAATTTCAAATAATTTTAATATATCTATTAATGTAATAAAAAACAGATATGGATAGAACATAAATATTTTTAATTTTATTTTATTTATAATATGTAGCTGAAGTAGCCGGCGTTGCCCGGCGTTATCCGAGGCTGTGACGTCATGAAGGACTGGGTGACGTCATATAATTTTAAATTAAGAAAAACATAATGAAGATGATTTTTCCCGAGGATAAAACCAATATATTCGTGGTGATATGTAAAAAAATCTCCTCATGTGAAATTTGGTGTGAAAATAACCCTTCCCTTCCTATCGTCGATCACTAATACTACCACTTCCGGTTTCCGGATTTGCATCAAAAGTTGATCAATTCATCCCACTGATGCATTAAGTAAATATACCAAATTTCATCAAAATCCGTTGAGTCGTTCAGGCTGTACACATCTATACGGACGGACGGACGGACAGACATCATGCTAAAAATACTTTTTTCTGTTAAGAAAATGCATGATTCGCGGAGATATGTAAAAATCTCCACATGTGAAATTTGGTGTGAAAACAATACCTCCCTTACTATCGTCGGTCGGTAAAAAGGTAAAATGTTTTTGCGATAAGGCTCTTAAACATTTTCGATTTTTCAATTTGGCTCCAAGTATCACCAAGTGTGCTCACCCTTGTTATATTATTTCAGAAATGTGCCCGACTATTGAAAAAGGTTACCAACCCCTGCTTTAGATTGAAATGACAAGGTGTCCATAGGATTGTCCGTTTAACTCCTTAAAATATAAATTTTTATTATTACATGGAAATTATTCTAGAATATTATTATTAAACCTCATCAGATTGCATTCAAAATTTATATAGAAAGAGTGATAATCTAAAGCACTGATTGCGAACCTTTTTGAGAAGTGGGTCATATTTTGATCATTATTTTTACCGACCGACGATAGTAAGGGAGGTATTGTTTTCACACCAAATTTCACATGTGGAGATTTTTTTATATATCACCACGAATCATGCACTTTGTATTGGTTTTATCCTCGAGAAAAATCATCTTTATTAGTTTTTTCTTAATTTAAAATTATATGACGTCATCCAGCCATTCATGACGTCACAGCCTGGTCTTACATATATATTATAAATAAAATAAAATTAAAAAAATGTATGTTATATCCATATCTGTTTTTTATTACATTAATAGATATCTTAAAATTATTTGAAATTGTTTCTGTAGCTGGAAATTAATTTATTTCAAACTGTCGGTCTGTTCAAACCTGGCCACTGGTCAACTTATTTTTTTAAGAACCAAATTGAAAAAATTTAGAAAAAACTGGATTAGATTTATGAATTAATTTGCATATATAAAAAAATATTTTGGAAATAGTTCCTCCAACTGAAAAATATACTAGAACCAAAGAAGGTTGAGATATATAAAATGTTAATTGGGTATGTAACTAATGTATTACTTACTAAATTTTTTTTAGAATTAAAATAGAAATTCATACTAGAAAAGAATTGTTTAACGTAATTTGTTAAGAACACAGCAAAAAAAAGCATAACTCATCGATAACTCATCTCATTTTCATTAAGATCTTTGAATAAAATTAAGCTTATTGATTTAATAGAATTAATAGAATTAAACTTATTGATTCGATTTAAGATGTATTCTAAAACACCACTAATTTTAAAAATTAATATTTGTTTATTTTCTAAACAGAAAAAAGTATTTTTAGCATGATGTCTGTCCGTCTGTCCGTCCGTCCGTATAGATGTGTACAGCCTGAACGGCTCAACCGATTTTGATGAAATTTGGTATCTTTACTTAATGCATCAGTGGGATGAATTGATCAACTTTTGGTGCAATTCCGGAAACCGGAAGTGGTAGTATTAGCGATCGACGATAGGAAGGAAAGGGTTATTTTCACACCAAAGGAGATTTTTTTATATATCACCACGAATCATGCACTTTGTATTGGTTTTATCCTCGAGAAAAATCATATTTATTAGTTTTTTCTTGATTTAAAATTATATGACGTCATCCAGCCATTCATGACGTCACAGCCTGGTCTTGCATATATATTATAAATAAAATAAAATTAAAAATGTTTATATTTATTATTTATGTATCCATATATGTTTTTTATTACATTAATAGATATATGAAAATTATTTGAAATTGTTTCTGTAGCTGGAAATTAATTTATTTCAAACAGTCGGTCGGTTCGGACCTGGCCACAGGTCAACTTATTTTAGAACCATATTGAAAAAAAAAATCGAAAATGTTCAAAAGTTTAACCACAAAATCATCTTACCTTTTTTTTTCTTTTTTTTTTTTTTGAGTATTTATTCTCTTTTTTGACATTAAAAAAATTTATAAAAATCAAAGTATGGGTTAGTTAAAAAGCTTGGGTGGGTCAGTGTCATAGGTTCGCCATTACTGATCTAAAGGAACAAATTTTTAAAAAAAACCGACGATAGTAAGGGAGGTATTGTTTTCACACCAAATTTCACATGTGGAGATTTTTTTATATATCACCACGAATCATGCACTTTGTATTGGTTTTATCCTCGAGAAAAATCATCTTTATTAGTTTTTTCTTAATTTAAAATTATATGACGTCATCCAGCCATTCATGACGTCACAGCCTGGTCTTACATATATATTATAAATAAAATAAAATTAAAAAAATGTATGTTATATCCATATCTGTTTTTTATTACATTAATAGATATCTTAAAATTATTTGAAATTGTTTCTGTAGCTGGAAATTAATTTATTTCAAACTGTCGGTCTGTTCAAACCTGGCCACTGGTCAACTTATTTTTTTAAGAACCAAATTGAAAAAATTTAGAAAAAACTGGATTAGATTTATGAATTAATTTGCATATATAAAAAAATATTTTGGAAATAGTTCCTCCAACTGAAAAATATACTAGAACCAAAGAAGGTTGAGATATATAAAATGTTAATTGGGTATGTAACTAATGTATTACTTACTAAATTTTTTTTAGAATTAAAATAGAAATTCATACTAGAAAAGAATTGTTTAACGTAATTTGTTAAGAACACAGCAAAAAAAAGCATAACTCATCGATAACTCATCTCATTTTCATTAAGATCTTTGAATAAAATTAAGCTTATTGATTTAATAGAATTAATAGAATTAAACTTATTGATTCGATTTAAGATGTATTCTAAAACACCACTAATTTTAAAAATTAATATTTGTTTATTTTCTAAACAGAAAAAAGTATTTTTAGCATGATGTCTGTCCGTCTGTCCGTCCGTCCGTATAGATGTGTACAGCCTGAACGGCTCAACCGATTTTGATGAAATTTGGTATCTTTACTTAATGCATCAGTGGGATGAATTGATCAACTTTTGGTGCAATTCCGGAAACCGGAAGTGGTAGTATTAGCGATCGACGATAGGAAGGAAAGGGTTATTTTCACACCAAAGGAGATTTTTTTATATATCACCACGAATCATGCACTTTGTATTGGTTTTATCCTCGAGAAAAATCATATTTATTAGTTTTTTCTTGATTTAAAATTATATGACGTCATCCAGCCATTCATGACGTCACAGCCTGGTCTTGCATATATATTATAAATAAAATAAAATTAAAAATGTTTATATTTATTATTTATGTATCCATATATGTTTTTTATTACATTAATAGATATATGAAAATTATTTGAAATTGTTTCTGTAGCTGGAAATTAATTTATTTCAAACAGTCGGTCGGTTCGGACCTGGCCACAGGTCAACTTATTTTAGAACCATATTGAAAAAAAAAATCGAAAATGTTCAAAAGTTTAACCACAAAATCATCTTACCTTTTTTTTTCTTTTTTTTTTTTTTGAGTATTTATTCTCTTTTTTGACATTAAAAAAATTTATAAAAATCAAAGTATGGGTTAGTTAAAAAGCTTGGGTGGGTCAGTGTCATAGGTTCGCCATTACTGATCTAAAGGAACAAATTTTTAAAAAATTGTATGTATATTTTAAATTTTTTCTAATTACCTTTTTCTACAATCACAAAATTATTTTATTTTTTATTTAAATTGAGATTTACTATTTTTTAAAAAAAGAGATATAATAATATTATGAAAATAAATATCTATTTGAATCACTTCTATATATATATAGAGTGATTTTTAAGTAAAGCCTTAAATAAATTTCAAAATTTTATTAACACATAAAAAAGATAAAGAGAATAAAAAAATAATATTTTTATGAAATGAAGTTAAACAAATCAATTAGCAAGTTTTAGAAATAACAAAAATTATTTAACAAAGAAACGAATCATTGGAAAATTTTGATAAGATATCAAAAGTGAATACATTCACCTTTGTTCTTTTATCTTTATTACTATCTCGCCAGAGGTAGGTTTGAGCTAGAATAATGAAATTTGGTACATGGGCATTATTCAAAATTCGTAGTTTTCTATCAACTTTTGAGAAATGTAGCTCAACCGGAAGAGGGTCATTACCTACAACGTTTTGATTTTTTTTCTTCTAAAGTGACCGTAAAAATAAAGATATATGTTTGATAATTTTTCACATGATTAATAATTGTATAAAACTACTATATATAGAATTTCAGCTTGATTGAATCACTGAAAGTACCAGAATAAATTTTTTAACACTGCAAATCACACGCCAAAAAAGAGCCAAACATGCGCTGGTTTAATAAATATTATTTATTAATTTTAATTTATAATTTATTATTAATTAAATTTAATTTAAATATAATATATTATGTTATTTAATCCAATTCAAATTGCGAGATAGTCGAGTAGAGACACTCCAGATTTTTTTGATTTTTTTAAAATTTTTATTTTATAATATTTTATAAATTTTTATAAATTATAAATTTATAAATTAATAAATAAATTTATTATTTTAAATCTAAAATATTAATTGATTAATTAAATTTTTTTTTATTTTTTCTAATTTTAAAAATAAAAATATTTCTTATTCATCTTTCATTAAATAACTATCTATTGTTATGTAATACATTAAAGGGTAATATGCTTCAAAATTATTTTAGATTATTATTATTATTAGCTAGTTAAGAATTATTTTTTTTTATCAATTAATTTTTTTGTTTTGTTACTAGCTACTATATTTTATCTTGAGCTAAGTTAAAATTATAATTTTGTTAATTGGTCTAACTTTTTCATTATTAAAAAAAAATAATTCTTTTTTCTTATCATTTTGAAATAACCAATAGAAAAGTGAAAGTGAAATTCTTTTTATTTAAATGGTATAATTAAATTAAAAACTTTTTTATTATCAATTGTTAACAAATGTTCGATTCATTATTTTCCAACATTTTAAAACAGTAATTATTTAAATGTACATTATCAAAACTTTAATATTGGCCAGCAAAAATTATCCCACATTAAAAATGTTAACCTTTCGTTAGTAATTTATTCATAATTATTAAAAAAAAATTAGATAAAAAGGTAAATGTTTGAAAATTGTCTAGTAGAAAACGATATAATAACAAATCAAAGTAATTAAGGCAATTATTTGAAAACTATGCGTTTAGATAACTAAAGAGTTCATGATTTTAGAATATATATTTTTTTAATATTTTTGAATATACTATTTACTATGAGGAGTTATTTCTGGGTTATTTCCATAAAAAAAAATTATAAAAATTCTCTTGATGAAGTCACCAAAATGGGCACCGAAACTTCAAGACTCAAATCCTAAAATAAAACATGAAAATTACTTCTCATAAAAATATAAACTTTGACAGTAACTTAATCGAACATATTAGTATATGTCGTAGGCAGATAGCAATTTTAGGAAAATAATATTTGCCTAGACAAAAGCCATTTGGCTAAATCTTTGTTGGGCAAATGCTCTCACAGTGCAATCTCAATAAACAAGTATAGTTTGTTCGTTGTTTTTAAATAAATATGTTGGTGAAATGGCTCAATCAATAACGAAAGTCATTAAGATTCATGTTGAATCCATTTAATTTTAAGGATAGTTTATTATAAACAAAATATATTTAACAATCTTGTCAAAGAATTCGAGAATAAGTAATATTTTTTCCCAATTTGTTTATATCTTTTTTTAAAAATATTCGTTTCCTTATTAAATTGTTTTAATTGATTAAAAGATTTTTAGGAAATAAATAATATTTGGGTATTTTTTTTCTGTTTCTTCCCTCCCACTTTTTTTTCCAGGTTTGCTACTTTTACTTGCAAGAACGGAATACAAAGAAGGCCTACGAATACACTGATCGTGTGTCTTGTTATCTGTCATCGGTCCAATAAATGTCCGACATTTTCTGAGTTATTTTCCTAGTCAAATTGAAATGAAATAATAATTAAAACTATTTGGCAAAGCAAATGGCTTTTGCCTAGGCAAATGCTATTATCCTAAAATTGTCTACGCCATACATATATTCAAAGAGAATAGTTTAATAAATTTAGTTTCTTTTTAAATAAGCGGGAGTGTCCTCCCCTAGACTTTCCCGCATATAAATAGGTATAAAGAGTTGTGATTGAATATTTAGAATGTGTAAACTTGGTATTGATAAAGAGCCAGTTCGTATTAGTTTATTGGTGTCAAATTTGATATTTGGTAACATTTATATATATATATATATATAGAATAAAGTGCTGCTTCCGGTTAACTGATATTTTAAATGTAAAAAAAACAGATATGGATATACATAATATAAATATTTTTAATTTTATTTTATTTATAATATATAAGGGCTGGCTGTGACGTCATGAAGTGCTGGGTGACGTCATATAATTTTAAATTAAGAAAAAACTAATGAAGATGATTTTTCTCGAGGATAAAACCAATACAAAGTGCATAACACGTGGAGATATGTCCTCACGTGAAATTTGATATGAAAATAACCCTTCACTTCCTCTCTTCGATCGGCAATACTAGCACTTCCGGTTTCCGGATTTGCACCAAAAGTTGATCAATTCATCCTACTGATGTATTAAGTAAATATACCAAATTTCATCAAAATCCGTTGAGCCGTTCAGGCTGTACACATCTATACGGACGGACGGACAGACATCATGCTAAAAATACTTTTTTCTGTTAAGAAAATGCATGATTCGTGGAGATATGTACCTAAAATATCCATAAGTGAAATTTGGTGTGAAAACAATACCTCCCTTACTATCATCGGTCGGTAAAAAAGAAACGCTACTTGTATAGGTAAAATGTCACTTCCGGTAGTCAGATCATGATGAAATTTGGTATCTGAATTTTTTTCATATTTTTAAATCTATATACAAAATATGAAGCAAATATCTCGAAGCAAACTGGTATTTTACTTGAAAGGTAAACGCAACCAGTGTAGGTAAAGTACCACTTCCGGTTTACCGATTTTGACGAAATTTTGATAGAAATCTACAAACTGTGAATAATATCGGTGTACCAAATTTCGAAGTCCTAGCTTGAATTAGTTTTTGAGTAAATTTGCTTACAGACATTACATACATACATACATACATACATACACACACACAGACATAATTCGAAAAATGGTACTTTCCGACTCAGGGAGGTCTAAAACGTCAAGATCTATCGAAATCTCGAAGTCGAAATTTTTGACGATTCCAATACTTCCCTTATACGAAGTATTCGGGAAAGTAAAAAAGAAACAAATAACATAATAGTGTTAATCATAAAAAATATTTATTTTTTTTTATTTTTATCCTTTTGAATTATTTTGAATAAAATACCCTTATTTAATGAGTTAACAATTAATAAATGTAGTGTTTACTATATATACTAAAAGTTATTATTTATATTAATTACATTAATGTATAGAAGGATATTTTTAAGAAATATGAATACACGTGTTGTCTGTGCACCTTGAAACTTTTTAAATATTTGATGAATAAATGAATATTTATCAAGGCATGTGACATTGATACTCAAGAAAGGCAGACAAACATTCTGGTGAACACCTCCATTTAATACATTTGCATACTAATCCATTAGATAGATAAATGGATGTTATATTTATAGACTATTTATTATTGATAAAATAATAATTATTTTACCTAGATATATCTAATATCTAATTGATTTATCTTTTAAATTTTTACCGACCGACGATAGTAAGGGAGGTATTGTTTTCACACCAAATTTCACATGTGGAGATTTTTTTATATATCACCACGAATCATGCACTTTGTATTGGTTTTATCCTCGAGAAAAATCATCTTTATTAGTTTTTTCTTAATTTAAAATTATATGACGTCATCCAGCCATTCATGACGTCACAGCCTGGTCTTACATATATATTATAAATAAAATAAAATTAAAAATATTTATCTTATATTCATATCTGTTTTTTATTACATTAATAGATATATTAAAATTATTTGAAATTGTTTCTGTAGCTGGAAATTAATTTATTTCAAACAGTCGGTCTGTTCAAACCTGGCCACTGGTCAACTTATTTTTTTAAGAACCAAATTGAAAAAATTTAGAAAAAACTGGATTAGATTTATGAATTAATTTGCATATATAAAAAAATATTTTGGAAATAGTTCCTCCAACTGAAAAATATACTAGAACCAAAGAAGGTTGAGATATATAAAATGTTAATTGGGTATGTAACTAATGTATTACTTACTAAATTTTTTTTAGAATTAAAATAGAAATTCATACTAGAAAAGAATTGTTTAACGTAATTTGTTAAGAACACAGCAAAGAAAAGCATAACTCATCGATAACTCATCTCATTTTCATTAAGATCTTTGAATAAAATTAAGCTTATTGATTTAATAGAATTAATAGAATTAAACTTATTGATTCGATTTAAGATGTATTCTAAAACACCACTAATTTTAAAAATTAATATTTGTTTATTTTATTTTATTTGAATATGTATTTTATTTGAAATAATTTGCAGTAGAGCGCTCACCTCTGCACTCCCCGCTCGCCCCTCTTCTTGCCCCTCCGCCGCCTGAACTCACCTCCTCTTGCAGGCCGGCTGACTCGAACGTATTCAGTTCCCCTACCTTGCTGAGTGTAGGACCCCGAACGGCCTCTCCACTGAAATCATCCCTTAATCAGTCGCTAATCAAGAATTAATTGTAATTTTATTATTTATTTTTATTAATTAAAAGGAAGATTAGTGAACTTTAAAAAAAAAAAATATTTCAATAAAAATTAAATTTTATAAAGTGCATTTTTATAATTTTTTATTCATATACCCAAATAAATTTATAAATTTTTCATTCAAATCTTTGAAAAGAATTAATCTTAAATATTCTATGAGATCTCATTAATTAAATTTTATTAAAAGTTAAATCAAAATTATTTAAAAATTAAAAAATCATATACAAAATTTTATTTTTCTTTAAATATATTTATTGAAACATTTTTTAAATTTCAATATATATATTAATCCTATTATAAAACTTATTTATTTAAAAAATAGGAAGATGTGTTGATTATTTTCAAAATTCATATAATATAATTATAAATCAAAAAAATATAAATTTCTTATATACATATAGGAATATATAATTTTAAATATTCTATATAAATATTCTTTGTAATCTCATTATCGCACTCACCGTTCCTTTCCAATCTCATATGAATATTGTTTTGTCAATTTCATATTATTATAAAACTTTTGAAAAATGAATAATATATTTCTATTACCTACTCGTATATATCAATTAAACAGAATAAAATCTTCGTGAAATTAATAATATAATCATAATTAGTTTTCTGATCTTTTCTAAGATATTTTTATTATATGTCTATTAAATGGGTATTATAACTTATTATAATCATGGTTCTATATAGGATGTAAAATAATTTTTAATATTACAGAAATAAGATAATATTTTTAAAAATCTATCCACTTTTTTAATCCTATTAATATTATTTATTTTTTTCAATCTTATTTTTTTATTTCCTGTATATAATATAAATATCTAATCTTAATTATTTTTTTCTTTTTCGAGGCGAGAGTGATGGACATCCATTCAAGTCTACGAGCTGTTCTTCGAGTTTAATCTGCGAGAAATATCAACCCTTTATTAACTCCGAGGTCAGTATTTATTATTAATTTTATTTTTAATTCAATTTAAATTTATTGATTATAAACTAATAAGTTATTTTTCTTCTTCTATTTCATGTTTCAATCTTCGTTCCTGCTACTGAATGTTGATTTGAATTCTTGATTATCTTCTCCATCCTTCATGACGATGAAATGATTTAAATTCAGCTCTCCAAATGTAAGTAATAATCGTTATTTATTTAGCATGGCGCACTTTAAAATAGAAAATGTAAATATAATATTTAAAGTAAAGTTTAATATAATATAGAAAGTATAATTAAATTATAAAGATTTTTTGCTTTTGATAATATTCATTAGGAGATTATAGAGAAATATATTAAATTATATGACAGAATTTAGTGAGATTAGGGAATTTCAGAGTACATCTTTCAAGATGAAGAATTGATAAAGGAGACAGAAGAGACAAAGGTATTTTTAGAATTAGTAGGTTTCGATGCGTTATACTGGGAATGTGGCTATTTTTTGATATATATATATATATAGTTGTTAGGAATTTTCAGGTGGTTGCCTCCTACATCCATGCATGTTCTCATCCTACTAATTCATAGATTAGATTAGAATTAATAAATAAATAAAATGTGGGTGGATAAGGCAAATGCCATGCTATTATTTAAGGGATGGTTTGCATGAATTGCATGTCAGGTCTGAATTGTGCCTTTTTGTATTACTGAGAGTGTATTTGAGGTGGATTGGATGAACGGACATTCGGGAAGGTAATTCAGCATAGTTCCGAAATGGGAATAGCCTGAACAGGAACAAATTGTTGGTTACCTTTTGAGCGCAGGGCTTTTTCGATTAGCATGGGCCTTCCATCCCTATTGATGAAGGCTATGCACTCCCTTACTAGGTAGGTTTTATTTCAGGTTGCCCCGAATGTCGCGATTTCATTTCGAAATCCAAAAAATCAAAGGCACTCTCAGCTGATTCAAAGAGGCTACAGACCAAACGCCTTATTTTTTTTAATCTTTTTTTTTAAGGCAAATTTTCTTTATTATTACTTTTTCTAAATTTCGGAAGGCGAGGCTTGGAAGGGCTAATTTATGGGGAAAGGAGGAGGCCCTATTAAATATTCAATTGTTTTTTTTTAATTTAATTAATAATAAAAAAATAATTGAATATCGCGATTATTTTCTTTAACTTTTTATTTTCATTTTGAAATATAGGTACAATTTCATAATTTAAACTTTGATATATTTTAAATATTTTACTATATAGGTAGAATTAATTATTATTATAATTTCTCAATTTAAAATTAAAATGCAAACATCACAAAAAAAAATCATATATATTGTGAAAAAATATAACTCTTTTTCATTATTATTTCTTTTTAACTTACCAAATATAAAAATATTTTATTCTTTTTTATTATGGAAATTATTTCATATGAATATAAATATATTGTAATCGAATATATCTATACTCAATAATAATTTAATATTAATAAATTATCAAATTTTTTTCTTATCATTGTACTGATAAATCATATTTGGAAAGAAATAAAATATAGTTAAGCTTATTTAAAAAATCAACTTAATGTATAATTTTTGTTAATTATAAACAAGTGGTACAACTTATTTTAAATAAATAAATAAAATTAGATCTCCTAAAATTTTTTTTAATTTTGATTGATCAAATATTCTTATTCTTTAGCTGACTTACAAATCCCATACGATCATTTTGCTTATTCTTATGTGTATTCTGTCCCAGTGTACCCGCAAGAATTCTCCGGGAGATAAAAATGTCTCGGTTTACATAAATAATAATATCATCCGTGAATAAACCCAATATTATTCAATTTTTACCGACCGACGATAGTAAGGTATGTATTGTTTTCACACCAAATTTCACATGTGGGATTTTTATATATCTCCACGAATCATGCATTTTGTATTGGTTTTATCCTCGGGAAAAATCATCTTCATTAGTTTTTTCTTAATTTTAAATTATATGACGTCAACCAGCCCTTCATGATGTCACAGCCAGCTACTACTTATATATTATAAATATAATAAAATTAAAAATATTTATGTTATATGCATATCTGTTTTTTATTACATTAATAGATACATTTAAATTATTTCAAATTGTTTCTGTAGCTGGAAATTAATTTACTTCAAACCGTCGATCGGTTCGGACCTGGCCACAGGTCAACTTATTTTATTTTAGTATAGGAATTAATGTTAAAAATTAATTGAATGAAATTACAACAAAAACGATAATATGTTAAAAATGTATCGTTCAATTAAAGTATAAACTATAAAAATAATCATTAGGAATAAATTATTTATCTTTTATTTTACTTTTTTATCCTATTCAACACGTGCTATACTCTTATCAAAACATTTAATTCATATCATACGATAATATATTATTTATATTGATATTTTATATATATATATGTATATATATACTTACATTATAAGTATTTTTCTATTTTAATGCTTAGAAATCAAAAAAAAAAAACAAAAATAATCAGACGATAATATCAGATACTTTAACATATAAATATAAACATTATTTAACTAAATTAAATATTTTTTATTATTTATATGTAATATACAAAATAAATATAAATTAATCATATAAATTATGTACTACTATACAAAAATATATGTATTAATTTTTTTAATTAAAATATTAAAATTAATATTTACTATTTAATTAATAATAAGTTATAAGTTTTTCAAGAATTAAAATAATAGATATATATTATTACTAGCTGCTCCGAGCGCCTACCAGGCGCTCTTCACACCTAGACGGGGGCTCCGCCCCCTGTAACCCCAAGTGATACATAGTATTTGGTTGAAAGTAGTAAAAGGTTTTCATCCATTTTGTTTCAATCAGTATATTACATAAAACATTCATTTCTTTTCGTGTGTTTATTTAAAATATATTTTAATTTAATCAGTAAATTAATTATATATATATATATATATTATTATTGTATATGTTATATCTATCTATCTACGTGGCTCAAAGATACTCGAAAGTTCTTGGCCGCAACAACCACATTTCCCCAAGTGTCCCTATCCTGAGCCCCTGTTCCATCTCTCTTACGCCCCTTCCTACGCGTTCTTGGTCTTCCAAGCGGACGTTTTCCAATCCCCGCCTATCGCACCCTTCTCGCTTTTATAACCCTAACTATTTCTGAAGATGCATAGAGATCATGCAATTCCTCGTTATGCAGTCTCCGCCATTCCCCGGTGACCTCATTTTTCTTTGGCCAATAAATGCTGGAAAGAATCATATTCTCAAATACTCTGAATCTACTCTCATCTCCCAGGGTCATAGGCCATGCGTCCCACCCATATAATACAATAGGCAAAATAATTGGTTTATATATTTTAATTTTGATTCCTTTTGATAATAATTTTGATGAGATAAGCCTATTTGCATGATAACTGGCGTTTCCCGATTTCAACCTTGATTTAAATTCTTCTCAAATATTATTATCCTTAGTGATTACATTCAATTTTTCTACATATTCAAATTCTACATTTTGTATATTAAGATTTTGTTACTAAATATTTTTACCGACCGACGATAGTAAGGGAGGTATTGTTTCTTATCACTATTAATTTCAATCTGAATTAGAAGAAAATTATAAATTGCCTCCTCTTCCAGCCAATTTACCTATCCAGGCATCTTAATTTCTTAGCACTCCGTTTTTTAAAAATTTAAAATAGAAGGAGAGAAATAGTTTTAAATTATATTCGAATGGTCTATTATATTCTATATATCAGTATTTTTTTCTGAATACCAAGTTGATTTTCAAAATTTTCCATTCGTTATGCATTTGATTGATTACATGTGTTAAAATTTTAAAAAATTCAAATATTCTAATTTTTAATTTTATATAAAATTTAATATTATTTTTTATTAATATCATATCAAAAAAGATAATTTATTAAAAATTAAAAATAAAAAAAGAAGCCTATTAATAAAAAAATATAAAAAAGACATAAATTTAAAACATCTCGTTTATATCATTTGTCTAAAAAAACATATTTTAATTAACCAAGAAATCATTTTTGCACTTAAAATATAGTTGTAATTAATAGTTGAAACAAAAACAAAAATAATATAATTTAGTCATTTTAATTGACGTTTTGAAAATATTTGTGTATTCATAAAACATTAAAAATAATATATTCTGTTTTTTTAACCTTTCACTTTCAAATAGAAAAGAAAAAATATTCAAATATATAGATAAAAATGAAGTTATATATGATCTAAATATTTTATTAAATAAATTAAAATGAAAACTTTTAGAATAAATTATTTAATTGAATTGATATTTGAATATTAGAATTTAAAATAAAAAGTTAAATATTACAATAATTTTTAAATTCTGAGCAATGTGCAGACAAAAACCTTTTTTACCGACCGACGATAGTAAGGGAGGTATTGTTTATATATATATAGATAGTCGACGCTGGGGATGTGTTTTCCCAAGGAAGTGAAAGCTCTTACCTCCCCTCCGATGCCCTAGTAGGGATTAATTTAATTATTTATTATATATTTTAAAGGAACAAATCAAAAAAATATTTAGATCGGATATATTCAACAATTTATGTTGAATAAGATATTCTTAAATTATCATTTTAAATGAATATTTTAATATCATTTTAAATGAATGAATGAATGAAAATTCAAATTTTATATAGTTTTTTATATATGTTTATTTATGCAGAAAAAATTAATTGACATAATTATTAATTTAATAAAATACAATTTAATAATAAAATTTAATTTACTAAAATTAATTTAATAAAATTTAATTTACTAAAATTGATTTAATAAAATTTAATTTACTAAAATTAATTTAATAAAATAAAATAATTTAATAAAATATTAAAATAATAAAAATTAATAAATTTGTAAAAAAAATATATAATACTTTAAAAAAATGTGCCTTTGCGAATTTCGAACTGAGAGTGCAAAGTCATAAGATAACGCCTTAGACCGTTGACCCATGAAACACTTTTGTTTGCAAGTCTACTATTAGAATATATAGACATGTCAAATTTTCGCCACCAGCGCCTCTATGATCTAGTATGGTAACTAAACTATTTTTAATTAATTAGCACCCCCTGGACACACCTTACCAATTAGCGGTTTAATAAAAGAAGTCTGTCATGCCCTGAGACCTACTGAATATGCATAAAAAATTTCATAAGAATCGGTCCAGCCGTTTCGGAGGAGTATGATTTCAAAGTTTTGTGACACGAGAATTTTATATATAAGATATTTGATATAAATTCAAGGTTTTGAAATTTCTTAATAAAGAAAATTATTCTTTTCTCTTAATAGTTTATTCTTAAATTTAATATATATTTATTGAATATTTCCTATTTCATTACAACAGAATAACACAAGCAAAGAAGAATTATTAAAGTAAATAAATATTAATTATGTTAATGTGATTTGACAATCATTTTATTATTTTCATATTTTCATACAACACTACTTTTAAAGTCACCGTTATTTTCTGCATAACTATATTTCCTCATATTGCATGTTTTTTTTATAGTAGGAGGGCAGGTCAATAAGTCCGTGGCTTTTTGAATGAAACGAAAGTTTTAGGATAAAAAATTATTTTATTTTTCAACGTGTTTTTTTTCTGCCCGTTGATAGGGAAGGGAAGATATTGTTTTCACACCAAATTTCACATGTGGAGATTTTTACATATCTCCACGAATCATGCATTTTCTTAACAGAAAAAAGTATTATTTATTCATAATATATTTAATTCTTAAAATTTTAAATAAAAGGGTGGAATGTGCCAAAATTCTAAATGATTTGCTAAATTAACAGAATAGTATTCTTTTGTTATTAAAATCTTCCTGGAAATGTTTTATGACAAGAGGACTTAAAGTTTGGAAAAAGGATGCTGTTCGTCCCAAATTCCATTCCACTCACTAACTTTAGAAATGTTTTTTAAAAAGTATTTTTAACATGATATCTGTATGTTCGTCTATCCATTGTGTGTCTGTAAAGATGTGTATAGCTTGAACGGCTCAACGGATTTTGATAAAATTTGGTATATTTACTTAATGCATCAGTAGCATGAATTCATCAACTTTTGGTGTATATCTGGAAACCGGAAATGGTAGTTTACAAAGAATTAATTTTATATTCATTGTCAGAAATCTTTCACTTAAAATATCGTAATTGATTAATTAAACTAAAAATAAAAACCAAGATAATATAATTTAGTCATTTTAATTTAAGTTTTAAAAATATTTTATTTTGATACTTTATATATATATATTTATATAATATTGTTTGGAAATTAATTTATTTCAAATCTGATGATCCGATGACGGTTCTGTGCCTGGACACAGCTCATTTTTACTTTCCCGCATACTTCGTATAAGGGAAGTATTGGAATCGTCAAAAATTTCGACTTCGAGATTTCGATAGATCTTGACGTTTTAGACCTCCCTGAGTCGGAAAATACCATTTTTCGAATTATGTCTGTGTGTGTGTGTATGTATGTATGTATGTATGTATGTATGTATGTATGTATGTAATGTCTGTAAGCAAATTTACTCAAAAACTAATCAAGCTAGGACTTCGAAATTTGGTACACCGATATTATTCACAGTTTGTAGATTCCTATCAAAATTTCGTCAAAATCGGTTAACCGGAAGTGGTACTTTACCTACACTGGTTGCGTTTACCTTTCAAGTAAAGTACCAGTTTGCTTCGAGATATTTGCTTCCTATTTTGTATATAGATTTAAAAATATGAAAAAAATTGAGATACCAAATTTCATCATGATCTGACTACCGGAAGTGACATTTTACCTATACAATTAGCGTTAGGTGTAAATTATAATATATATAATAGTGTTAAACTATTTTACTTTATAATTTAAATTAATTAGTTTGTTTATTTTTATTGTTGTTAAAACATAATAATAATAACCTAATTACCTATTTATATGCGGGAAAGTCTAGATCAAAATGTGTTTATTAGCCAAAAAGTTTATAAATTACATATTTACAAGATAAATTATCCAAAAACACATACGGGATAAACATTTAAAAAAACATAAAAATAACAAATTTATGCTGAGTACACATTCGTTGTTAGTCTTATTTTTACAATTTAATTATTCTTACACCTTTACAATTTTTACTTTATTTGTATGTTTATATAATTAGACATTAATAAAAGTTTGATGATCCATTTTCAGTAAAAGGCGTATGAAACAAAACCTGAAAATTACTTTTAGCAAAACGAAAAATAAAAGAATTATTTACAATTTATTTGAAAATGTTTTTAAACTTAATTACTATTTTTTTTATCTATTTATATTAATGGTTAAGTGTTATTATTAATTAAGTGGATTTATAAATGGATTTATGATAAAGAACACAAGTTAACACTATGTTTTTACATGTTTAAAATTAATATTAGTTCAACCTTCAGAATTTGGTATTGTCTGAGACTTGCATTTTGTCTTGTCAGGTATAATTCTATTGTATCTCCATAGCCTGTATGGGTCTTCTCCGTCCAGGTAGGGATCATAAAATAGACAATACCTCACACCCATATAATACAACCGACAAAATAATAATTATTAAACAATTATTATTTTATATATTATAATTTTGATCCCCTTTAATAATTGTTTTGATGAGATAAGCCTCTTTATTGTATGATAACAGGCGTTACCCGATTTCAACCTCAATTGAAATGATTAAGTTATGAGCTATTCATTATGCCTATAATAACATAGGTTTGCATGATTTGGTACAATCAGAGTGCTTCAACAATGGAACCTGTTAGAATTTTTGAAAGAATATGCCTTAGAGTCTGCTTGGGCAGTTACAGGTCTTGAGCCGGACTATAGAAAATATATAAGTAATAAAAAAATTTATAACATGGCCGGCATCAGTAGAATTGACTGTTTCATGCTCAAGCTCATTAGAGGTCATTTTAGCAATATTGTTAAAGTTACAGAAAACAATTTTAATATATGGCGCCTGTCTTCCACATGACAATTATTTTAAAAATAAACTTCTGACAGGTTTCGTTCTTCCCGAGGCATTCCCTTACCCGGTATGCAAATGGTTATTTACAGCAGTGCTCCGCAACCGGTGTGACGCGGCACACTGGTTTGCCTTAAAGGAGATACATGAATATAAGAAATTTATATTTTTTTGATTTATAATTATATTATATGCGGATTTCTAAGTTTCATTTGATCGCGGCGGCACACCTGTATCTCCTTTAAGGCAAACCAGTGTGCCGCGTCACACCGGTTGCGGAGCACTGATTTACAGGATAGCAATAATATCCAAATAATTTACCATGTCTTTCGGAAAAAAACGACAAAAAAATAATTTATGATCCCCATCAAGACAAAAAGACCCTTTATAGGCTGAGGAGGTACAATAAGTATTGGTGTTTGGTTATTTTTTTAAAATAAGCTGGAGTGTCTCCACTCGACTATCTCGCAATTTGAATTGGATTAAATAACATAATATATTATATTTAAATTAAATTTAATTAATTATAAATTATAAATAATAAATATTAAACCAGCGCATGTTTGGCTTTTTATTGATGGCACCATGGCACGTGTTGGCGCGTGAGATTTGCAGTATTAAAAAATTAATTCTGGTACTTTCAGCAATTCAATCAAGCTGAAATTTTATATATAGCAGTTTTATACAATTATTAATCAAGTGAAAAATTATCAAACATATATTTTTATTTTTACGGTCACTTTAGAGGAAAAAAAATCAAAACGTTGTAGGTAATGACCCTCTTCCGGTTGAGCTACATTTCTCAAAAGTTGATAGAAAACTATGAATTTTGAATAATGTCCATGTACCAAATTTCATCATTCTAGCTCAAACCGTTTTTGCGCAATCTTGTCTACATACATACACAGAGACATTTTTCTCAACCTTAGTGAAAATGATTCAGGAACCTTCAAAACGTATAAAAACATCAAAATCTCAACATCGAAAATTTTCGTGATCGCAATACTAAGTATCTCTTACGAGATAGTAAAAAGTGATACTCATAAATTTAATTTAATTTTTATTTTATTTTTTTAACTAATACATGTAAATATAATTTATCGCAATTATAGCAATTAAAAAATATAAACCAAATTGTAAATAATTGTATTATTTTTTTTTATAACTTTGTTTTTTCTCTAAGCCTTTTCCTGAATAAATTTAATATACTTAGTATATCATTAGCTGTAAAATAAACATTTTAATTAATATATGAATGCAACTGAAACAATGTAAAAATTTCATTTTCATATAAATTTATTGTAACATCTTCGCTTAACAACGAATGTGATTTATTGCACAATTTTGTTATAAATTGTACATTGTACATATTGTATAAATATGAATCCCACATGTGTTTAGGGATAATAAAACTTCTTTCTATATATATACTCTTTGGCTAAAAAAATCTTTGTTAATTAATATTGTGACTTTTCACTATTAATTTCAAGCCCCATCTCTTTATCTGCCTCAATTAATTTTTTATAATTGGTGAATTCGCGTTTTTTTCATATATCTGCATTAATGAAAATATCTGATCTAATGATGGTCGATTTAGGATGAACCCGCATTGTTATCCTCCTAATATTTCTTCCACATATGGTTCGTAAGTATATGTAATAATAGAGTATAACATTTCTTAATCATTTCATTTTCATATTTTATTTTTATTGCTTGATTTTTATTGAATATTTTTAATTATAATGAAATTTGAGAAAATTCAAAGTGAGAGACTTGAGACAATTTATTAGTGGATTTGAAAATTATTAGTTGCAGCAAGTATATTTTTCTAACAGTTTCTGTTCTGACTGATCTCCATCCAACACCTATTCTCTCCCTATTCTTCAAGTTCCTTTACCTTTGGTCTTCCAAGTGATGGTTTCTCAATTGGTCTGACCATCACTAACCAGTTTTTTGCTTGTCTTTCGCACTCTTTTAATCACATAATCTATATTTAATTTTTTTTTATTAATTTTGATAAAATTAAAACATTCTAATTTTGTTAATGTATATAAATTTCAAATTAAACAGTCATACTCTTTGCCAAGACTCTGAATAATTTGTGTACAAAAATATTGGATGTTCTTAGCGATTTCAGATTTAATCTAATGTTGTTCGATATGGCCCTAATCTCAATTAGAAGAAACTTATAAATTGTGTCTCCTCTTCCATCCCAATCATGTTACATGAGGCATCTACATATCTTAATTTCGCTAGAACACTTTCTGTTTTTATTTAAATTTATAATAGTGAAACAGGGAGAGAGAGGGTCTAATCCTATTCGAATAGCCCATGTGTATTATTAATATAATTTTTTTTAAAATTATCAATATAAACATACATTTATTTTAGATATTCCCAGATAATAAATTTAGATATAATGGGATTTGATGGGTTGACTGATGGACTGTTTAGTTAAAAAGACCAACATATTCATTAGCCAGCCAAGTATCACTTCAAAAAAAAATTTGAATTGGGGCTACCAGCGCCCTCTTTGAACCCTTAAGGTAAACAAAACTCGGTTTCAAATCTCCCATTTGAGTGTCCCCCTGATAGTGATGGTCTGTTCTTTTCAGGAAAGCGACTCAAATTTATTATAAGTACATCGCAGACCACGATCATTCATATCACAGACCATATACATTATCAAATCCAAATTATCGTAAAATATATCTTTAATTAAAATTTGCTAACTCTGATTTGAATTTATTCACTCAAAATTCAAGGTATTTACTTAATTAAACTTTTTCAAATAATATTAAATTTTAATCTTTTAACAAAATCATAAAATAAATCTAATTTAGAACAATGGCCTTCTAAACAATTCACTGAACACATATTTTTTTTTTTAGATGCCTAATCTCAAATTGCAGAGTTCCGATGGAGATGTATTTGTAGTTGATGTTGAAATAGCTAAATGTTCAGTTACAATTAAGACTATGCTGGAAGATTTAGGTACTCAATTTATAAAAAGTGCTAATTGTGGAAATAAATTGTCAGAAAATTAAATATGTTTTTTTATATTTTTAGGTATGGATGACGAGGATGATGATGATGTGCCTCTTCCTAATGTAAATTCTACTATTTTGAAGAAAGTTATTCAATGGGCTACTCATCACAAAGATGATAAACCTCCTACGGAGGAAGATGAGAACAAAGAAAAACGTACTGATGATATTAGCAGTTGGGATGCTGAATTTCTAAAAGTAAGATACTATTATTTAACAGTATTATTGATTACTTACTGTTGATTAATTATTTTTAGGTTGACCAAGGTACTCTTTTCGAATTAATATTAGCAGCTAATTATTTGGATATTAAAGGATTACTCGATGTTACTTGCAAAACGGTTGCTAACATGATTAAAGGAAAAACTCCTGAAGATATTCGCAAGACTTTCAACATTAAAAATGATTTTACAGCAAGCGAGGAGGAGCAAGTGAGAAAAGAAAATGAATGGTGCGAAGAAAAATAAACGTCTTTTAACTACTAATTTGTTCAACTTTTTTTCATTTCAATTTTTAGGATTCATAATTCATTAATACAAAGAATATGTAAGAAATATATAAATTGGTTAATTTAATTTAATCTATAATACTTTAGCTATTAACACTTTTTAAACACAAAATTTAAATATTATCAAATTTGCATATATGTTGTCTCTATATTATCAATTTTTATCATTTAAGCATCATTTTAATTTTGTGTTAAAAGTTTTTTTCGATTTCTCTAAATTTCACTTAATTTTCAACATATATTATATAAATTACAAGTATATATAAATAGATTTATTAATTATTCTAGTTCATTTTTTTTAAAAATTATCTTTAATAAATAGATTAAATTCATATTAATATTTTTAAATGTGATTTATTCATCCATATAATTCCTTGAAATCTATTTCTGTTAATTTTATTTTTTTTACTCTAAATATCAATATATATATATTAATAAAATATAAATATATATACCTGGTCACCGAGCCACCGCTCGGTCAATAAAAATAAGTTGGAGTGTCTCGCAAATTTGAATTGGATTAATTAACACATATATTTAAATTAAATTTAATTAATTATAAATTATAAATTAAAATTAATAAATCATATTTATTAAACCAGCGCGTGTTTGGCTCTTTGTTGATGGCACCACGACACGTGCTGGCGCGTGATTTGCAGTGTTAAAAGATTAATTTAGTTACTTTTTGCGATTCAATTAAGCTGAAACTCTATATATATAGCAGTTGTATACAATTTTTAATCATGTGAAAAACTATCAAACATATATCTTTATTTTTACCGTCAGTTTAGAGGAAAAAAATCAAAACGTGATAAATAATGACACTCTTCCGGTTGACCTAGATTTCTCAAAAGTTGATAGAAAACTACGAATTTTGAATAATGCCCATGATTCTAGCTCGAACCATTGACATCGAAAATTTTCGTGATCGCAATACTTTCTCTGGCGAGATAATAAAAAGCCAAAAATTTAAAACATCACTTGCCTATTTGAATGATTATTAAAAATAAAAATCTGGAGTGTCTCCACTCGACTATCTCGCAAATTTGAATTGGATTAAATAACATATATTAATTTAAATTAAATTAAATTAATTAAATTATAAATTAAAATTAATAAATAATATTTATTAAACCAGCGCAAGTTTGGCTCTTTGTTGATGGCACCACATCACGTGTTGGCGCGTGAGATTACCAGTGTTAAAAAATTAATTCTGGTACTTTCAGCAAATAAATCAAGCTGAAATTCTATATATAGCAGTTTTATACAATTTTTAATCATGTGAAAAATTATCAAAGATATATCTTTATTTTTACGGTCACTTTAGAAGAAAAAAATCAAAACGTTGTAGGTAATGACCCCCTTCAGGTTGAGCTACTTTTCTCAAAAGTTGAAAGAAAACTATGAATTTTTAATAATGCCATTTCATCATTCTAGCTCAAACCGTTTTTGCGTAATCTTGGGTACATACATACACACACACATACATTTTTCTCAACCTTAGTGAAAATGATTCATGAACCTTCAAAACGTATAAAAACATCAAAATCTCAACATCGAAAATTTTCATGATCGCAATACTGTCTCTAGCGACATAGTAATTAAAATAAATGATTTGAAATGATTGTTGCACTTATAGTTGTAATTAATAATAGAGTAATTAACCTAAAAACAAAAATAAAGATAATTTAATTTAGTCATTTTAAATAATGTCTTTGTAAATATTTTTGTCTTCATAAAACACTAAAAAAAATATTTTTTTTTATAAGACATAGATAAAATTTATACCCTTTACTTTGACTTAGAAAAGAAGATATATTTAAATATATTAAGAACTAGCTGCTCTTCACACCTAGACGGGGCTCCGCCCCCTGTACCCCCGAGTGGTACATAGTATTTGGTTGAAAGTAGTAAACGGTTTTCATCCATTTTGTTTAAATCAGTATATTACATAAACATTCATTTCTTTTTGTATGTTTATTTAAAATATATTTTAATTTAATCAGTAAATTAATTATATATATTATTATTGTATATGTTATATCTATCTATTTACGTGGCTCAAAGATACTCGAAAGTTCTTGGCCGCAACAACCACATTTATCCAAGTGTCCCTATCCTGAGCCCTTGTTCTATCTCTCTTACGCCCCTTCCTACGCGTCCTTGGTCTTCCAAGCGGACGTTTTCCAATCCCCGCCTATACCACCCTTCTCGCTTTTATAACCCTAACTATTTCTGGAGATGCATTTAGGTTCATTCCCTGGTGTCCTCATCTTTCTTTGGCCCATAAATGCGGGAAGAAGTATTTGAGATACTTTTTGAATCTACTCTCATCTCCTAAGGTCATAGACCATGCCTCACACCCATTTAATTCAACAGCCAAAAAATTGTTTTATATATTTTAATTTTGATTCCCTTTGATAATAATTTTGATGAGATAAGCCTCTTTAATGCATGATAACAGGAGTTTCCCGATTGCAACCTCGATTTGAATTGTTCTCAAATATTATTATCCTTAGTGATTACATTCAATTTTTCTACATATTCAAATTCTACATTTTGTATATTAAGATTTTGTATGTTAATACTATTCCTCTTTGTTACTAAATATTTTTTCTTATCACTATTAATTTCAAACCCCATCCCTTTTCCTACCTCCGTTAATTTTTGTTCGTTATCTGTAATTGCAATTCCCGAATCTCCTATTATATTTAAGTCGTCTGGGTAACCTAATATTTTACAATTGATTTCAGCAACTTACTCTTTCTTTACTATCTTCAAGACAAATTTGAAGATCAAAATTTGAAAAAGTTTATCCGGATCTATTGAGTCATACTTATGTTTTACTAAAGTCTGCAAATAATTATTGAATTCACGGTTTTTTTTAAATATCTGTCATAAGGAAAATATCTTAATTAATGTTGATCGATTTGGCCTGAACCCGCATTGATATCTCCTAATATTTCCTCCGCCTATGGTTCTTAAGTATTGTATATGTTATAATAGAGTATAATATTTCTTGATCATTTCATTTTGATATTTTATTTTCATTGCTTGATTTTTATTGAATATTCTTAATTATAATGAAATTTGAGAAAATGCAAAGTTAGAGACTTGAGACAATTTATAAAAATTAATGGTATAAAACTATAGATAAAACTATAGATAAATTACCAATATATACATTCATTAATAGTATTAATTTAAATTAATTGATTTATTTGTTTTTTTATTATTAAGTTCATTTATTAATTTTTTTTAGATCATACTTAATTTCCTCCCTTAAAAGAAACTTATCTAATTCTGTGGTACTAGGTGATTTGAAAATTATTAGTCGCAACATTAAGATTTCGCTTCAGTTATTTTCTATCAAGTTTCTTTCTTCTCTTAATCTTGTGATCTATATATTTAATTTTTTTTGATTCATTATAATAAATTTAAACAAATAAAAATTTTCACTTTGTTAATTTATATAAATTTCAATTTAAACTGATTGTGAGTCATGACTCTGAATAATTTGTGTACAGAAATATTGAATGTTCTTAGCGAGATTTGATATAATGTTGTCCGATTTGTCCTTAATCTGAATTAGAAGAATATTATAAATTGCTTACTCTTCCAGCCCAATTCATTTACTCATACATCTTGAATAAGGCATCTTAATTCCTTAACACTCCGTTTTTTTAAATTTAAAATAGAGGGAGAGAAAGAGTTTCTAATCATATTTGAATCTATATTCTATAGATCAGTATTTTTGTTCTGAATTTAATACCAAGTTGATTTTCAAAATTTTCTATTCTTTATGCATATGATTGATTACATGTGTTAAAATTTAAACAATTTCAAATATTCTAATTTTTAAACTTTTATACAATTTAATATTATTTTTTATTAATATCATATCAAAAAAAGAGAATTTATTAAAAATAAAAAATAAAAAAAGAAACCTATTAATATTAAAATATTAGAATAGAATAAAATAATATTTTGATTTAAAACAAATTTTAAAAAAAAATACTCAATTTAAAAAAGACAAAAATTTAAAACATCTCGTTTATTTAATTTGTCTAAAAAATCATATTTTAATTTTTATATAACCAAGAAATCATTTTTGGTCTTAAAATATAGTTGTAATTAATAATTGAAACAAAAACAAAAATAATATAATTTAGTCATTTTAATTGACGTTTTGAAAATATTTTTGTATTCATAAAGCATTAAAAATAATAATTTCTGTTTTTTATATTAGATATTATTTATTTCACTTTTAAATAGAAAAGAAGAAATATTCAAATACAGTGGTACCTCGACATACGAGCTTAATTCGTTCCAAGACCTTGCTCGTATCTCAAATTGTTCGTATCTCAAAGCACTTCGCGCCATTAAAACTAATAGAAAAGCTTTTAATCCGTTCCAGTCCCCAAAAATCACCTTAGTTTTGTTTTTTGTATGCTATTTTGAATCAAACAAATGTCTTTACGAGAAGGAACATTTATTTAAAAACAACAAAAATAATGGGAACATTTAAATAAATAAAAATAAGAAGAATTTAAAAAAAAACTTAAATATCATCGCTTGTCTTTGCTTTTTTCGCCTCCCCTTGCTCATTTGTTCTGCAAAGCGTTTTACAAAATTGTCTAAGGAAGTTTGTTTTTTCCTCCCCTTCAGGGTATTGCGAAAATGATTGAGACAGGTTTCGTTAAATAATTCCGAAGCCCGACCAGTTGCAACCTTTTAGGGGTGGTTTTTATCTACAAATTCAACAATTTTCTCCCACATTCCTAGGATCTCTTTAATTTCTTTTGAAGAGATAACATTTTCTGTTTCTGGCGCCTCTTCAGAAACTGTGTTTTCTTGGGTCACAACATCATTCTGTGTTTGTAGGTTTTGTAACTCTTCAGTTGTGTAAGCTCCTCAAAATGTTGCTCGACGAGTTCGTTTACATCATTTTCATCTACTTCTAGACCCAAAGATTTTCCCAAAGAAACAATCTCTTCTATTTCTGACACTTGAGATTCAGATTCTGCAATGATCCTTTCAGTTACAGCGTCAGGCCATAGCTTTTTCCATGCAGAAATTAATGTTCTTTTTGTGACACCCAGCCAGGCCTGATCAATAATTCTTAGACATGTCACTATGTTAAAATGGTCTTTCCAAAACTCTCGAAGGGTCAGGTTTGTACTATCCGTCACTTCAAAGCATTTGCGGAACATGTGCTTTGTGTACAGCTTCTTAAAATTAGAAATGCGGGGGCAAATTGGTGCCGTGTGCATCGTCACGGGGTGCTCGTATCTCAAATCTTGCTCGTATCTCAAAGCAAAATATCGGTCGGTTGGCGGCTCCTATCTCAAAACACTCGTATGTTGGGGCACTCGTATGTCGAGGTACCACTGTATATAGAAATTAGCTGGAGTGTCTCCACTCGACTATCTCGCAATTTGAATTGGATTAAATAACATAATATATATTTAAATTAAATTTAATTAATTATAAATTATAAATAATAAATATTAAACCAGCGCATGTTTGGCTTTTTGTTGATGGCACCACGTCACATGTTGGCGCGTGAGATTTGCAGTGTTAAAAAATTAATTCTGGTAATTTCAGCCAATCAATCAAGCTGAAATTCTATATATAGCAGTTTTATACAATTATTAATCATGTGAAAAATTATCAAACCCTCTTCCGGTTGAGCTACATTTCTCAAAAGTTGATAGAAAACTACGAATTTTGAATAATGCTCATGTACCAAATTTCATCATTCTAGCTCAAACCGTTTTTGCGTAATCTTGACTACACACACACACACACACACACACAGACATTTTTCTCAACCTTAGTGAAAATGATTCAGGAACCTTTAAAACGTATAAAAACATCAAAATCTCAACATTTAAAATTTTCGTGATTGCAATACTATCTCTTACGAGATAGTAAAAATAATTAAAAATTGAGTTAAATATAATCTAAATATTTGATTAAATTAATTAAAATGAGAACTTTTAGAATAAATTATTTAATTGAAATGATATTTAAATATAAGAATTTAAAATAAAATATTATATTAATTCTTTGTTTGGGAATTGTTACAAATAAAGGTTTCAAATAAATATCAATTTATATTTTTTCAAAAAAATGAATCTTATCTATAACAACCATTTTAATTTTAATTTGAATAGGATTATTAACAAAAGATTTTTTTGAATTTTGTTTTTTGAAAAAAATAAACAACCTTTTTTCAAAAAGTCTTTTATTGAACATAATCTATTCAGCTGCTTTGTTGTTACTTTTCAAAACTTAGTAAATATTTCAAAACTTATTGAAAATTTTTTGAACAATTGATATATCAACATACCCAGTGGCGTACCTAGAACTTTTGCCGCCCGGGGCGATCTCCAGTTTGCCGCCCTTTTTATTATAAGTCAATCAAATAGTGGTATTTATAAATTAATGCTCATAAATAAATTATTAAGTTATTTAATCAATATTAATTATACACAGAGTAAATTTTTTTACACGTATTTGTATGCACTTGTAAATATATTAATATAATATTTACTCTTCTAGCTTTCATACTAGAAAAATCGTGTATAATGCTCTCAAAATTTAAATTTATATTTTTTCCGGCGGCCCTGCTTTTCAAAAGAAAAATCGATGATTTAAAAAAATATTGGTATATCACTTCAAAATAATCATATAAACTTTTCAAAAGAAATGACATTTATAAACTGATATCAACAAATTTTAGTTAGGAAAAATTGCCGAACAAAATAGTAAAGATGCATTTACGAATTCAACGAATTTTAATGAATACAGTAAAATAAAATTATTATCCTGTTCTTGGAATTAGAATTCCAAATTTACACTAAAATGCATTTATATACACCGAGGAATAATATTCGAAATCATATATAGTTAATCATAATTTATATAAATCAAATAGTAAACTTATAATAATCATAATAATCATTTATTATTCAAGAAAGAAAAAAAATAAATATGAAATGAATAAGTTGCTTTTTACAACTATAACTAAATCTAAAAAATGCCGCCCCAAGATAAGTGCCGCCCGGTGCGGACCGCACCCACCGCACCCCCCTAGGTACGCCACTGAACATACCCTTTTAGTTATGGTATTTATTAACAAAAAGAAACCCTACGGTACCTGATTTGAGAAAATATTCTAAAAATAGACATTAATAAAATAAATCTTATCTTCTTATACGAGTAAAAATTGTTTGTTTCTTTGTTTCATTGTTCTCAAAAACCGCTCTAACGATTTTTTTGAAATTCACAACAGAGATAGTATTTATAAAGAAAAATTGAGTTTTATTGATCACATCTCACGAAACTTTATTAGTTCTTCTTAATTTAAATTTATAATATATGGATGACGTCACAACCACCGCCTGTGAGATATATATATATCTATTCTTAAAATAAAATTAAAAATATTTATATTATATTCATATATTTGATTTTTTAATTTCATTAATAGTTTTACATTTAAATTATTTGAAATTGTTTCACACAACGTTTAAAAGAAGATTTATCTTTATATTCGATTTGATATATAGTAGGAGAATTAAATGACGTTATCAATTTATTATACTCCGGTAAATATTATAAAATATTATTTACTAAATATTCAAACAATATCAAATATTCAATTAGATAAAACATTTATTTGTTTTTGTGTTCTTATTTAAAATACATTTTAATTTAATCAGTAAATTAATTATATATATTGTATATGTAAATGTTATATCTATCTATGTGTCCCTTCATACATTTTGAATTCACCCATAATATATCTTATATTCTTATATACTTACTTGAATATAATTTAAAAAGTTTTAAAAGTTTTTTTTTAATATTTTATGAATTCAAATCGTCAATTGAAAATGAAAAATCCAATTATGAGATCAATTATTCATATAATTTTAAATGTTTTCGTGTTTTATAAATAAAATATTAAAAAAATAAACTTATAAACAAAATATTCTTTGAATTATTTTGAAACATTTTAGGAAACAAATTTTTAATGGGTCATTTTTAGAAATTCCATTTAACAATTATAATAAATAATTAAAAAATTGTAAAATTTTTAAAGTATATAAAAATAATTTTTATAAATTGGTTAAAGGGTCGAGTGATGGGACAAGGACTCAGGATAGGGACATTTGGAGAAATGTAGCCAAGAACTTTCGAGTATCTTTGAGTTATATAAATAGATAGATATAACTGGATATAACATATACAATAATAATATATATAATTAATTTACTGATTAAATTAAAATATATTTTAAAAGAAATGAATGTTTTATGTAATATAATGATTGAAACAAAATGGATGAAAACCTTTTACTACTTTTAACCAAATACGATGTACCACTCGGGGGTACAGGGGCGGAGCCCCCGTCCAGCTGTGAAGAGCGCCGAAGGCGCTCTGACCAGCTGGTATATTTTTAAAAAGGAAAACCAAAAATCCAAAGAGCCATTGTCCAATCCCATAATATAGAAAATTTTAAAGAAAAAAATAAATGCATATAAATATTATTTATTTGAATTTGAATTGAAATCTCTATTAATATGTATTTTAAAATATAAGATTGTAATAATTAAAAGATTAATAGCATATTAACAATATTCTTAAAAAAATATTATATCTATTAATTGATATTTACATCTAAAATTCTAAAATTCAATTTATTTTTAAATAGACATTTTTTCGAAATATATTTTACTAATTATTATATAATTATTGTCATTGATTATATCCATATTAAGTTGAACAAAATTATAAAGACGGTTGAGGGTTAGAGTGGGCTGAAATGGCGTAGGATAAATCTATGTGACCATGAAGGTAGTTTATGAAAGCCATGAACTTGTGAGTTATCATTCATTTATTCCATTATATTATATTTAAAAAATGTATATAAAAAATATATTATTTTTATTAAATATAACCATATAACCATAAATATTCCTATTAATTCAATAATATATATTTATAAGTATATATTATAACGTTTTTCTCAACTTCACTTGGTGTGTCTCTCTCTTAATTTTTCTATAAGTCTGACAAAGTTTATGGATGAATTGCTTCATATTCGACTAAAAACGTTGGGCGCTTTTAGTTTTCATTTGATTTCTATGCAATTAACTTCCTTTATAGAGCTATTATTCATATATATGAAGACCTTAGAGCGAAACAGTGGTAAGCCACAAAATCAAAAAGTTGAGATATTGCAGTTTAAAGTTTAAAGAAAAGATATAAAACATTGGGTTTACTGCATATATTTCAAATTTGCTCAATATGTAATATCAGTAAAGGGAAAAAGTCAGCAACTATTATTTCTTTAAATAAAACATTTTTTCTACAAAAATTAGAATTTATTTTGAAAAAAATGTGGCTTACCATGTTTTTGCTAAAACTAAACTAAACGGATGATAAAAATAACTAAGATAATATAATACATCTATAACACATCTAAAATTTCAACATCTTTATCTACTATATTTTTTTTCACAAAAAAAAAATAGAATTTACATAAAATGTAGCTTCACGTGTTTTTGCTTTATCTAAATTAAAACAAAATAAAGAAAAGAATGCAATACTTATTAATCATCTAAAATTTCAACCTCATCATCTACAAATCTACATCATCAACAGTTACATTTAATTGAGTGTAAAATGATTGATAGGCTGGAGGTATATAAGGCAATAATGTTTGTACATTTTTAATTTTCTTTTCTGCTATTTTTAATGGCTCGTTGTATTTAAGTTTAATATCTGACAAGGTTATCATTACAGGTCTACCTTGTTTTAAGACATTAATTTTCCTGTATTCTCCATTAACTGTGTTTTTAACAAAAAATGATCCAATATTCTCTGATTTAAAGCAAAAGCTATACGTTCCTGAAAATTCCAAGTTTGTCTTATCTTATTTTGTTTATATTCGCCAACAGAGGCTCGTAAGAATAAAAGTCTTTTTGACTCATTTTTGTTACTATAAATGGGTTTTTTTTCGGTTTGATTTTTGAATGACATCTAGCCAACCTTCTGGTGAATATATTATTGGTGCTCGTTGTTGGGCAATAACATCTTAAGCCACATGGCATACAATACTTTTGCATAAATTATTTACAAAATATTTTTACATAAAAACGTGGTAAGCCAAAAAAATAAAAAACTATAACCTATCTCAGAAGAATCTGTCGACATATTATCGTTATTTGGTACAAAGTCTTTGTCGACACAACTGTCATCACTCTCCTCAAAAAACTCAGGACTAGAACGGTTATTTTCACGAATAATTGCTCTTGAACGAAGACATGAACCAGAAGTTGACGCTATATTGATGTGGCTTACCATGCTCTTCACGTAAGAAAATGAAGTAATTTTGCCAACACCAACAACATGATTTAGCGATAGCAGCGCTATTTATTACGAAACAGTCAAAATAACTTTTTTAGTGGTTTAATATTGTTCCCGCCATATGATAAATGCAATAAAACAATTTTCGGCAAAAGTGTGGCTTACCACTGTTTCGCTCTAAGGTCTTCATATATATATATACATATATACCACACTAAAACACTTCATTAACAAGTAACACTATTTCTTCAAATCTAATCAACCATTTTGGATTTGATTGAT
This sequence comes from Labia minor, assembly GCA_963082975.1. Classification (NCBI taxonomy): domain Eukaryota; kingdom Metazoa; phylum Arthropoda; class Insecta; order Dermaptera; family Spongiphoridae; genus Labia; species Labia minor. The sequence continues at coordinate 53,797,298 of OY720349.1, forward strand.
AATATGTAAATTTAATAAAAATTCTTTTAAATTTTGATACATACTTTGATATAAGTATATTACAGTGAAAAATAATAAAAGATTAATTTCTCAGCTCTTAACCTATCAATTTTATTGCATGATATTAAAATTTGTCAGTTTATGTGTTTAATAAAATTTTTATTATTGGAAAAATTTTACTTGATTTTTCATATGAATAAATAAAACTAAATGCGCCCAACGTTTTTCGTTGAATATGAAGCAATTCATCCATAAACTTTGTCAGGCTTATAGAAAAATTATTTTATTCTTTTTAGTCCATTAGAAACACGTTATTTTATAAAATTTTTTTATATTTATATTATATATTATAAATATAATTATTTATTTAAAAATATTTATTTCAAGAGATGATTTTAATAATTTTTTTATTCATTTAATTTATAAGCATCAATTAATAACATTTAAAACATCTCTTGTATATTAATTTATTAATTATAATATCCAATTTAAAAAATTCAACAAATGAGTATAAATATTTTTAAAAAAAACATTCCGATTAGTTTATTATGTATAACAAATTATACTCTCTATTTTAATAATTTATGAATTGTCTTTCATATGAAAGAGAAAATTCTATTACTATATCAAATATGAAAAATTATAAAACTTGCATATTAAGTTGATATATTAATTTATTTTGTTATTTTATATATCGATATATGTTCCCATTAATATATATATGTTATTATTATCTCGCCTGAAACGCAAAAACGGTTTGAGCTAGAATGATGAAATTTGGTACATGGGCATTATTCAAAATTCATAGTTTTCTATCAACTTTTGAGAAATGTAGCTCAACCGGAAGAGAGTCATTACCTACAACGTTTTGATTTTTTTTCTTCTAAAGTGACCGTAAAAATAAAGATATATGTTTGATAATTTTTCCCATGATTAAAAATTGTATAAAACTGCTATATATAGAATTTCAGCTTGATTGAAGTAGCAGAATTAATTTTTTAACACTGCAAATCTCACGCGCCAACACGTGACGTGGTGTCATCAACAAAGAGCCAATCATGCGCTGGTTCAATAAATATTATTTAATTTATAATTTAATTAATTTAATTTAAATTAAATTAATATATGTTATTTAATCCATTTCAAATATGCGAGATAGTCGAGTGGAGACATTCCAGATTTATGTAAATTAAATTAAATTTACGTTTAATAAATAATTCTTAAAAATTTAAAACATAAACAAACCAATCCATCATTTTTGATCTTAAAATATTGTAATTAATAATTGAGTAATTAAACTAAAAACAAAGCTATTGAATTCCGATATATAGATGAAGTGAATTGAAAATGGAATGACTTAAACAGCCTAGTGACTTTTCAAACACAACACTCCATAAATAAATCCATTGGATAGAAACGATTGCATGGGATGCATTGATTAATATATGGGTTTAGTAATGAATTGAAAAGTGAGTTTTTCCGAATGGATTTGCTAGGAGAATTCACGCGACATGGATGATTGCGAAATGGGCACAAACAAGGAAGTTGATAAAAACGGAAAGCCTCTCTTGTGGCCTAACGGATTGGAGGCTGGTGGACCCGGACCCCGCGAGTAAGAGGGAGGTGCCTTTGGAGGAAAGTCGTTGCCGCTGCTGGTCGAAGAATGCTAGCAAAGTAAATCAGGCCGCGATTGCGCTCGATGGTTTGTCTTTTTTTGGGAGTGGTGTCGATGCCGGTGCCGGCCGGCATTCGACGTTCCTCTCTCGTCCCTCCGTCATCGCGGTTCGCTCGTTTGTCCTTGTCGCGCCCGCGGTTCCCAATTGCCACGTGCAGGCGGCCCTCTCGCTCTCAAGTCGCTGCTGCAGTTGGTTGGGCAGTGCCCTTTCAACGCGCATAGCGGTTTCAGCAAAGTGTGCCTGTCTCCCTTCCCCCCCTCTTCCCTCCCCTCCCACCAACCTCTCCCACCCAACACGCACTCCTCGCGCCCTCGCACGCATTAAGCAAATGTCACCCGGCTAATCGAAACCAAAATCAAAACATGCCAGAATAAAAAAAAAAAACAATCACTCTAACACTTACACAATCCAAATATGCTCTTGAATAAGTTTATTACAGCATTTGGACTACATTATTATTATTATTATTATTATTTTTATTATTTTTTTAAAGAGTCATGACGCAAATGGCGCATCTAACAGACAATGAAATCATCGTTTTTATTTTAAGGAATGGATCCTTTTTTACTATCTCGCCATCTTGCGATCATGAAAATTTTCGATGTTGAGATTTTGATGTTTTTATACGTTTTGAAGGTTACTGAATCATTTTCACTAAGGTTGAGAAAAATGTCTGTGTGTATGTGTGTTTGAGCTAGAATGATGAAATTTGGTAGATGGGCATTATTCAAAATTCATAGTTTTCTATCAACTTTTGAGAAATGTAGCTCAACCGGAAAAGGGTCATTACCTACAACGTTTTGATTTTTTTTCCTCTAAAGTGACCGTAAAAATAAAAATATATGTTTGATAATTTTTCACATGATTAATAATTGTATAAAACTACTATATATAGAATTTCAGCTTGATTGAATTGCTGAAAGTACCAGAATTAATTTTTTAACACTGCAAATCTCACGCGCCAACACGTGCCATGGTGCCATCAATAAAAAGCCAAACATGCGCTGGTTTAATATTTATTATTTATAATTTATAATTAATTAAATTTAATTTAAATATAATATATTATGTTATTTAATCCAATTCAAATTGCGAGATAGTCGAGTGGAGACACTCCAGCTAATTTAGTTGGTTGCAGTCTTGTTTCGATTTTATAAATATTAACAATATTAATCTTTAAATGAGAAGAATACTGTTATTAAATTGTTGATTTAATTATTTAATGGTTTATTTACATAAACTAATATAACTAATTTCAGCTAATATAAATATTAGTAAAATTGCAGTACTTATTTCATCACCCGAGTAGAAATATAAAAAGGTCAAAACTAAACTCAAACGGGAATATATTAACATTTTCTTTTTCTCTAAACAAAAACATGTTTGTTACTAACATGAACCTTTTTGTTATAACGTTTTTTTTTTGGAAAAAGATCTGGAAAGAATACCCCTTTCTTATTGATATTTATAAATAACTCAAACAAGAACAAATAGATTTTTTACTTTGGTCATTCAGCAAAAAGTTCTGTCGCTGGAATTTAGAAAATTGTTTATTAAATAATGTAATTATATTTAAGTCAAATTATGTAACTTGGAGAAGAACAAACTTTTTTTCTGCCTTTTAGTTGAAAAAATTGTATTTTATCAAAAAAAAAAAAAAAAAAATTAAAAATTAAATTAGAACCAACTTACAAATAAATGAAGATTAAAAAAATTATTGTATAATGACATATATTATATTATTTGAGTGTTTTTTTATTTCCACAATTACTATACATGTAATAAAATATAAAATAATTATAGAATTTGTGGTTGAAAATATAAAATACAAGTATGAAATATTTTAAGAGCAATTTTATTATTTTTTTTTAAATATTTTACATTTTATTATATCTAAATTAAATTAGTAAAAAATTTTCATTAAATGAATTCACATTTTCTATTTAAACTATGTATTATATGACATAAATAAACCAAGTTAAAGAAAATAATAGATAAAAAATATTATCAAATAAATAAATAATTTTAATATATTAAAATAATTAAATATTGATTATTATGGTAGTATTTAGGCGTAATTTTTAATATTTTTATATTTTTTATATTTTTTTATTTCAATAGAAAATATTAATCTATTCCTCTTACTATTAAATGTAATCTAGACTAACTCTTGATATGATAATAGTGAAACTATTTCAATAAACAGAGTGATATGTCTCAATATATCTGTCCTCTTCTTAATATCTAATTAATGGAAATATGGATTTATAATTCTAATTTATATTCATATCAACATATTATATATTAAATACTAACGAAATATAAACTAATGGTAAGAATGGTAAAAAGGTAATCATTTGAAATATAGTTATTAATATCAGTTTGTAATGTTATATATATATCTTATATATAAAATTCTCGTGTCACAAAACTTTGAAATCATACTCCTCCGAAACGGCTTGACCGATTCTTATGAAATTTTTTATGTATATTCAGTAGGTCTCAGGGCATGTCAGACTTCCTTTAGAAAACCGCTAATTGGTAAGGTGTGTCCAGGAAATGCTAATTAATTAAAAATAGTTTAGTTACCATACTAGCTCATAGAGGCGCTGGTGGCGATAATTTGACATGTCTATATATTCTAATAGTAGACTTGCAAACAAAGTGCTTCATGGCTAAACAAGCTAGCGCGCCATCTTATGACTTAGCACCCTCTGTTCGAAACTCGCAAAGGCACATTTTTTTTTTAAGTATTATATATTTTTTTTACAAATTTATTAATTTTTATTATTTTAATATTTTATTAAATTATTTTATTTTATTTAATTAATTTTATTAAATTAAATTTTATTATTAAATTGTATTTTATTAAATTAATAATTATGTCAATTAATTTTTTCTGCATAAATAAACATATATAAAAAACTATATGATTAATTGAAATATTGTAAATATTAGAAAAATAAAAATAAAAATATAAATATTAAAACATCTTTTTTATTGTATTCTTATTTGCGCTGCTAAATGACAACATGTTTATATCAAATTTTTAAAAATTAATTTCTGCGGTTATTGATTAGATATTAATAAAATTTATAGTCTATGAACAGAAATGAAAAATTCTAAAGTCACTTTTGGATTCTAGAGGACATGAAACGCGAATATACGCAAAAAAATTTAAATTCTGAGCAATGTGCAGATAAAAATCTGTTTATATATATATATATATATATATATATTGATATTTACTATATTTTCAATTGATCTTATTGGTCTTTTAAACTTTGAAAACATTCACATTAAGGCTATAATTTAATACTATTAATTTTTAAGATTATGTGAGTAAATCATTTTAATTAAGAAAATTTGATCTCATAATTGCATTTTCACGTAAGATTTTAATATATATTTTTATAGTATGCTAATTTCTTTATATTTTATTTTTATTTTGTTTACTTTGATTTTTTTAAATAAATTAATAACATTTAAAGTAGCATAAAAAATTAATCGAAGCAGGAAAAGTGATGGGGTTTGAAATTAATAGTGATAAGACAAAATAATTAGTATCAGAGAGAATAATATTTGCAAAGAATTTAAATCGAGGTTGCAATCGGGAAATTATTATCAAAGGGGATCAAAATTATTAAATTATTAATTGTATTATATGGGTGGGAGGCATGGTCTATAGCCCTGGGAGATGAGAGTAGATTCAGAGTATTTGAGAATAGGATTCTTCCCAGCATTTATGAGCCAAAGAAAGATGAGGACACCGGGGAATGGCGGAGACTGTATAACAAGGAATTGCATGACCTCTATGCATCTCTAGATATAGGTCATAAAATAGGGAAGGCTGGGATCGGCAGGGCATATGGCTAGAATGGGAGAGGAAAAATATATAAATATATATATTGGTGGGGAGTTCGATTGGAAAACGTCCGTTTGGAAGACCAATTGTGAACAGGGTGGACAATGTAGGAAGAAACCTTGAGAGAGATGGGACAGGGTAGGAGTTAGATGGTTATAGCTCAGAATAGGGACACTCGGGGGGTACAGGGGGCGGAGCCCCCGTCTAGGTGTGGAGAGCGCCGAAGGCGCTCGGAGCAGCTAGTATATATATATATATATATATATATATATATACTATTTAATATTTAGAACAATTAAATTATTTTAGTTAAAAATATCTTGGAAAGGTATTTGGAAAAAATTATTTTCAAGGGAAAAAAGAAAAAAAAAAACAATTATATTAACCCTTAACGAACGAACTACATAAGTAAAAGTTGATCTAAGGAAAAATATCGAAATAATAAAAGTACTATTATTTTTTGTTCAAGAGAAAGAACTTTCTTTAATATCAATTTTATTAAAGAGATAAACCAATTTCTTTAATTATAAATACAAGTTGAATAAATAATATAGAAGTTATTTATTTATAAAATTTTTAAAATTAACTGAAAATTAAAATTGAAAAATAATTCTAAATAGCTTCCTAACAATATTTGCATTTTTATTTTTATAATTATATTATAACGTTTTTCTCAACTTCACTTGGCGTCTGTTTCTATGTCTGTTCGCTATTTTGACAAATATTGAAATCAATTTTTCATCATCTTTAAATTGAGATAGACTTTTGAAAATATTTATAGATATTTCAATGGATCCTTAGAAGGTATAGAAGAAATATGATTGAATTATAATTAATTAATTGTAATATAAATAGCAATTAATTACTTTGAGTAACTAACTCCTTTTGTATTTCTCCGATTAATTTTTTGTCAACGGATTCTTAAGCATAAATATTGATTTCAGGATAAATTTTTATTTTGAACGTAATTAAAAATATTTTAAAACATGAAAATTTATGATGAATTCTTAATAATCAGTCCAAAAGAGGTGACATTAACTGGCCACCCCGCAGCCCGGATTTGTCACCAATGGACTTTTTCCTTTGGGGATACCTCAAAAGTAAAGTTTAATAACAACCCTCAGTGTATTGAAGAATTAAAAGAAAATATAAGCGAGGAAATTCAGAACATTTCTCCAAACACTTGTCGGGCGGTGATGGAAAATTTCCGCACTAGGTCCGGGTTGCCAACTAAACAAGGGGCACCTTTGGACGACATTATTTTTATAAAAATAAAACCCTGATTTTTGTACTTTTATAATAAATAAACATATTTTCTCTCATATCTCTTTTTGTATTTTCTATAACCATTTGAAATGTTACCGGACTTTTGGCCCACCTTGTATTTATTATTGTTAGGTTCTTTTAAATTAAAAATTGTATTTTGTTTCCTTGAAAAGGAAATACAATAATAATACAAACAAAAGGCCCATTTTACACCAGACCTTTCTCAAAAGATAATACAAATGTCATGTTTCAGTTTTAGAAAAAAGATTTCTAGAGTATATATTGGAATGTAACAAAAGTGAGTATAGGAATTTGATGAAATTTTAGTCTATTTAGAAAATAAATGAAACAATGAATTAAACACAAACAGTTTTATTGTTACGAGTTGTTAACTTCGACACTTCACATAAAGAATATATTTACAAAAAATATTTTGATTCCAGGTTTTGGACATAAAACACTATTGTGTGTTAAATATGTTTCAATATTTTTAAAGAAATATATAAAAATGTTTAAACTTGATTGCCTCAAATTCAAAGTAAATTTGGATGTCTTTTTTTCTAATTATAAAATAATATATTATAATATTTAGTGGTTTTTATTTTACAAATATAATTTTTTAATATTATTAATTTATATATATTCCTATAAAAAATCCATAAATTCAAAATAAAATATTATTTATTTAAAATTTTCGTAAATAATCTAAAAAAATAAACATAGAAAATAGGTAATGAATTTTAATTTCATAGTTTGAAAAATAATCACAAATCCTTAAAATAAAATAGTAGGTGTCTATACGATAGAGATAAGGTTATTTGACAGTGAGTATTTCAAACACTAACATTATATACATCATCTATGACGAATAGTAAATTTAATCTAACTTAAAAAAGTCAAAAAAGACATTTTTCAAACAAATAAATAATAGTTTATCTGTATGTTGAGAGATTCATTCTAAATATTAAAGTGACTATGACGAATTACTTCTTTAGATGATTCAAAGCGATCCAATCTTTATGGCAATTTATTAACAATTGTATATACAAATTATAAATATATATAATATATATTTCATATAAAAAAAATCTGGAGTGTCTCCACTCGACTATCTCGCAAATTTGAATTGGATTAAATAACATATATTAATTTAAATTAAATTAAATTAATTATAAATTATAAATTAAAATTAATAAATAATATTTATTAAATCAGCGCATGTTTGGCTCTTTGTTGATGGCACCACATCACGTGTTGGCGCGTGAGATTTGCAGTGTTAAAAAATCAATTCTGGTACTTTCTGCTATTCAATCAAGTTGAAATTCTATATATAGCAGTTTTATACAATTATTAATCATGTGAAAAATTATCAAACATATATCTTTATTTTTACGGCCACTTTAGAAGAAAAAAAGTCAAAACGTTGTAGGTAATGACCCTCTTCCGGTTGAGCTACATTTCTCAAAAGTTGATAGCAAACTATGAATTTTGAATAATGCCCATCTACCAAATTTCATCATTCTAGCTCAAACACACATACACACAGACATTTTTCTCAACCTTAGTGAAAATGATTCAGTAACCTTCAAAACGTATAAAAACATCAAAATCTCAACATCGAAAATTTTCGTGATTGCAATACTATCTCTGGCGAGATCGTAAAAATGTAGATTACTTTCTCTATAAAATAGTTTTTCTAAGATTTGAAAAGTGATTTAATATTATGTGAGATACAAAATTTTTTTAAATTATATTTTACTTAATTAATTAGTGATGCATTTACGAAAAGAGCGCGAATTGTGGATGAAAGTGATTTTGGGGTGGAGCCCAGGTGATGAATGGAAAAAGGGTATCGATTGGTGAATTGAGACGTCACAGTGACGTCTCGGCCGCTGCCTGGGTGTCTGCACTTTGCCAGTGGAGGGGGAGGGGCGGGCGAATGTAGGTCGGCCAATCCGAGGCCTCGGCTCAGTCACGTGGTTTTTTGTTGTTATCTATCAGCTGGGACGCCGGCCGGTGCTTCGCCTGCTCGTATAGTCATCAGTCAGCTGTGATCTACTCAACGTCTAAGTAATGATTCACGATGTCTACAGGGAAACGCATAGCAAAACGCTCCATAATCGGGACAAATGTTTGTGCCCGTAAACAGGATGGACTTTTTTATATGGGAGTGATCTGTGATGTGAAACCCGCCACCATGGCTGGAGAAACGACTTTATACACAGTCAATTTTCCATCCAGACCCGCAACCCAACAGACTTACACCTCCAATGATTTAGTCGGACCCGGTTTCAAATCCCCTTCACAATTCCAGTTGCTACCCGGACAACAAGTGTTTGTAACACACAATGGACGAGAAGTTGCCGGCTCCATCAAGAGACACCCGCAACCCGACGGCGTTCTCATTGAATTGCACACCCCTAACCAAGTAAGTCACTTCACTTTCTACGCCGTAAGCATTGCTTCTTGGATCGGATGGTCATCCTGTCGCATATCACACCACTGGACATAACACTTCCCCAACCCTTCATTAATATTATACTTTCATTACTCACATCGTTTTCCATATTTTCATTTTAATATAATCATTATACCAATTTAGCCAGATTTATTTATTTTTCTTTTAATACATTCTAGCCTAATTCAATTGATTTCATTCATTTCATTTTACATAGTGACGCATTTTGGGTCATGCATTTATTAAATGGGGACGGAAACGTTCTCGCTTCTTACGAAATTGCCACTCCACCTTGCCTCCAAACAATTGTTATTTATTTATTTGTTAATTTCAAGGATCTTTTCTTTCTTTATTCCACTGTTAATGAATGATATAATAAGTTGTGATTGTGATATTAGTTCAAGGTAAAAATATCCTCATCCGTGATAACGTATCAATAAAACAACTCACAATTCTATTTGAATTTATTTATCATTATTTATTTATTATTTATTTATTATAAAATTACTTCTGATTTTTTTTTTTTTTTTTATTTTTTATGAATTTTTTATTATAAAATTATTTTCAAATATATGGGTTTTATTTTTAATTAAGTTGTTTTTCTTTTTTCTAAATTCAATTTGACGTAATTTATATAATCTTCGGTTTATTTAAATATAACTGACAGAAGGATAACGTATTGCGTATTCCCTGAACAATCCAAATTTAATTTTATATTCATTTATTTGTTCCCCCTTCCAAATCTCTAGTATATATTATTTTTTGAAAAAAAAAAAAAAATTCCATGTCTTTTCGTTCATATAAATTCCAACGAGGATTAAGATGAAGAAATTCATAATTTTGGATGGAATATTTCCGAGTTGTTGGAGACGTAAACGTCTTCCCTGATTATATCCAAGGTTCCTTCTTTTTTTTTTCTACAATTCGTTTGGCTGCTTAAGTTGTTCTCCTCCCTCCCCCCCCCCCCCGCCACCCCTGCCCACCAGTTCGATGTATGTCACCGTGACATTTCGCCGGCCGGCTTCTCCATCTCGTTCGTACTCGCCTGTTTGTCGACATTGCCTTCTCTTTTTTCACACCCCTCCCCCTTCATTATATCCCCACCACCATCATTACTCTCCGTCTTTGGATTATGTGACGTAACCAATACAAAATGGCCGACAAGTTTTTCGTCGTACGGATGGAATGATAAAAAAATAAAAAAAAAACTATGTATCGTAATGGATGTTTTGTTGTTTTTTTTTTCGTCCATCCATTTGATAAACCGATTGCCTTTCGAAAGATAGCAGCAGTTGGGATGGAAGGTGGTATTTTCAGTGGGGATATCAATTGGATGGCAGATTGAAACGTAGAGCTTCCTGACATGCGCACTTGGCATTTAAACCAAGCGCAATTAAACTTTTGTCGTCATAAACGATTGCATCAAACAAATAAAATCCTAAAACACAAAGACGATGATATCGAGATAAGTGGAAAACCGGTTAAGTAAATGGATATTATTTTTTTTTTATTAATTGGAAATGGGAATAGAAGAGGAAGGAAGGGAATCCTTCGCTATCCGTCGATTCATCATTCTTTGGTTTAGATGAACGTAATGACCAATGGATGGATGATGATGACGATGACAGTGGAATGAATTCCACCTCTTGATAACGAACAGTCAAGGTCGAGGAGACAAAGACTTGAGATCAATCGACTGGAATTTCCCTTAACAACGAATGACGACTAGTAAGGGATATTAAACACAGGATTTTTTTCATTCCTCATTAACGATGAATGCATTTTACCTAAATATATAATATTCCCTTAATAATAAGTATTTTTATGTATTCCTATAATGTTTTTCAATATAAATGTACTATAGAAATGTAAATATGTTTTATTACACTTTCCTTGAATAATTATATATACATTAGATATAAGAACATTCTTTATATTATTTAACTTCTTGTGAGTCAAAAATTACAAGCTATTTTCTATTCTTAGTCCAATTTATATAGTGTTGCGCTTTTCCGATTGTACTACCCATTCCTAGGCTATCTATTGCATTTTTACTATCTCGCCAGAGATAGTATTGCGATCACGAAAATTTTCGATGTTGAGATTTTGATGTTTTTATACGTTTTGAAGGTTCCTGAATCATTTTCACTAAGGTTGAGAAAAATGTCTGTGTGTGTGTGTGTATGTATGTAACCAAGATTACGCAAAAAACGGTTTGAGCTAGAATAATGAAATTTGGTACATGAGCATTATTCAAAATTCATAGTTTTCTGTCAACTTTTGAGAAATGTAGCTCAACCGGGAGAGGGTCATTACCTACCACGTTTTGATTTTTTTTCTTGTAAAGTGACCGTAAAAATAAAGATATATATTTGATAATTTTTCACATGATTAATAATTGTATAAAACTGCTATATATAGAATTTCAGCTTCATAGAATCGCTGAAAGTACCAGAATTAATTTTTTAACACTGCAAATCCTTCAACAAAGAGTCAAACATGCGCTGGTTTAATAAATATTATTTATTAATTTTAATTTATAATTTAATTAATTAAATTTAATTTAAATTAATATATGTTATTTAATCCAATTCAAATTTGCGAGATAGTGGAGTGGAGACACTCCAGATTTTCATATATATATATTTATATTTATTTATTCAATAAGATAACGAAATAAAATAACTAATAATTATAATAAATAATAAAATTTGTCAAGTTTCCTTTTAAATAAAGCCATATTAATATTTATCTTAAAAATACATATTAAATGATGTAATTATAGTCAATTGATTTATTTGTATTTTATAAAATTTAAATAAATCAACTATTATTATGAAATCTTTTCCTTTAAGATATCGATAATAACATTGAATGTTTGTATGTAATTAGTTTGAAAATGATAGATAAGGAAGAGAGTATAAGAAACAATGCCTTTTTTTCAATTCCTTTGTACCAACTTGTTATTGTTTATAGGCCTTGGAGTTTGCTAGGAATGAGGGGGGAGATTTCGGCGAGGAATCCACTCCTCTTCTGTGGGTGTAACGGCGCTTTGCAGAGGGAGGGGACAATCCGAGGGGGATTGTAGGTCCCACTCGGTGAGGCGTTACGCGTTTTGCTATGCCAACCACATCTACCGTTTACTTAGTAAGAAATAAAAAAAAGCACACCTAATTTTTTTTTCAATTTTTTATTTACATTTCGAGGCTTTTTGAGGTTAGCCTCCAAATGTGTGGATGGAATGAAGATTAATAAATTCCATGGGTACAAGTTTCACCAATATTCGAATTTGGTTTACCAAAACATTACCTTCTAATAGAAAATAAATAGCTATTTAGAAAAGTTATTTTTTTGAAATAAAATAAAATCATCTATATAGATTATTTCATTTCCGTTTGTGTTTATAAAATTGCAATAGATAGCCTAGGAATGGGTGGTACAATCGGAAAAAAGCGCAACTCTATATAAATTGGACTAAGAATAGAAAATAGCCTGTAATTTTGGACTCACAAGAAGTTAAATAATATAAAGAATGTTCTAATATCTAATGTATATATAATTATTCAAGGAAAGTGTAATAAAAAAAATCTGGAGGGTCTCCACTCGATTATCTCGCAAATTTGAATTGGATTAATTAACATATATTAAATTAAATTAAATTAATTAAATTATAAATTAAAATTAATAAATAAATTTATTAAACCAGCGCATGTTTGCCTCTTTGTTGATGGCACCACGTCAAGTGTTGGCGCGTGAGATTTGCAGTGTTAAAAAATTAATTCTGGTACTTCAATCAAGCTGAAATTCTATATATAGTAGTTTTATACAATTATTAATCATGTGAAAAATTATCAAACATATATCTTTATTTTTACGGTCACTTTAGAAGAAAAAAAATCAAAACGTTGTTGGTAATGACCCTCTCCCGGTTGAGCTACATTTCTCAAAAGTTGTTAGAAAACTACGAATTTTGAATAATGCCCATGTACCAAATTTCATCATTCTAGCTCAAACCGTTTTTTCGTAATCTTGGTTACATACATACATGCACACACACACAGAGACATTTTTCTCAACCTTAGTGAAAATGATTCAGGAACCTTCAAAACGTATAAAAACATCAAAATCTCAACATCGAAAATTTTCGTGATCGCAATACTATCTCTTACGAGATAGTAAAAATACAAAAAAATGAAAAAATGATTTAAATCGAATGTGCAAATATGTTCTATTGAATTGGTAAGTGCTGTTGTTGAACAAAGGGTGGGTAGATTAACTATGGTCGTTAATCGAATACGAATGATTGATTATGATTTTTAGTTCTCGATGAACTAACTATGATATAATATCTACTCCCTCCCTCTCTCTCATATTTTAGTACATTATGTAATGAGACGGGTATAAAGAAATAAATAAGGAATGATGTGTAGAGTGAAGTGAGGTAGGGGAGCGAGGTGAAGAGAGAGAGAGAGAGAGGGATAAATACAAAAAGATCATGTTGAATTGTAGCCAAAAATCTACTGACCTTCCTCAAGACAATTGCATATTTTTCTTAATCAAATATCAACACTGATATTGAAATAAATGGCTTTGTGATATTTAAAAATTAAATTAACATCATACACAATAATATTTTTAATTAGTATTACATTTTATCATTGATTTATTTTTCTTGTCAATAGATTATCACATTATATTTATATTTATTTTTTAAACATCGTAAATCAGTCAATTTCTAAAAATATTTACATATATAATACCGTGGGTGTAAGAATATTACATTTATACTTTCACTTGATGGTAGAATAAGTGAAATATTGAAAGAAAGCTTCTAGCACATTTGAAATGGGTTTTCAAGAGAAATATATATATATATATATATATTGTGATAAGTTGTGTGAGAACCTATCAAGTCATCAAAACTATTCATTCAAATATTGAATATATTAGAAAATTAAATTTTTTGGAAATTTATTATATTGAAAAACAATAAACAAAATAGATAAGGTGAATTTGATAGAAATTTTGGTAATTATATTGAATGGCCATCAAGTCAGGGATTTGGATAAAACTTCACCAGTGGGTTCCTTTTTTTTAATTCCAAATAATCTTTTCTTATACAATTTATGCGGGATGCTTCTACTTTATGAGATAAAAAGGATTAAAGTTATCTAGATTATTATGAACCTCGAAATATGATGTCATTAAGTAATTTTTTATTGACTAATTCATTAATTATTCGCTTATTCGTTTCGCTTGTTTTCGGTTCGGTTTGGATATAGGGAAATTATTTAATTAATTATTTTTTAAATTTTTCTATATCTAATACAAACTGACCCCCCTTCAGAAAATTAGTGGAGCCCTCTGTTGGTCAAATAATAAAACATGGTAGTAAATAGTGTATCAATGGATTTATATGCAAACGTTCATCTTTTTTATCTCGTAAACTAGAAGTGACCCGCAAAAATTGCATATGTAAAGTTTATTTGGAATTAAAAAAGGAACCCACTGGTAAAGTTTTATCCAAATCCATGCCTGGATGACCATTCAATATAATTATCGAAATTGGTCATTTTTTTTTTGAGTTGAGGCTGGTAAGGACTTTGAGTTAAAAGTTTCTTTATCCTTTATTGATAAGTTTTTAATATTATTTTTGATTCTTATATTTTCTTTATTAATACAAAAATGAATTTCATTTTATATGGTATTTTCTTTAGCACTCTTTTTCCTTTGTGAATATTTTCAATAAATAAATTTAGATTTTTTTTCTTATATATTATTCCAAATAATCTTAATCCAAGCTGAATATCCTGTTGTTATTGTTGTTCATGTAAATGTTGTTGAAAGTGACCCTGTCCTTACCTAAGGACTTACTCTACTTGTCATAATTATAGCCTTGATGTCAAGGAACTGGATATAGAATAGGGAGGGTCCCCACTCCATTTCCATTTATCCTGTTATGTTAGTGATTAATTATCACTATTTTGACTGGAATTTTGTTTTCTCAGACAAAGTTCTTTATTAAAAATAGGAAAATGTTTTGTAATATTAATTTAAAATATAGATACCGAAATACATATTTAATAACGATATTTGCCTTCGCTCTTATCATCTATCAACTTTAATGATAAAGGGAGCCTGTTATTTTGTTTCGTAACGAAGAAATACGAATACGAAATATTCAAAAAAGAAATTAAGTTGAGGCGAACATGTTTAGGTAGATTTAGGATAGACATTTATCTGATGCTTTCACAAAATATTAAAAAAGAACAACACTTTTTTAGGTTAACTCATATTTAAGTTTAAGGTTTCTAAAAAATTCACATTGATTTTTTTAATAAAAATTTTTAAATGAATTTATGTTTGAAATAATATGATGAATGATAACTAAATTTCGGTTCATTTCATCATTTTATATATTTATTAGCTTATTTTAATTAGTATTAGGTAAAAAATTTCAGCTGGTTATTATTATCCTATTAGCTTATGTTCACGATTATTTTGATTACTAATTTTTATGTTCTCCTCAATTTCAACAAACATTCTAAAATAATCTCAGCAGTAATAAAAATAAATTTATTTTAAAAAAATCCAAAATTATTATTTGAAGGCAGAATTCTATGATTTTTATTTTTGTCTAATTACCACAATATACATATATTAAAAAAAATGATTTAATTATGTATGCTTTAATATTATTTAGTCAAGAGAAAGGAAATTGAAGAAAAAATACAATTTTTTTTTTCAATTTTGACATTTTTTTTTTCTTGGTTATATAAAAATAAAAATTTGATTTTTTAGACAAAAGATGTTTTATGTTTTAAATTTTTCTTTTTATTATCTGTCTGTGTGTGTGTGTGTGTATTAATTACATTTAAAATGTAAATCTATCCTAAAATCAATATTTATGTTTCAGAATCCGTTGAAAAAAAAATTAATCGGAGCAATACAAAAGGAGTTAGTTACTAAAAGTAATTAATCGCTAATTAATTTTAATTCATTATAATTCAATTATATTTCTTCTATACCTTCTAGGGATCCATTGAAATATCTATAAAAAATTTCAAAAGTCTATCTCAATAAAATATCGATAAAAAAGAGACGCAGAGACAGACCCCCAAGTGAAGTTAAGAAAATCGTTATAATAAAAAGAAATTTTCGACTATCTTTCAATCTATAATAGAACGAAAGTTTGAATAAAAGTCTAACAAATCTAGATCCAGATAATTTCATACATAGCTCACTTTCTCCACTCAAGGATTTATTTATTTAAATCCAATTTCATTGACTTAATGTCATTTTATTTTTCTTTCAAATAACAAAATTTAACAAGTAGAATAACTTTTCTTTTCTATATATTATTATTTCTGCTTAGAATATTTACATATATGTAATTTTAAAAGTGCATTGCAATTAATTGAAAGTAAGGAAATGATTGGGTATTTCCTCTCATGATCATTAACGTAATATCAATGGATGTTTATTAGGGGTTCAATGTCGATGACGAACATCTGGAAGCGACCAACCTCCCACTCGGGTGGTATCTATTTTTAATATTCCCGAATGGGTATCCTTGGCTTGCAAAATAAGAAAGGTGGCTGCTGTTGTCATTGAGCTAGCTGACGGTGTCGGTGCCAAAAATATGCCCAATTGCCATTAGATAACGCACACCTTTACACTAACGAGTAAGTAACCCAAGGACAGCAAGAAGGCTTCAATCATGCGCTAACCTACAATATCTACCACTTACAATTAGATTAAGGCTAGATTAAATATTAACTACAAAAAGACAAGTTTTTAACCATATTCGGATACATTATAATTTCCTCCTTTGCTTAAAAGTGTGTGATTTCAATATATATATTAGCTCGGTGTTCCAGGTATTGAAATGAAAATCAATTTATTTTAATTAATTTTAGGAAACAAATTTTTTATGGGTCATTTTTAGAAATCCCATTTAACAATTATAATAAATAATTAAAAAATTGTAAAATTTTTAAGTATATAAAAATAAATTGTATAAATTTGTTAAAGGGTCGAGCGATGTTCGGTGTCCCAGGTATATATTTTATATCAACACGCTTACTACTACTACTACTACTTTGTATGTTATTATTTGAATGGCGATTAGAGGTGAATCATTTATTAATATTATCAGCCAAACCCGATAATAAAGAATCATATTTTTATTGACCGAGTGGTGGCTCGGTGAACCAGGTTTTATTATTGAGGACCCAAGTCCTATTCATTTTAATCAGATTGATGCAATGATGCAACATTTAATAATTGTAATAAATAATTAAAGAATTGTATATCAATATTTTTTAAAGGGTTGAACGAGAGCTCGGTGTCCCAGGTATTAATATTATCAGCCAAACCCAATAATAATGAATTAATTTTTTTAACTTAATTACCGAGCCGAGGCTCGGGGTTCCGGTACTTTTATTTAAATGTCAACTTTAGTAAATGTTTATATTACAAATGTTCAGAATAATAAATATTTAAAATATTTAAATTAAAGTGATAGCTTTTCTTAGCCTTAGAGGATTAATTAACTAATTGGATTTAAAAAAAAATCAATTTTGGATAGATAAATATTTATCATATTTTTTGTTTTCAAAATAATAACTTAAAAAGAGAATTATCGTTTCAATCAAATCATAGTTATAAAAAAATTTTATTCTAAAATTAAAAATGAATTTTATAAAATTTTAATTCATTAAAAATTTGGATTGCTTTTAAAAGTTTCGTTTAATAGAAAATATTTTTTGAGAAGCTCAATAGTTTTTTTTTTTATAATTAATATCATTTGAGAAATAAGTTTTTAAAAAAATCTTAGTATTTTTCATATGAATATATTTAGAGTAAACTGATATTATTTATCTTAACGCCATCTTTTTATTTTCTTATTAAAAAAAACATATTTTTATTATGAACTAATCCTGATTAAAAAAAATGATCAATAAATTTGTTAACCTTCTCAAAAGTAAAGGAATAATTTAGGGTTGATTTACACATTTGAATGAAATGCAACATTATGAAACATTATATATTTTTTTTATTCTTATCTATTGTAGAAGTTAAAAAAAACTTGGAGGCGATATTTTAAAATATTTATAATTAATTACATTTCCCCCTCACTATAATTATTGATTGATTTGTATATCTAGGATTATAAAAAAATCTATGGACAACTTTCTATACTATTTCTAATACATTTAGAAATATGAATTATTATTTATCCAAAACAGTTGAATCTTTCAATGAAATAAATTAATTGAAAATTTCATTTAAATATATTAGAATTAAAGGAAAGGTAAATTTTGATAAATACAAAGAATGATGAGTTCCCCTTGAAAAATCAAAAAGTTTACTTGATTTTCAAGGCCATCTGTCTAACTAATCATCATATAAATAAATAAATTTATTTATATATATATATATATATATTTAAATTTTGGAGTAGTTTTTTAAAAGAGGAGAGTTAAAGGTCATTGCTAATTCAATCAGTCAGGCAGAGATAATCTCTCAAAGGCCCCCTTCAATTCTGTTTTAAAACCGATCCAAAAAAAGAAACAAGGGTTGTTTAAACTCAACTAAGCACATATCGTCTATCCCTAAATATAAATATAAAATGTATATCTATCTATATACGTATAATATATATATATATATATATATATATTATATAAATATACAACTTTTTGCCATATTTTTTTGGTTTGTTATTTATTTTAATATTCAAAAAATATAAATAGAATAATCTTTTTTTTTAAATAAACAATATTACATTTTTGGGGTTTTTAAAATTTTTTTTAATATGAACGGAGATTATAATTTTAATTTTTATCATTTCAATTTGAAATATGCTTTCTCTTAGTTTTTAGATTTCGAATAGGTAAAAATTTTAATTACTATTTAATTCTTTTAGTAGTGAATGTCAACTTCTTTTGTCTGTAAATAATATTAGAGAATGTATTCTTCAAATAAAAAAAATTATTATCCTTTAATATTCTTCAACGTGAACATAAAAAAAAGAAGAAATTAAATTCATTTATCGTGATAATTTCTTCTGGCTTAACAATAAAATTGTAATACATATTACATATTACAAGATTATTATTAATAATAATATTAAAATCATTAATATTTTTCAATTGCTACTTTATATATGTCTAATATTAAATGAATGTTGAATGTCCACAAAATTAATAATCGATATCTCTTTTAATCTGATTAATATGTCATTAAAATTAATACCATTGTGCCCTTAGTTTATGTAATCAGCTCTTCAGCATTGATGTAGCATCTCATTGTGGAATATGCATTCAACAATTCACGGGATTATATTCCCGTTAATATAATTAATATAATATAAAATGTATTTTTAATATTTCGATTAATTCTTTTCGCCCAAATATACATATTTATATTTATTATATAATAATTTAAGTATGTTTCATTATATTAAAAATAATTTAATAATAATCAAAGTAAAGGTTAAAAAGGATTTTATTTATAATGTTTTAAAATTTAAAAATAATTTTTATTTTTTAGAACCATTTTATACGTTTTATGATTGCTTATTGATTTCTATACTCCTGTTGAATGAATACCAAAAGAGGATCAATCTAAAATCTAAACCATTTAATTCCCCCCCAATCTTGTTTGATTAATTTACTTTTAAGACAAAGGGGTGTAAATTAATTTCACCTGTTGCCATTCTATCCCCTTTTATAAATTTATCTAATTATTATTATTCCCCCATGTGAATAAATAATTCAATTTAACACTCTTTATTTAAACGGTAAATGATATTCTTTTTACCGACCGACGATAGTAAGGGAGGTATTGTTTTCACACCAAATTTCACATGTGGAGATTTTTACATATCTCCACGAATCATGCATTTTCTAAACAGAAAAAAGTATTTTTAGCATGATGTCTGTCCGTCCGTCTGTCCGTCCGTCCGTCCGTCCGTATAGATGTGTACAGCCTGAACGGCTCAACCGATTTTGATGAAATTTGGTATATTTACTTAATGCATCAGTGGGATGAATTGATCAACTTTTGGTGCAATTCCGGAAACCGGAAGTGGTAGTATTAGCGATCGACGATAGGAAGGAAAGGGTTATTTTCACACCAAAGGAGATTTTTTTATATATCACCACGAATCATGCACTTTGTATTGGTTTTATCCTCGAGAAAAATCATATTTATTAGTTTTTTCTTGATTTAAAATTATATGACGTCATCCAGCCATTCATGACGTCACAGCCTCGTCTTGCATATATATTATAAATAAAATAAAATTAAAAATATTTATGTTATATCCATATCTGTTTTTTATTACATTAATAGATATATTAAAATTATTTGAAATTGTTTCTGTAGCTGGAAATTAATTTATTTCAAACAGTCGGTCGGTTCGGACCTGGCCACAGGTCAACTTATTTTTTTTTTAATAATTAATAAATTCATTTTTACTTTAAAAATAATTTTCTTAATTGAATAATAGGTGATTGGTTTATTATTGGATTGTCTATTAGTTAATCTGTCTTGTTTTGGTAAGATTATGTGGTTAAAAAATAATTGCATCTCCTGGCAAAAAGAGGGGGAGGTCAAGTGTTCGATTTCCATGACTAAAACCTCGATTACTTGTCCTATTAGAGCAGACAAGAACAAGAAACATTCCACAGAGAATCATCATTTTAAAAGCGATTGACTAATCGAATAATATTTTCTAAAGAACGATAAAATAACTGTCTCGAAAACACTTATTATCCATTTCTTAATGCTGAATGATTCTTTTTTTTTTGATCTTTACGCTCTGTTTGTCAGAGATTAAGGGATGAGTGAAAGTTAGTCACTACTTCTTCCTCCTCCTTCTCTTTTTTTTTCTTTCTTCTTCATCTCTCACTTTCCCTAATATCGCAATCGCAGAGAGCGGATTCAAATATTATCCAATGATTAAGACTTTCTTGCACTTGGCCACTTGTCTGGCTTCTTTTTCCCTTTCATGTTCTTCTCTTGTATGAGGGAGGGAAGAGGGGTTTTCACTCTGAACTTACTAACATCATTTCTTAATGCATGTTTACTTCTTTTTTTTTTTATTACGAAAATAAATATTAAATATGAATACATTAAATGAAGGAAAATTATTTTTACTTTTAGATATATCCGTATAGAGTTACTATATATAATAATACCAACTAGGAATATTTAAGAATAAGATTTAAAAATAAATAAACGACAAAATATATGAAACAATTTGAATAAAAACATGGAATAAATTGAAAAAAAAAATATTCATAAAACGTACAGCCCTTAAACGTACGTATTAATCCACTGAAAAACATGGCCTGTCGATATAACATAAATATTTTTAATTTTATTTTATTTAGCGCTGTCTGACGTAGTTGCTGACGTCAATTAATTTTATGAATTAAATTAAGAAAAAAAACTAACAAAGATGATTTTTCCGAGGCTGAACCCAATTGATTTTTCTTTATAAAGATTATCTATGGTGTGAAATTTAAAAAAATCCTTAGAGCGGTTTAATATTTCAAAAATACAAATATATATACAATTTTTACTAATATAATAAGATAAGATATATAATAAACATTTTTTTAGTGATCTCAATGAAAGATATATACCAAGCACAATTTTATTAATTGCAAATTATATTAATTTAAGGTGGCAATTTAAAAAAAAAGATTTTGGATACAGAAAATATGACCTAATTTTAAAAATGACTACTATTTATAGATTGTGAAAATTCTTTATGCATTTTCTTTGGAATTTTCAACGAGTAAAGTTTCTTTCTTCTTTTCAAAAATTTATTCAACATTATTTAGTGCTTTGCTTTTATTAAAAAAAAAAATTATTTTCATTATCTGACTTTTTATTTGATTTAATATACATTTTGTTATAAGTTTAATAATTACCTGTTGAATAATTTCTAGATATTTGTTCTTTTTTCTTAATTCAAATAATATATTTCATGCGTTTTAACAAATTAACTAAAATAACTTATTTGTTTTTAAGATTGTGCGTCTTCTACAAGGAATTTATTTCTGCGTCATTTTAAAATATAAAAAAAAAAATAGTCAAAGACATCAACAAGCTTTTATTATCAGAATTTCACGTAGAATATGATGAAATTTTTTTTTTTTTATTTTTTATTTTCAAAATATAGGCGTGAAAGTGATCCACGTTTTCTCTATTCCAATCGTTCACTTCCAAATCCATTCACAAATCTTTCAATCTTGCACAAGCGAATATAGAAAAAGATTCATGATAAATTTACACAAAGCAACGAACAACGTTCTACTGATTTCTATTATGAGTTAAATATTTAAAAACACTAATAATGTATGCAGATTATTGGATTATTATTCGAATAAATAAAAATGGTAAATAAAACCGTTCTTTTGTGCTTATATAACAGCAATTAGAAAATTCATTAATTTATTCCATTGAAATATTTGTTAGAAAAGTTGATAAATAAATAAATCATTTTATATGACTTTCATTACAAACATGATTAAAAATATTTCAATGTCGAATAGTAAATGAGAAGAAAGAAGTGAAATTCATATATGATTCTCTTACCATTAATATTATTTATATGAATAATAAATTATAAATTTTGTCAAATCATTAAAAATCAATGAATTACTCATTCAGTAAAAATATTTCATAGATACTAAGATAAAACCTGAGAAGTGTTGCAAATCTGTGTTTAATAACATATTTTTTAGAAACAATATTAATTATTAAGTAATCTCAAGAACAGAGAAAGACATCTCAAAAGTTTGTATAATAACTTCAGAACTAACAAAAAGTAGGAATTTATGCAAAACAAAAGTCGGTTATTTCCTTTTTTACCGACCGACGATAGTAAGGGAGGTATTGTTTTCACACCAAATTTCACATGTGGAGATTTTTACATATCTCCACGAATCATGCATTTTCTTAACAGAAAAAAGTATTTTTAGCATGATGTCTGTCCGTCCGTCTGTCCGTCTGTCCGTCTGTCCGTCCGTATAGATGTGTACAGCCTGAACGGCTTAACGGATTTTGATGAAATTTGGTATATTTACTTAATGCATCAGTGGGATGAATTGATCAACTTTTGGTGCAAATCCGGAAACCGGAAGTGGTAGTATTAGCGATCGACGATAAGAAGGGAAGGGTTATTTTCGCACCAAATTTCACATAAGGAGATTTTTTTACATATCACCACGAATGTATTGGTTTTATCCTCGGGAAAAATCATCTTCATTATGTTTTTCTTAATTTAAAATTATATGACGTCACCCAGCCCTTCATGACGTCACAGCCTCGGGTAACGCCGGCAACGCCGGCTACTTCAGCTATATATTATAAATAAAATAAAATTAAAAATATTTATGTTATATCCATATCTGTTTTTACATTAATAGATATATTAAAATTATTTGAAATTGTTTCTGTAGCTGGAAATTAATTTATTTCAAACCGTCGGTCGGTTCGGACCTGGCCACAGGTCAACTTATTTTAATTTCTTTCTTCTTTTATTGATCTTGAAGTTAACTAAGAAAATTTACTACTATTTCAAAAGTAGTAATAGTAATTGCAATAGTATAATTAAATGAACTACTTCCCTACTAACAATAAAATAAATAGGCAGAGAAATTCATATTATTAAATAAAATTTTAAATATCTTAAATTATATCCATATAAATTTAATATATAATCATAATCTTAATATATATTCAAATTATTTTCATTTAAAGTTAAAAATTAAAATTCATAACTGCACTATTTAACTTAAAATAATCCAAAGTGATTAAATAAAGTAAATGGGTATTTAATCTTAAAGGTGATTGACTTCATTCAAATTAATTAATCATTTTTGATGTGATTAGTGAATAAAAAAAGATTTCATTTCCTACATAAGCTTACATAGCTCTTTTATAGGATATTTATAATTTTGATTAATGAAAGGGTGATGGAAGAAGAGGGGGAGAATTAGGTTCGTCAACCTGAAAACAATTCATGTTATTGTTTTTCACCCTTCTATTCTTGTTTATTCAAATAAGTTAAAAACCATTCAAAGACTACATAAGTAACCTATAATTATCCACAAATTGAGTTGAGAGAGGGGAAGTACAGAGTAATTTATCAGCATTATTATTTCTATTATTATTATCATTAATACAATTTGCATATCCAATTGAACTGAAATTCGTTCAGTATAAATCCCGGAAGCGAAATAACCACAATTTGATTTTTAGTCCAGCGTACAATTTAATTAAATTTTCTTTAACAAAAAGTTAATTTTTTTTTTTTTAATTTTAAATTGTAAAGAGAAAGTGAAGTGGTTAAGGTTTAAGAGCCTATTCAGGCAGTTCAGATGCTTCAGTAGGAATTCATTTCGTCAGTTAGTCAATTGAGGTCAATTATATGAATTATTATTGTTGTTGTTGTTGTTGATGTTGAACTATTCGTGCAAAACCTCGCATCAACTTAGAAAAAAAAATGCTCGTCCACAGGATGTGTTTGTTGTTAGTTGTTTTGTAGTGGACTTTAAAGCGGGAATGTAATTGAATAAAATGTATCCTTTTTTTCTTTATAAAATCCAACTAAAGGAAAGAAAGTTAATGGTGAAAGTTTGGCAAGAACGAAGAAAGAGAGCGATTTTAAATGATAATTTATCACCGGAAATAAAGTGACCAGAGAGATAGGAAGTCTTCTGGCATGGAGACCTTTCGAATATCATCAATTAACAACCAAAGCGGAACAAAAGGAATTTGATTAGCAAAGAATTATATCAAAATCCAAATCACTCTAACTAACCTGATTATTTTTTTGTAAGTCCTTCGAAAAACCAGCGGATTGGGAGAGGAAGGAGTCACAATTATGTATACTTCAAAAAAATTACTATTATAATAATTATGATTTGATGTATAAAGTACACAACAGCTGAAATTGCTATTCATACCGTCAATTATCATCCATTAAAAATTGTTACTAATCAATTTTTTTCATTTCCATCAAAGAATTGTAGAGGCTGGCATGAGGACCATCATCGAAGTTAACTGCACCTTTAGGAAATATTTTAATATAAACAAAATCAAAAAACTTTATTATAAAAATTTTCTTAAGAAACCTTAGCATAAAAATTTAAATATTATTATATCCATGACGAGTGAAATTCTTAATAAATATAATAAATATAATCTAACCCTGACAAAAGTTTTATCGTTTACACATTAAGATTAGTTGACAAATTTATCTTTGTTTAAAATAAATTAAATTAATTAATCATGAAGGTTATTTTTTTTAATTATTACCGACCGACTATAGAAAGGGAGGTATTGTTTTCACACCAAATTACACATTTTTACATATCTCCACGAATCATGCATTTTGTTATCAGAAAAAACTATTTTTAGCATGATATCTGTCCGTTCGTCTGTCCATTGTGTGTCTGTAAAGACTTGTATAGCTTGAACGGCTCAACGAATTTTGATAAAATTTAGTATATTTACTTAATACATCAGTAGCATGAATTCATCAACTTTTGGTGTATATCCGGAAACTGGAAATGGCAGTTTACAAAGTATTAATTTTATATTCATTGTCGAAAATCTTTCACTTTAAAATATAGTAGTAATTAATAATTGAGTAATTAAACTAAAAATAAAATCCAAGATAATATAATTTAGTCATTTTAATTCAAGTTTTAATAATATTTTTTTGATACTTTATATATATATATTGTTTGGAAATTAATTTATTTCATATCGTCGGTCGGTTATGTGGCACATTATGGACACAGCTCATTTTTTTAATAATAAATTAAAATAAAATTAGAAGTTTGTTTTTATATTTTTTTTTGTTATATTTATTAAAATTACTAAATTAATAAAATATGTCAAATTTTCTCAAGCAGTAAAATTTTAATAATAAAGAATAGTATTATAGAATAGATTGTTTCTCATAAAACTATTATTTCAAACTCCTTTGAAATGTTAAGATTAGTAAGTGATTATGATTTAGTTATTATCTTTGATTGATTGATTTACTATTACTTACTGTTAATATGAAATGGTGTAATTTTACTAATGAATGAACCGAACTAGTTTTATTATATTATTTAAAAATATTTCAAATTTATTATCGAAATTTTGTATTTTTAATTAATAATATAAAAATAACGTTATTTATAAAAAAAGTTTTAAATTATATATAATTTGTTTTAAAATATAGAAATATAATTAATAAGGTTTTTGTTTAATTTCCAAATATCTTATCATAATAATATTGATAAAAAAAAAATTAATATTAGACAGGTTGAAGTTCAATAAATATTAATTTAAGCTTTATAATATATTGAACTCAAAACCTCAATTTGATTGAGGTCAAAAATTCTATTGTGTCGATAAAACGGACTCATAAATTCTATGCATTCAAAATTAACTCGAAGAGGAATCGTCTTCGTTTTAATTTTTGTTTTTTTTTTTGTTTTTTTTTGTTTTGGTAAAATGATCTAAACTAAAAGTAGGAGTTATAATTTTAAAGATGGTCAAGCTTATTTGGATTTAAGGGGCATATAAGTGACTCAGCAGCAGCAATAGCAGGAGTCGGTCTGTTACTTCCTTGCTGGCTGATGCCGTCCTTGACCTACATCACTAGTTGGATCAATACACGACCATGCAAATAAATCGCTACAAACAATAACACCAAAACAATAACAAACACCTCCACTTTTCAATAATTTGTTGTTTTTTTTATACTAGAAAGTATTTATTTAAATTATGTATATGTCATAGATTCTATTACTTTCTTAATTAATTTAATGTTTCATTAAATACATTATATCAACACTTTTATTAACTGATAATAACACTTTATTTAATATCTTATAAATTGTCCTTTCATATAGATCACATCAGTTTATCTATATAAATTAAAAAAACAACAATTATAATAATTATATAATTAATATTTAGAATCTATAATAAAAGTAGTATAAAAATAGAAAAAGTAAATATAGTTGATAAATGCAAACTATAAATTAAATAAAGTACTTGTTATTATTCTTCTAGATTATTTGATCATTTTTTATTCAATTTTTTCAATTTTTTATAACCTATTTTTATTCTCTCTACTCTATAAATTAAAAATCAAAATAAAAATAGATAGAAAAAGTATTATTATAATTAATATTCAAGCTATAAAAATAATTAAATTAAATTTTTGCTGGGTCTATTGAAATTTATTTGTTTATGAAAGAAATTATTTGTTTGTCATAATTCTTAATTCATTCAAATGAAGAAGAATCTCTTAGGTAATGTTATTGCTAATTTCAGACCTTTTTTTATAATGCAGAAATTGATAAATTTATAATAATTATAAAAAGAATAATAATTTTATATGTAAAATGTTCTTTAAAACAACTACTTACAACTTACTATTTATTATTATTAATAATGATTATTTGATCATTTTTTTAATTAAATTTTTCAATTTTTTTATAACCTATTTTTATTCTCTCTACTTACTCTATAAATTAAAAATCAAAATATAAATAAATAGAAAAGGTATTATTATAATTAATATTTAAAGCAAATTTCATTCAAGCTATAAAAATAATTAAATGAAATTTTTGCTGGGTCTATTGAAATTTATTTGTTTATGAAAGAAATTATTTGTTTATCATAATTCTTAATTCATTAAAATGAAGAAGAATCTTTTAGGTAATGTTACTGCTAATTTCATAATATAATTATAATACATTTATAATGCAGAAATTGATAAATTTATAATAATTATAACTAGAAGAATAATTTTATATGTAAAATGTTCTTTAAAACAATTACTTACTATTTATTATCTTCTTATTATATTTATCTATATATTTTTTTACGTTATATTATGTTATCTATATATTATTTCTATCTATACTCTATTATATTTACTTACTTAACTACATATATATCACAAATTAATTATGATTATGTATTTAACCCATACATGAATTAATTTTAAATCCAAAATATTTTTATTTATATATCTAATTGAAAATTCTACTACCTTGAAATCAATTTTTATCATAAAGTATAAATTTTGAATGTAGTTTTGGATATAAAAATTGTTGTATGACCTTTAAGTAAAGGACGTTAATTTCATTGCCGAAATTTCATTGCTCAAAATCGACCTTCTATTATATACATAGTTTTACTTATAAATCTATCAAATGTTATTTTATTTCCATTTTTGTGTTTTCAAATTAAATAAATTTATTTTTAATCTTACGAAAATTTCTAATGAGAATTGAGAAATAGAAATTTGAAAAACTATACCTCATCATTTTACATACTTATATTTAATTTTGATATTCTATGAATTATAAAATGATTTTTTTTTAAATATAACAATTTGATCAAACAAATTTTTTCTGTGTATAAAGAAAAAAAGAAAATGAAATTAAAATTTAAATTTTTCTCTTAATTAATCTATTTAATAAAATGTATTAACTAAAATGAGAGAATTCAGTGAATAAACATATTTATACCATATGTATTTATTTTTATACTTTTTCACATCGATATAAATATAAATATTTTTAATAATTTTAATGGATTTTTTTTTTCAGAATGCTGGCCAGCAAACAACCCAAGTTCACAAACGCCTTGACGAGGTGCGTCTCTTGGCATCCCGTAAATCTGCCCGTTTAATGGATTCGGATACTGACTTCGCTCGTTTGGCTGATGTAGGTACTGAACGAAAGAAAAGTGCGCCTATCGAAGTCCCCGTGGCCAATGGGTGAGTAAAATTTTTATTATATACCTATTTCTAAATTGCTTCATTAATTCTCAATCATTAATATATATTAAAAATTAACTTACTATTAGGTTTCACTTCAAAGGAATTCAAAGAATCGTTTGACTTCCTCAAGTATATATTTAATGGGTAATTATTGTTAAGATCATATCTAAAAGAATACTATAAATAACCATTATATAGACATTCTAATAATACTATTATATTAACATTTTTAGCATATCAAGTCTATTATAAAAATAATGCTAAAAGCTCAATATTATCGAAATTTTCCTATCATTTAAATTAAGTACATATATAAAATTAATAACGAAGGTAGAATAACTTAGGTTTATATATTTATATATAAACTTTCTAAAATATCAAATAATTTGTAACTATTTGGTGTAGCCAAGATTTGAGAGCTTCTCACACCCAAAATCTTTCTTTTCACTTCCTTCTCTATTTCACCTTCTCAAGTTCTATTATATTATTCACCATTCTATGTTTCTATTCCAAACATGTTGGTTTCTCCAAGAGAACCTTCTCTAATTCAATGGCATCGTCTCCCTTTTCATTCTGCATTCTCTCTAAATTCAATTTCGTTTTGAGATAGACATTTTATTTTTCATTATTATTTACAAAATTAATTCTATATTTAAAAAAATAAAATATATATTATAAATATACAATATATTTAAATAAAAATTATTATATTTAATTATTATTAGTGGTGGAGAGTTGAGCACTGGCCATTGAAATAAAACTAAAAATACTTTCATTTAATAATTTTTAGTTTACTTACATACTTTCTTTTCCCGTTCTTTTAAGTTACAATTGTCTAATTACTTTTGGTGATATATTAACTGTAGATTATGCAATATTTATCAATCTACTTTCTTTAATTTCATCTTTTTATATCTTAGAAAAACAAATTCTTAATCTGCTCTCATCCATTAATATTATCATTGGATTGGCTATTCATCATTAATAACCAAAACACAAAAAAAATATTTTCAATTTTTTTAACTATCGCAATTTAATATCTTATAATTAATTACATTCCGATATCAATGTTAAAAATTAACAATATTGTTTTTTAATTAAAATTTGCTTTAATAAAATTATTATATAAATATTATATATTATTAAAGAATAATGTTGAAATGTTGATAATTTTAATTTTAAAACTTCATTCCGGTGTAAGAATTGTGTTGCACACCTGTTGAAAAAAGCATGGCACACTAAAATCCAACAGCTGATTATTTATTTTTAAATTTTCACTAATGCAAATTGACCTAGTTAATATCATAAAAATGGTTAAAAAAATGATTTTAGAAAGAAAAGATCATAATTATAAACTAATGTACTTACATTTAGCTTATAGATAGTTATCATTTATTGATAACCCAAAGAATTTAGTGTAAAAAAAAAACTTTTCATTTTTCATTTCCATTATCATTATTTCTTTTTCTAATCGAGTTGTTTATGTTAATAATATTAAAAAGTTAATTAAGTTTTAAAATTCAAAATTTTCACTTGTTTAAGTTTAGAATTAACGAATTTATTTTAAATATAAATAATTACACCTTTGACAAACTGGAGTGCTATTTCACAACTTACTTTCTAACCATGCCAATAAATATTCAAATCATTACCTGACTACTTTGATTAAACTAATTCCAAAGAAATATTTGGCAAAAAGCAATCGGTTTGAAAGTTTCTTTGTTATGTTGTTTTTTGTAGAGAAAAAAAAATATTGAATGAAAAGCAGTTTCTTTGCCTTATCAAATAAATACAATAAAATGACTCTTGTGGATCATCTACTTTAATATAAATTATTTTAATCTTATCAATCCTGATTAATTACATTAATGAAGTTTATTGAATCTATATTAGCACTATTATTTATAAATTACAAATTAAAACATGTAGCAAAATGAAATTAGATTAGAATGTTAATGTTTATGCTTTTGGGATCAATTAAAAAAATGAAGTATGTTATATATTATCTTTAGAGAAAAATATAATTACAGAAATTTTCCTTGAATAAAACAATAATATTACTATATTTTATTTCTTTAGATAATTTCTCTAGTTTAAAGAATACTAAGAAATTGTTTTACCTGAATGTAGAGGGGAACAAGTCTACTTAATCTGCATATTGGATTAATTTGCACTCAGCAAACTTTAATAATACATACATTCATATTTAAAAGATTTAAAAATATAGAAATAATAGTTTATTCACTTTAAAAATAGAAAACGCGGAAAAATTTAACTTCTTCAATATCTAAATTTCTACTTCTATTATAATTTTATAAAATTAATAAATTACTTATTTGATTTCTTGTTTGTATAAATATGTATTATAAAATGTTATGGTGTAAATTATTACATATATATATATTGAAATTATATTTTATTATGGAAGTACCTCTAATATATTTCTTCCATATATTATTTATGCTTATTATAATTCATTCTTAAAATTTTAAATAAAAGGGTGGAATGTGCCAAAATTCTAAAAGATTTCCTTCTTTTGTTAGTAAAACCTTCCTGAAAATGTTTATGAAAAGAGCACTTAAAATCTGAGAAAAGATTGCTGTTCACCCCAAATTCCATTCCGCTCACTAACCTTAGAAATATTTTTCAAATATTTTAATTACCATTACCTGCAAAAAGGTATTATATTTCTTCAAAAAGAATAGGGTTTAGTTCCTCTTGGGACTGAGTTTTATTACCCTTTTTAGAAATCGAAATTTCTTAGCTAAAATTCTGAATAATAACTAAAGAAGAAGAATTGAATTATTTATTTTCCTATTACTATTTTAATACAAGTGAACTATTTTTTATATTATTATTATTATTTCTATAGTAGATAGCTATATAGAAAATATAATTAATTATATTTAGGTAATAAAATGAGGTAGATAGATAAACATGGTTGGTTGGTTGATTCTGGTAAGCTGGTGGAGAGCTGGAATCAGGTATTGAACCCTGAACGCGCAGAACGAAATCGATCAGCTGTCTCAACTAAAGGCGAGTGACGTCACAGCGAGGGAGGGAGGTTACGGGGGTTCCCCAGTCCATCACAACAACAACTACCATCGTCATTTTCATCCCGGGGCTCGTATCGCCAACATTACTTGCTTTTCAAAAAAATTTCAATTTTATTTGTCTTTTATTTATTTATATTTTACGCCAACACGTCGTGAGTTTACCCTCCGACGTCACGCTGTCAACAAAGGCACGTGCTGGGAATGGGGGCGTCGTCATGGCAACGTCATCGGCCAACCAACAACTGGGTCAGCTCTTTTCACCGGCGCAGGCCAAATGACAATTCGGTTTGCTATTCGTTCCATCTCCGTCCCAAATTCCATTCCACTCTCCTTCAATCTTAGAAATCTTCATTAAATATTTTTATCCCATCTTCCGATAAAAATTATTAAATAAAAATGTCAAATTAACCCTCATTTTTATTTTTTCATTTTTCATTCCAACCATCACGAATAGGAAAAAAAAAACATGAGTCCTAAATCTAATAGTCTTATTTATTACTATTAGTTTCGTCATTATCATTAGTATAATATTTATGTAATTAAAATTTAAAAATTAGTATTTTTATTCTTGAAATTCAATTGAACGAATCAGTAATAGTTCCAAAGCCAACTACAAAATATAATATATTTATTGTTTTTATTATATTATTATATTTTAGATAAATATTTTATTTTGAAATTAAATCCCAAAGTGATTTAAGTGAAAATTTCTTTTTGATTATCTAGAAGCCAAAAAAAACAAAAAAATAGAATGAATAACATTTGATAATCCATCGAACGGCGAATTCTTCGATTAAAGTTTTTTTGTAAGTGGGAGGGAAGAATTTATTCTTAACCCGCTACGCTGCTCAGTTTCTTGTGCCGTATAAATAGCCAAGAATCTCACTCTGTCTCAGCTAATGCCCTCCGTTCGCATGACGACCCAATTTACATCTCTTTCTTGAATCGGGTCCCACCCATTCTATATATTCACATATATACAAATATATACTCTTATATATATATATATATTTATTTATTACACCAATCCAAACTGAAAACAAGTCACCAATCCCTTGCTCTTTCCTTTCGCAGCCAAAATCTATTACCTAATAGAATTCATAGCAATTTTGCAGGTGGACAAAATGCTAGGCGTAGAAAAATACTATAAATAACATTCGCTTGCATAAGAATTATAGCATTATTTCAGTTGGAAAAGAAACAAAAATAATCAGATTCAAGTGGCTGTTTTACTTTTAGATACCAAAAGTTCATATTAGATATATACTTATCAGATATATTCATACAATTATTATTATTAAGAGTAAATTGTTCTCCATTATTTTGAAAGGAAACAAACCATTTTTATTTAAATCCAAATAATGAATGAGTTTTAGTCATTCTTTCATTCATTTATTTCTAAAATATCAATTACAATCATTATGAAATATAATATATGTAATATAAATTACATTTTACAACTTTAAATGCCTCAAATAGAATTTTAGGTATTACATTTATTACATTTCATTTTAATAATATTTTACTTACAAATTTAATTTTAAAATTAGCTATTTTTGAAATTTATAGTTTTTATTTATTTGAAATCTTTTTTTTGCTTCACTATCATTTCTATTTTTTGTTCTTATACTGGCTAAAGATATATAAATAAATATAAGAAAAAATAAATAAATAAGAAAAACATTTATTTTTTTTTTAAACAATTTTCATTTTTATTTTTATTTTATTAGATAATGAAAATTAAATGAATCTGTCTAAATGACATATTTATAATAATACAAAAATAAATAAATATTCTTATCATTTTATTTATACAATAAATATAGTTATATATTTTTTTTATTCTTCATTTCAATGTCGGATGACGTAAAATTGTATTGCTGCAACCTTTCGACATCCATACAAACGAGATTTTTATACTCTAGTTACGCCAACATGAGATTCGATTGCATGAAAAAATCGTTTTGTAATGAATATTTTGTCGATTAATTTACTTAAGACATTTTACTTGTTTGGTTGAATGTAACCTTGGAAAAATATTTAAAATCTTAATTAGAACCTGACTTTTTTTAAAGGTCGGGGATTTTAATCTTTTTTTTTTTTTGATAATTTTGTTTTTTTATTTGTTGTGTTACATCTTTATTTATTCCACTTAATCATTCGTTATCGTATTTTAGTTTTTTTTTTTTTTAAATTTAATTCATATTAGTCTAAATTTTTTTTTATTTGTTTTTAATTTAAAGAGATATTTTAATTTAATTTATATGTGCATACGTCTAGACTTTTTTTAACATACACTCTTTATTAAGTATACTTACTAATAAAAAGGATGTCATTATTATTAAAATAAATTAAAAAAACAAATAACGTAGAATATATTATGCAATTTTGTAACATTTATATATTTTATTAAATCCTGTTATTTACTAAACCTTCTACCCTATTAAATTAAAATCAATTTAGATATAAACATTTACTTAATTACTCAAAATATAATTCAATAACACCTAAGAAAAAGAGATTCCATTATCATTAGTTTTTCTAGACATAAAATTAAATTTCATTTTAAGTAAACTTGATATTTTTAGTATTAATCATAGCAAATAAAATTGACATTTATTTGATTTAACATAGTGCATATCTAAAAATCATAAATTTTTATATACAATTTTGCTGTGTTCTAAATGTAAACATCCGTTGTTAATATAAATAGAGAATTTTCTACTCTAACAATAAAATCCAAGTATATGGAATTTTTTAAATATAAATTATATTTACTTTATAATTTGATATTTTTCTAATAAATTGTACTTACAATCCTTGATTTATTAATAATATGAAGATGTATGTTTAATTGTTTTAAAGATTTATAAAATATAAAACATATAACGTTTCAATTGTTGAATTAATTTGAAATTTTTTTACAATTTTAAATTATATTTTTACATAATTAAGAAAATTTTCTTTATTGGTATTTTCGCATGATAATTTAATCTTAATTAATTAAAAAATAGATATTATTTGTATAAATTTTTAATTATATGTCAAATATTGCATTTATCACGAAATAAGTAATTTATATTTTCTTAATAGATTTATTAAATATATACTAAAATGTGCGTAAATTTTCAAGTTTGGTGTCATTATTGTTTTCTATCAATATAATGGACCATATTTCCTCTCTAGGCAACAGTTTTTCTCCAATGAAACTTGGCATTCAATTCAGGTCAAGGCAATTGAATTTGTTACGCCATTTAAATATTTCTTATATCTACCATATCAATAGATATCCAAAATTTTAGATATATATACAAAATTGTATAAAAATTTTTTAATTCAGAATAAATTATATTTTTAATCCATATAATATTAATGATATCAATTTGTTAAGTGATGCAAAATTATTCTTTATGGATTATTTATGTGTACATAAACAATAAATTAATCTTTATAATATTTTATGATTATGCTTTCATTTTTATTTATAAGATTTATTTTTTCTCTAATTACTTATTTCTGAACTCGACTAGATTTTCTTTCTGATTCTTGGAATAATTCAAATAATATTTTTGAACAGTAGGTATGTAGGTATTATCTACGGTACAAGTATCTCTAGTAGGATAGGAGGATAATCGCATCGTTACTATTCTTATTCTTTTTTTATTTAATTTTTAATTGATATTTTTAAAATTTCACATGATTAAATAAAAAATGACATGCAACCCTCTCTATTATTATTAATTAAACAAAGGGAAAACATGCACTCTTTTTCAATGCGTTCGTGATAGAGATCAATTTTTTTTAATTTTTTTTTTATTTTATTTTAAAATCCTATCGAATAAATGAAAGTAATGTGATACGCTGTTAAACATGATTTAAAATAATTTTTCATTAATTTATTTTATTCATTTTTAGTTTACTTATTATTACAATTTTAAATTTGATAAAAAATCTAAATAAAAAAAAAATTCTCAATTTGCTTTTAGATTAAATTAGGGAGTATATATTAATAACAAATTTTCAGATATTATTAACCATTCTTTCTTATTAATCAATAAAGTACCTGGAACACCGAGCTATATCGCTCGACCCATTAAAAAATATTGATATACAATTCTTTAATTATTTATTTCAATTATTAAATGTTACATCATTGCATCAATCAGAATAAAAGAATTGAACTTGGGGTCCTCAATAAGAATAAATAATAAAATTAACTAATAAAGATTTATAAGAATTAACAAAAAATTAGATGACAAAACAGATTAAAAAATTTCAAATATTCTAGAGAAAATAATTAAAAAGTATAATAACTAATAAATAAAATAAATATTAACTAATCAAATATTTTAAAAAAACACGAATTAAAAATTTCTTTATTTATGCTTTTCTTTTGGTATTTAATATTATTAGATCATATTTATTCAATAATTTATTTTGAATAAGATATTCATTAATTATCATTTTAAATGAATATTAATTAATGAAAGAATTGTTTTTAAATTATCATAAAAATAATATGTATAATAAGTTTTGAAGATAGGGAAACAGAAATATAATTTATCTTACAATGTTTGCAAGACAAATAAAATAAATTTTAGATTTTTTTTTTGGTGAGCGTTCAATAAATATTTTTTGTAATTAGATTCTAAAATATTATGAAAATAAATATTTTCAATTTTATTTCGAAATTAAATAAAAAATTTTAAAATTTTTTAAATATAAAAAAATATTAATACAATATCAATTAAAAAAGAATGGCAAAGGCAAATATGGATGACGTAGTTAGTGACGTCATATAAATTTTAATTAAGAAAAAACTAATAAAGATTAAAAAAAATATTATTTAAAAGTATTTGACTTTTATCATGATTTAAAATTTTGTTTCATGAAAGTGATTACAATGTGTGAATGTAATATTATTAGATAGTTTTAGATAATTTTACATCACACTTTGTTTAACAAATCAATGTTAATTGATCCATTACAGAACTTCTAATTAATGAAATGCAGCTAGTTCAATTTCATTTCAATTGTTCACTTTCCATATGTTTGGATTACTGCGCTGAATTTTTATAGTACTTTCTAAAAATGCGAACAGCAAGGCTTCGGCCTTGCGTTATTAATCCAATCGCGAGGTTTGTTGCTAACTAAGTAAGTTCCTAGGAGCTAGGTTACTCTCTCTCTCTCTTGGACGATGGGTGCCGCAATCCTCCAACTCTCTTGTTTCCTTTACCTACTTAGTATCGGGTCACGACAAACGAAAGCACGCATCGTGTGAGTGCCGGTGTGACGAGGGCGAATGGATCTGATGAATAAGGGGGTGCATCTGCTTGGAAGTGGTGGATCGAGGCCGTGGCACTTTTATTTTTAATCGAGTAGGTCGCGGTGTGTTCGACGCTGATGACGCAATGTACTTTGGAGCCCCTTCGACGTCCTCACCTCTTTTTGCCGGCCGGCGTTTGCGAAACCCTCTACCGTTACAATCACCTCGGCTCGATTTCTTTCCCATTCCTTGCCCGATGCTCTCACCAAAGAATTGCTTTACAAACATTGACACGATATCCATATGATTGCTTTTTAAGATTTATGCTGATAAAATGTTTTCGTATCAATCCAAATAGAAATAGTGACTCAAATTGGAAACTGTTATTTGAAATATTAATATTATTATTAATATTATACATATATAAGGTTTTGTTGATAACTATTAATTAAAATGTTTAACTGTTTTGTCGAAGGGGAATTATAGAAATTATAGAAACTCAAACTCAAAAAACAAAGAAAAAACTTTTTAAAATCAATTTTAATGATAGATGTTAAAAAAACATAATTTTATTAATTTTTTAAATTAAA
The DNA here is from genome assembly GCA_963082975.1 of Labia minor. Classification (NCBI taxonomy): domain Eukaryota; kingdom Metazoa; phylum Arthropoda; class Insecta; order Dermaptera; family Spongiphoridae; genus Labia; species Labia minor. Next base: position 53,835,300 of record OY720349.1, read on the forward strand.
TTTTGTTTTTAAAATAACTAATAAGTTAATACTTTTAATAATTTCAACGTCAAAATCAAAAACCAATAAATCAATTATTTTTGAGTCTCTTCTTAAAAATAATTATATATTATATAATAACGATTATTAATAAAAATTAATTTTATTAAATTATTTTTTTTTAAATACATCTACTATTTATTTATTTATAAATGACAAATTAATTTTCAGTGGAATGTAATTTTTAATTTTTTATTAATTGGTACATTTCTAATTTCCACCTGAACCTCTTTTGTCCATTCCAAAGATCTAATTATAATCTTGAGAAAGAATTTCACTTTTTTTTTTATAATCACAATGATAATACTAATAAAGAGAAAGGGAAGAATAAGTTTTTTGATGATTTTCTTTTTTTTTTTTTTATTTTTCATTGACCATTTTTACTTTTTTACTTTTCCCACCAAATAAGAAGAAGAAAAGAACTATTTCCTTAAAATATATTAATAATTTTTATAAAATTTATCTGATATATTTCATTTAAATTAAATTCTAATTGAGCTTGAACAATTTGAAATAAGTATTTCACATGTAGATCCATTTCATTCTATTTTATTTATTAAAAAATTAATAATATTTACACTTAATTACAAAAACAAAGTTCCAAATGAACAAATAATCAGATTAAATCTTGAATTTTTAATGAGTATTTTTGAATCTAATTAAAGAATTTAAATAAATATAAAAGGCATTGAAGGAAACCAACGAATAATTTCCCAGAGTTGATTACAAGTTTTCCCCACACTTCTCTCTTCCGTCCCATATTAAATAATGAACTACATTATACCATCTTAATAAAAAATGTCCCAATTTTGTAGTACAGTATGTTACAATGTTCCATTGTTGAATATCTATTTGAATTATTTCTTTATGAAGTCCCTAGTTTCACATTGACATTTTCTCCAGTTAAACAACTACATGATCCTATTTGTTTTAAATTCTCAGTGGATGCATAATTAATTGATTTCCTAATTCTCTGGCGACTTCTACTATTTTTTTTTAATTTTGCAACTTAGCATTAAGTGAGTTCAAAATGTTAATAGCCTCTAAAATGTTTTTAATACAATCAAGATTATCTATAACTAAAGCAAATAGAACAGAGTTTTTAGTATTTAAAATAAAATATGTGGATATTTTCATTAAAATATAACATAAATACCATACTTCTTATATGATTTATATTTATTTATTATTTAGTATTTATATAAAAGAAATAAAATAAAAATTAAAAAAATTGGTATTTAGAGTCAAAGATAATTGTAAATTTGAAACAAAAAAAAAACCATGGAAAAAAATAATTTCATTGAATCCCCCATCCCAATTATCTTTGACAGGATCTTCTATTGATTGGGATATATAAATCAAAAAAATATCTTGGAAGCAATTATAACTTTTTTCTTGTTAAAGTTTTCAAATAGCCGGTTTTAAAAAGACCTGAGATAGAGGAACCAATTAAACAAGCTTAATGTGGTATTTTCTATACCATAAAAATATATTTATTCTCTATGGTCTTTTTAAAACTCATTTTTGTAAATTCAACAAAAATAGTTCCACTTATCTGAGATTGTCATAAAAAGTACCTTTATACAAATATAATTCACACACTCGATGGTTATATTCTTTTCACTTAACTCTCATTGAAACATCCCCCTTCCTCAGACCCTCTCAACATTAATGGTTTTGCCATGTGATGGCATCTACAATGCAATTCCGGTAACATGAAGTGCTAGCAAATGTAACAGCATACATTTCTTTAATTGCTGGCATTTACAAAGAAACAAAAACAACATTCGGAAGTGTCACGTTTATGTTTTGAAAATATATTTTTTTATTTATTTTTAAATTAAATTTCTATTGAAATTGGATTATTTAAAAAGGTAACATAAATCAAGGCTTCTTAGGTGGATAATCCTTTTGAAATAATTACGAATTAAAATATAATTATTATAATATATATACATATATATATATATATATTACAATGAATGAATTTTCGAAATTTTTTTTTTTTTAAATTCAGGTGTGAAATAATCGTTTATCTTCATATTTGTAATTATATAATGTCGTGTATTTGAAAGTGGTTTGTGCCCTTGATGAAAGAGTAAGTGGAGTGTAGGTGGGCTGGGTTCTCTCTTTTTTTCCTCTCCCTCTCTCTTCTTCTGCTCTCCTCTCTCTATCTCTCAATTACGATTGCTCAAGTTCAAGAATTGCCTTCCCCCACCCCTTGGGTTTTCCATACTTAATTTCTCTTTTGTCATTCCCACATGCATCTGTCTTCGCTCGGCTTCATTGTTCCTGATATCTTCACATTCATGCATATATCCAGTCAATTGAAAATATAATAAAAAAACCCTCTTTTATCAACTCTCATCTCTCACACCACTAAATCAAGATTTTTTTTCCTTCTTTCTCTGATGATATTATATTATTTATTTCCTCAGCTACCTTTTCCTGTGTTGACTACTTGTTCTTTCGTCAACCGCAAATTTCCGCTTTGATGATTCGGTTTGCTAGAAGAAAATTTACATTTTTCAGGATTTCATTCGGGCCCCGGGTACCAAACATTCGAATTATTAAAAAATATGTATGTAACATTAATATATAATATATTAGAATATAAAATTTAATATAATTGAATAGTTTTTTATTTTTTTTATAAATTTTTATATATATATAAACTATATGAATAGTTTTTCAAAAATTATTTTAGAATTAATTTAACTTTTTTTAATTATTATTTTTCTATGTGATTTATTTTCATATTTCTTTGTGTTAAAAAAGTTAAAAAAAGATAATATGGCTAGATACTATCATTGAATAAATGAAAGTGATGAAGTCTTCAGTCTATATAAATTTTATTTATCATGCAGACTTTATTGCTTTTTAGTTAACAATTTTAAGTCATTGTATATATCTATGAAAAAAATTGATACTTCAATAAATTTTTCAATTTGAAATGTGTAATAAATTATAAACTATTTTATAATTATAAGTAACAGCTTATTCATTAATACTATAAACATTTAATAAAGAAGTTAATTAAATAAACATATTAATGTGCTCTAATCAGCAAATTTCATTTGAAATTTAATTATTTTATAATTGATTCTTTCATAGGCATAGGCTCTTGCATATCAATCATTTTCGAAATTTTAATGATAAATATATTATTTTATGGTTCTGCTTATATTTAATACAAATCATATAATATATTTAATAGATTATCCATTTATAATATATATATATTTAGTAATAATTTTGGACCATTTAATTTTGTCTCAAAGGAAAAAAGTTATCACAAGCATATTGCTCCGAAATAATTGGGGATGTTTACAAAATAAAAAAATAACTTATTACTTGTAATTTTAAATTTTGTTTGAAGGAATTAACTTAACCTAATATAAAATTCAATGCTACTCTTATTTGATGTTGAATGAAATGGACAAAGTACTAGAATTCTAAATCAAGGTTTTTTTTATTTACTTATTAATTAAAATTAATATATTGTTTATATATTCAAAGTATTGGTTGCCATTTTATAAGTAAATTGAATAAATATTGGCAAAGATTCTTTTTTCACTCGGCTTGCTAAATATACAAGGACTTTGCCAAAAATGATTAAGGACTGAAATGATGACCTAGAGCTTTATAATTTCCTCAAAATGAAAGTGCAAATATCATTCAATGTTGTAATGATAACAAAAATTATTTTATATAAATAAACATATATTGTTATAGTGTATTTGATTCGAATATAAATCAATCATTTATTTTGCGCTTCGTAATTACATAATGGGATTTTTGTTTATTTTTAAGTGGGAAGGCCAACTTCCGTGTGTGTTTAGTTATTTTGTATGCGCAATGTTGGCTCTGCCTGGGGATCAACCGGCCTGTCCTGTCCTTGGTTGCTTTCAGGAGCATCCAGCTCGTGTTTACATCTCTCCCTCCACATTGACCACTCCTACCCCCCACTCACCCCCATTCAATCACTCACTCTTGACCAAGGATTCTTCACATATACACATGACATAGATATTATACATTTAAAATACGTCCTTAAAAATTAAAAAAATAAAAATAAAAATATATTGCTTGAGAGGGAAATTAATTTCTACTGCATACAAATTGATACTAATTGCGTCGTAGTATATATATTATATATAAGAGGACAACATTTTCCTACACAAAAATATTATAAACCAATACTTAATTTCTTAAATAACTTGTTTAAATTTATCTTATATAATAATCATATATAAATAATTATTAGACAATTTCTAATATATTTTAAGACAAATATTCTAAAAAAAGACTTTTTGAAAGAAAATTAATTTAATTTAGACATTTACTTGGATTTACATTTTACTAAAATGATGACATGTTTATAGACCGTTATTTGGTCATTTGTTTTAACACTTTTCCCAAATTATTCAAATAACTCAACGTAGCTAATAAAAATGTTGAATCTTTAATCCCGGAAATGTAAGAACAATTAGGTATTCGAAACATGTTGCGCCCCTTGAACAGGATATTGCAATTCCACTTCCCCAGTCCAGCTGACTCCCTTCAGGATTCTAATTCTAATTGTATTAGTTAAAAAACCAGATCCGTTCTATTTTAGCTAAAACTATCAATTTTATAATAATTAAATTAAAGATTTCAATCTTTTAAAAATAATGAAAGTGTTTATTTTATTTATATGTACTTAAATATTATTAAATAAGATCAATTATGTTAAAATAAAAGGGACGTGGATGTAGACAGCTTAAAACTCTTTAAAGAAATTTAAATGAGATCAATTTTTTTACTTTAAATTTTTATTATTTCTCTTCCTCTCTTCAAAATATACTTCCAAAAAAATATTTCTATTCCTTTACCTAAATTGAAGAAAAAGACTTTAAATGATCTATTATTCGTTAAAATTCATCAATTAGAGATTAATATTAATTTATTTCCATACATATAATTATAATTGATATTTTTTTTTTAGTTTTCAATAAAATGTCAACTGATGTGATTTGAATGATTTTTCTCAGTCATTGACCCAATAAAGCGATTAAATTTCCACAGACAAAGCAAATTAAACATTTATTTTTTCTTATTTCATGAATTTATTTGGATCGACCTTTTCCATTGCATTAACTCAGCAAATAGAATATTAAATCTCGAGCGTTGATCAATAGATCTATCAAAGTCCAAACATTATTAATTACTAATGATATATATATTTATAAATTAGCAATGTACTCTCTATTTTTGATATATTTTAGTCAAATAGTAGATAACGTAAAAACAATCATCCGATTAAATTTATCGGAAGAAATATATTAATATATATATATATATATATATATAGAGAGAGAGAGAGAGAGAGAGAATTATCTACAATTTGTCTATAATATATCTAATATAGAGAGTACATTGCTAATTTATGGACAAAAGTAGGAGAAAAATTAGATGCGTATGTTTGAAAAGATGGATAGAGAGGGGAGGCTGGAGTTTATGCAAGTAATTAAATGCATGCATGAATTCATTTTATCCTCCTCCTCTCTTTTTCCTGCATCATTTTGACACGTGTTGCATGTTGTCAATGTCAAGTACAACAAACAGCAGCAACATTGACATCAGCCTACACTTTTTATTTATTCTTCCCATAGGGAAATAATAAACAAGGTAGAAAAATATGCACTTTGCTTCGTTATTTATTTTCTTGTATATGCCACTGCCCTTGTCCCATTCAAGTTGCACTTTCGACTTGAATCATTGATCGTTCCAGTTCCTGCATTCTTTCAAATCTCATTACAATTATTTTTCATTTCCAATCGTGATATATTACTTTTATTTTATTACATTCAGGTTTCTACCTTTTTTTTATTATTTTAATTCATAAAAGAAATTTTAATATTATTATAAAAATGTAGAATTTTTATTTGTTTTACACCTTGACCTTTCACTTTTTTTTTTATAATATAATGTCAAATTAGGAATTATAATCTATTCATGACAAGTTGATTGATTTATAATAATTTTATTTTATGCTTGTGTGTTTAGGGGCAGCCGCAAGCGCCGTCATGACATTTCGATGTCGTCTATTGTCTTCACTGAAGATATTATTGATAGTCTCCAGTTGTCCGAAGAGTGTTTAGCTGCACTTGTTTTGTTGCAACTCTCCCACAACGCCATCAGTAAGTAATTTTACAACTAAACTTAAATTATATTCTTTTTTTAATTAATCTTTGGATATTTATTTATTATAACTAATAAACATGAAAAATAAGCAATTAAAATAAATATAAGAAAAAATAAGTCAAGTTTTTTTTTAAAAAAAAAAACAAAATATAAAAAAATATGAATAACATAACATTTTTTTTTATTTGTTATTAAAAATAAACAATTATTTTTTTACTTTTTTGTAGAATAAAAATAAAAATACCTATATTTTTTAATTTGTAAAAAATTACTTTATTTTTTCCCTTAGGAGAAGGATATCCCGCCATTTATGTACCTTAAGTCCATAGTAAATGATATGAATGAAAAATCTTTTCTAATTGTATTATATATTTTTTTATGCTTATTTCTCATTAAATTTTATATTAAAAATACATTTAAGATCAATTATAATTTTTTTGCCGCATGAGTTTACTTATAATTATAATTAGAGTAATATGAATCATTAACTAATTTTTATTAACATAATAATTGTATATCAAAGTTCAGATTGAATACAACTTATTATTTCCATTTTACACCGCCTATACTTCCTGGTTCATTTCACCCATAATTGAAACAAATTAGGTATAGGAATTCAATGAAAAAATATTTATTTATGCATTTTATTTATTTTATTATTTTTTTCCAAATTTTTCTAGATAAACCGCAAAATACGAAAAAACCGTTTGTGAGAGGTAAATTATTTTTAGCATATTTATATTTTCTATCAAAATTTTAGGTGAAACATATTTCATTAGTCTTTTGTTTTGTTTTTGTTTAAATTAAACTAAAGACGATCTGAAATTTATTTACACCGTTTTAGAATCTTTCTATGTAGGAAAATTTAAAAAAAATATACTTCTTGATCTTTAACTTTTTTTTTAAATTAATATTCCTAATTATTTCATTTGATTAATAAAAACGTATAACTTCGAAACCAGATACTCCATCTAGTGTTTAATCTTGACAAGTTTATCAATGATAAAATCACCTGGAGATAATGAAATCAAGATAATTGATAGAATGCATGCTTTATCTTCTGGTAACCGGCTTTGTCCTTGGCTTCTGGGCACTTTTTTTCTTCTTATAAATATCCTTTTTATTTAATAACATTTTCTTATATATATTTTGTATTTTCTTCTTTTTATACTTTTAAAATAATAACAACTATTAATAATAGACATTTTATCTTTGAATACATAAATTAATGATTTCTTATTTTATTTTGTGCCTTTCTCAATAATTTAGAATATAAATAATCATATATGTTAGATATTACTATCATCCATAGTATTATTTTGAACTTTGTTTCTTTGATCTGACATAAATTTTCAACAAATATTTTTATATCGACCTCAATTCCATATTAATTATATGAAATTTTACATTATAAAACATATTTCAACTCAATTTGACTATTCATCCCATCTTTTTATGTGGATGATACTTTTATTTGTGCTGCGCTGCTGCGAATGACTCTCAACTCCAAAGGACTTTAGTGGCATCATCCATCACTAGTTTAACTCTATAAGCTACAACTACTATTATAAATCATAATTCTCAGAGATATTGTTAGATTTTCGAAGAGTCTTTTATTTATACATTCAAAATTGTCTAATTATCCAATTATAAATCATAATTCTCAGAGATATTGTTAGATTTTCGAAGAGTCTTTTATTTATACATAGGTTAGAAAGATATTGAACATTTTGAAGTGTGTGGAATGAAAAATCGAAAGATTTAACTTGAAAAAATTTAAAGATTTTTGAATAAAAAACATAAAATATGTTATATTATTATTTAAAAATTAATTAATAAAACTGAAACTGAAAATTAAAGTTTTTCTATTGTATATAAACCCATTAATTTATTTTAATTAAAAGTGAAATTTTCAAGGTGCCCAAGGAAATGATTTTATAACCCCGTTGCAATTTGTCTAATACATTCCAATTCACAAATTATGAATTAATGAAAACTCTCTAATTAACTAATTCTTTGACTAATTAACTTTCATATCTATAAGCGTAACTTGTCTTACTTTTATAAGCAGCTATTATTACTATTTAAATATTTCTCTATTCTCCCTATTGTAAAAATATCCTATTTCCTATTCCATATGTTATTTCCTTATAGGTAGTTCTTTATTTAATTACAACTTTTTGTATTTTATTTTGTTTTTGGTGTTTGATTATCTACTAATATATCTTTGTTTTAATAATATACAAGTAAGATATCTCTTATATTGAAATAAGGCAATGTTGCGACAAATAGAAAAATATTGATAATGATAAGAATATAAAAGACAAAGAAAGAATCGATGACCTTAAAAAATACAATGGATTTGATAAAGACAATATGGACGTTCCAAGGTGATTGGACTTTTAACTTGAAATATTATCGAAAGATTACAACAAAATTATAGATCAGACGAGATGATTTTAAACCAAAATTTGTATTTTACAATAATTTATTCAATTTTCATAAAAAATAACGGATAATTTCTATCAAAGTTAGTTTATTCCAGGAAATATAATAAAATAAAATATGAACAATAGTCCTAGACGTACCAGTAAGGTATGGGGTGTTAAGAATTAATTAATTAATTCAAATATACCTATATATTACGTTTGACATTGTCTCTTTTCTTTTTTATAATAATAATAATAATAATCATAATTTTAGTATATTAAAATATTATAATTTATGTTTTTTATATTCATTATGTTTAACAATAAAATATTTCTCAATTATGCTGGACTCCACTTTGAAAATTAGTTAAAATATTTACATAAAAAATATTGTTTAAAGTAAGTTATATCATTCAAATATATAAGTTTACTAGAATAGGTTATTATTATTTGTTTTACCAATCTTAACTATATTGAAATCTTTATGATTAAAATTTGCAAATAACATTCTTAGTAATTGTATACATATACATTAAAATGAAAAATAGTTTATCTTTAAACTAAAATCAATATTTAAAAAAATTGTCCCTTTTCCTTTTGTTTATCCCTATAGAATTAGGAACAAATAGATAAGATTCACAGAAACGTCACATAAATCTATGAAGACAAAAAAGTTATTTAAAAATATATTATTTTCTTAAAATAATTCCAAAATTTATATAATTTTTAAAGTACACAGTATGCGATTTATTATAGTTCATTGAATTAAGTAACTTTACAATGTTAAGTAATTTGAATAATTATTGAAATATGATTTTTTTTAGTTTATTTCTCTTTTTAAATCAACAACCAAACCAATCAATGTATGTATTTGGTTAGATATTGTCATTCGTATTATTGATTGTTCCTCGGAAAACACAGGTTTAATAAATATTTCAATCCTTAAGTAATTTTGTTAACTATTTTTATTTTTATTTTTTATTTTATTATTAAAACGATTTCCATTTAATTCATTTATCAATCTATTAGAAACAATTTTGTTTTAATTCTTGTGATTATCGAAATGAATATATAATATTTTACTATTAATTAATATTTCTTAATTCATATTAATGATAAATTCAATAGAATTACTTAATATTGTAATTATGTTTTATATTCATAAATACAAACAATTTACATTCAATCATAAGATTTAGATAAAAAATATATTTCCTTCAATAAATTAATGAAATCAAATTAATTATAATAATTAAAAATATGTTTTTCAAATATATATATATATATATAATATATATTCAGTTTTTAATATTATTTACAATTTCTTAATATTGTTTTAATTTATTATATATAATATCGATTTGGATTAATTTAATACATTTAAAAATTTATATTAAAAAAAATATAAAATTTATTTGAGTGATAAATTATATATCTACTATTTAATTAATTTAATGTTAATTAAATGGAAAGTATTAAAAAATTGTTCAATGCTTAACTTTCTGGTCCAAACAAGTTGTGGTGCAGGATTCAAGGTTGTTGCCCATTTGTATTTAAGATTAATAATAATTTATAAACAAAAGTAGAATAATTTTATTTTCGATTACTATTGCATCGACCGGCTAGGTAAGTATATAAAAATTATCTCGAGATGAAGGTTGTGTCCTGTCGTTTGATAAGTGTGCAATAGTGGTCTTTTTACCTTGTCCTAATTTTCACCCGCTTCAGAAGGAGAAGGAAGATCCATTTAGCAATAGTTGGGTCTGCCAATGAAAGATAAAGACCACCTTGCCATATAATCCAAATATCTCAAAACAGAGGAATCCTATCCACATTTATAATTTTTACTATCTCGCAAAATTTTCGATGTCGAGATTTTGATGTCTTTATACGTTTTGAAGGTTCCTGAATCATTTTCACTAAGGTTGAGAAAAATGTATGTGTGTGTATGTGTGTTTGAGCTAGAATGATGAAATTTGGTACATGGGCATTATTCAAAATTCATAGTTTTCTATCAACTTTTGAGAAATGTAGCTCGACCGGAAGAGGGTCATTACCTACAACGTTTTGATTTTTTTTCCTCTAAAGTGACAGAAAAAATAAAGATATATGTTTGATAATTTTTCACATGATTAAAAATTGTATACAACTGCTATATATAGAATTTCAGCTTGATTGAAAAAGTACCGGAATTAAATTTTTATCACTGCAAATCACGCACCAACACATAACGTGGTGCAATCAACAAGGATCCAAACATACGCTGATTTAATAAATATTATTTATTAATTTTAATTTATAATTTAATTAATTAAATTTAATTTAAATATAATATATGTTATTTAATCCAATTCAAATTTGCGAGATAGTCAAATGGAGACACTCCAGTTTTTTTTTTTAAATCTCTCAAAAATAAATATAACTGTCCCCAGTAGAATGAAAAAAGGAAAAATGATGGATTATCTGCTTGTTGCTTAGCAATAAATCCTTTATAGAATTATCAAGGACATCACGAAAAATAAATTTCTATTTCATTGTGCCCTTATATAGATTATCAAATCAAGTAGAGAATAATTATTATTTATTGAACGAGGAAAGATAAAATATATATGACTATAATTAAGATAGTGTATCAACTTGTTGATTAGAATGTTTAGGTGTATAGGGCTTTGTCCTCTCGCATTACACCACATCCCCCCCCCCCTCTCTCTTTGGATTTGACGAAAATATCCCCGTGGTGCGATATTAATAGTGAACTGGATGGCTGTTTGCGTTGCGCAAGAGAATAAATATCAGGGCGGGGGTTTCTCTATGCTCTGCTGGAATTGATTGCCAACCGGAAGAAGAGATGGAAACAAAAGAATCGATTCCAGTAGAGAACATTGGCTGGAGAGGACTTGACATCCGATTAAGATTAGATCCATTAGTATTTATTATCATTTACATATATATTATAACTATATCTATCTATATATAAATAGAGCTAGTGATTTAGCTTTAGATAAATAACAAATGAAAGTTGTATCTGAGTGAACGAGTGAAAATTCGAAATTTCAAATAAAAATATTGGCATCCTTATATTGAAAAAAAATTTGGAGTGTCTCCACTCGACTATCTCGCAAATTTGAATTGGATTAAATAACATATATTAATTTAAATTAAAATAAATTAATTAAATTATAAATTAAAATTAATCAATAATATTTATTAAACCAGCGCATGTTTGGCTCTTTGTTGATTGCACCACGTCACGTGTTGGCGCGTGAGATTTGCAGTGTTAAAAAATTAATTCTGGTACTTTCAGCAATTCAATCAAGCTGAAATTCCATATATAGCAGTTTTATACAATTTTTAATCAAGTGAAAAATTATCAAACATATATCTTTATTTGTACGGTCACTTTAGAAGAAAAAAATCAAAACATTGTAGGTAATGACCCTCTTCCGATTGAGCTACAATTCTCAAAAGTTGATAGAAAACTATGAATTTTGAATAATGCCCATGTACCAAATTTCATCATTCTAACTCAAACACACATACACACACACAGACATATTTCTCAACCTTAGTGAAAATGATTCAGGAACCTTCAAAACGTATAGAAACATCAAAATCTCAACATCGAAAATTTTCGTGTTCGCAATACTATCTCTTTCTATATATATCTATCTATCTCTGTGGGTCTTCAAATCTCGAAATATCTCCAAATGTCTCTATTCTGAGTTACGCCCATCCAACTCCTATTTTCTCCCATCTCTCTTAAGTCCCTTCCTAGGTTGCCCGCTACTGCGTCCTTAGTCTTCCAACCGGACGTTTAGCAATCGGCCTCCCCACAAAAACATTTTTCTCCAGTCTTTCATCTCCCATTCTTGTCACGAATCTTGCCCAACGCAATCTCGCTTTTAATACTCGAACTATGTCTGTAGATGCATAGAGGTTATGCAGTTTCTCCTCTTTCTTGGGCGGATAAATGCTGCGAAAAATTCTATTTTCAAATACTTTAAATCTACTCTCGTCTCTTAAGGTCATAATCCACACCTCACGCGTATAATGCAATCGTCAAAACAATTTTAATTTTGATTACCTTGGATATAATACATTTGACGAGATAAGCCCCTGTATGATAACAGGCATACCCGATTGCAATCTCGATTTAAATTCTTCACAAATATTATATATTTAATTCTGTTTTCTTTCTTTACTTTATTTTTATTAAGATTAATTATTTTTTAAATATAATTATTAAATATAAATTTATTTATTCGTTTATTTTTTTTTTATTATTATTGGTACAAAAAGAATATTAGTGAAAGTATATGAACTTTTTTGTCATAATTAATATTCATAAATTCATTTATTAATAGGTAATCTTATTTAATAACAAAAATACATTAATTAGTAAATATATTTATTGTTCTTTTTCAAGAACTAATGGATTAGATAAAAATTACAAACGATTGAAACGTGTCATTTTTTTATCTTACTTATCATTATATATATATATTTTTTTATTTTTTTTTTTTTTTGAGTTAAAAAGATTTCGAAGTTAACCAATCACTTGTCTATTTGAAAGATTATTAAAAATAAAAATCTGGAGTGTCTCCACCCGACTATCTCGCAAATTTGAATTGGATTATATAACATATATTAATTTAAATTAAATTAATTAAATTATAAATTAAAATTAATCAATAATATTTATTGAACCAGCAAATGTTTGGCTCTTTGTTGACGCGTGAGATTTGCAGTGTTAAAAAATTAATTCTGGTACTTCAATCAAGCTGAAATTCTATATATAGCAGTTTTATACAATTATTAATCATGTGAAAAATTATCAAACATATATCTTTATTTTTACGGTCACTTTAGAAGAAAATAAGCTGGAGTGTCTCCACTCGACTATCTCGCAATTTGAATTGGATTAAATAACATAATATATTATATTTAAATTAAATTTAATTAATTATAAATTATAAATAATAAATATTAAACCAGCGCATGTTTGGCTTTTTATTGATGGCACCATGGCACGTGTTGGCGCGTGAGATTTGCAGTGTTAAAAAATTAATTCTGGTACTTTCAGCAATTCAATCAAGCTGAAATTCTATATATAGCAGTTTTATACTATTATTAATCATGTGAAAAATTATCAAACATATATCTTTATTTTTACGGTCACTTTAGAGGAAAAAAAATCAAAACGTTGTAGGTAATGACCCTCTTCCGGTTGAGCTACATTTCTCAAAAGTTGATAGAAAACTATTAATTTTGAATAATGCTCATGTACCAAATTGCATCATTCTAGCTCAAACCGTTTTTGCGTAATCTTGCCTACATACATACACACACACACATACACACACACACAGACATTTTTCTCAACCTTAGTGAAAATGATTCAGGAACCTTCAAAACGTATAAAAACATCAAAATCTTAACATCGAAAATTTTCGTGATGCAATACTATCTCTTTCGAGATAGTAATAAAAATTAACTCGCGTAGTGAATTGAAAGTTTTAAAGAGCCCTTTAAAAATTTATTCAAATGATTTAAATAATTTTGAACAGTTAAATTTGAATATTTCATATCTGAAGATCATTGCAAAGAAAATATTCTTCCCTTTTTGTTTTGCCTTTTCACCTGTCGTTTATTTTTGTTTTTCTTCTCGAAATGAAAAAAGAATTGCACCTGCAGGAAGGGATGGTGTCGAGTCGATGGCCTTTCTCTCCCCGAGGCCGGGGTGCATGGCCAGCCTTGACCCCCCCTGCGATACTCAACAAGTCAGTCACTCAACCCGGGGGTTGCCCTTCTCCCCTCTTTCCCTACTCTATTTTGATAATCAACATGATGATGATGATGATGATATGATGCCGGTGGATAGTGTGGGGTGGGGAGTTGGGGAGAGGATAATAACGATGTGGTGATCAGCACAGGAATTTCTTTCTTTCTTTCTTTCGAGAGAACAGTGAACTTGAACCGGTGACGTCGGTTTGTCGTCTAACGGCGCCATTGACCCCCTCCCCCTGCCTCTCTACCCCCTCTTTAGTACTGACCCCGCCCCCTTCTCGTTAGTTCCGTTAAATTTGAAACAGTATTAATTCCTCTCTCACTTGCACAGAGGTGGTGCACTGGGCCATAATGATTTTGATCTACAAGAGCCAACCCCCCCCCCCAAACACCACTGATTAACTAACTCACACTTAAACCAAATATATATTTATAAATTGATTAAAAAACAAATCGATTGCATTGTAAGAATTTGGTAACAACCCAGGAAGAATGGATTCCAATTGATCAAGGTTAAAGCTAAGCGAAAGGCATTCTTTCTACACGGAAGTAATATATTTGTATAATATATTCTCCCTACCTCCATGTTCTTTTACCATATTTAGTAATAAAGATAAATTGGTTTCATTTTCATTAGATAGGTAATCGTTTAACAACAACCTAGTTCTCAACGAATTGTTCTTCAATGGATATTTGTTTATTTTAATTTTTTAAATCCATCACTTATTTTTTTTATAAAATAGGGTTTCAATATAAAATCGAATTTGTTTATACTTTTACTTAAATGTTTATTAAACTTTAGTTATAGTATTTAAAATTTAATATTCCAATTACCATTATTTTATTTAAATATATATTATGCTACTTATTCATCTAAACTCATTTTCGTGGATTTGGATAATACTAAACCAGTGGGTTGCTTTTGCAATTTCAAATAAACTTTTCTTATGAAATTGTTTTGGGCCTCTTCTAGTTTACGAGATAAAAATTATTAAAATTTGCATATAAATCCATTGATATCCTATTTAGCTAGCATGTTTTATCCGTTTGACTACCAGAGAGCAAACTAATTTTCGATTTTTACCGACCGACGATAGTAAGGGAGGTATTGTTTTCACATCAAATTTCACATATGGAAATTTTTACATATCTCCACGAATCATGCATTTTCTTAACAGAAAAAAGTATTTTTAGCATGATGTCTGTCCGTCCGTCCGTACAGCTTGATGAAATTTGGTATATTTACTTAATGCATCAGTATGATCAACTTTTGGTGCAATCCGGAAACCGGAAGTGGTAGTATTAGCGATCGACGATAGGAAGGGAAGGGTTATTTTCACACCAAATTTCACATGAGGAGATTTTTTACATATCACCACGAATCATGCACTTTGTATTGGTTTTATCCTGGAGAAAAATCATCTTTATTAGTTTTTTCTTGTTTTAAAATTATATGGCGTCATCCAGCCATTCATGACGTCATAGCCTGGACTTATATATATTATAAATAAAATAAAATTAAAAATATTTATGTTCTATCCATATCTGTTTTTTATTACATTAATAGATATATTAAAATTATTTGAAATTGTTTCTCTAGCTGGAAATTAATTTAATTCAAACCGTCGGTCGGTTCGGACCTGGCCACAGGTCAACTTATAAAAACCGAAAATTAGTGAATAAATAAATAATTACTGAATTAGTCAATAAAACATTACTTAATGGCACATTTCGACGTTCATAACTAATCTGTCAAACTTAAAAAATCTTTATTTTACTAATTTTTATCTCGTAAACTAGAAGAGGCTCAAAAAAATTCCATGAAAAGTTTATTTGGATTTGCATAAGGAACCCACCGGTAAAGTATTATCCAAATCCACGAAAATGCGTTTACTTGAATAATTACCTATATAGTATCTTTGAGATTTATACAATTTTTAAAATATATATAAAACAGAATCTCATCAAAAACAAACAAACAAACAAAAAAAAGATATATCCCATTTATATAGTGTTAGTCAAAGAAATCTTGGGGTAAAACCTTCACTTCACTAAAGAACAATGTTTGTTTTTATTTTGTTCTTCTCGATTAAATAAAATTAACAATCATCATTCGTTTAGTCTTCTCTTTCTTGTTTGTACACAAATAGTTACTTTTTATTTATTCTCTCCTTCTATTACACTTGGTGTGTCGATTGTCTTGTTTTGTTTTCACGTTTGTTGTTGTTTCTGCGAGGGCGAGAGACATGTTGCTCGTAGAATCGACTTTTGCGGTTGTCGCCGGCGATGTTTGAATTGCTGAGGGGCAAGGTTGTTCTACCCGCGAGTCCATTCACCCTGATGTCAGGTCATTGGGCACCTGACCATCTGCCTACTGCAGAGCACATCTCTCCCACTCTTCCTCCTCTTTTCTTCTTTATTTCTTCGTTTTGAACACCGCCAACAACAACAACAACAAAAACACAGTAATATTTACAAACAACTACCGGGTTAACCATGAATATCATGATACCTTGGATTAATAAGCATTATCGCTCTTTTCCTTCTATCTCTTCTCACTTAAATAAATACAAATTCAATTTGGGCCGAGAAGTTCAACTCGTTTAACAATTTTTTTTTTTATACAATTTCGGGGAATATTTAAAGGATTTTTTTAAAAAATTTTTAGACAATTTAATTGAATAAGAAATTTGATTCGTCGTTTCTTTTCTCATCACGGATGTTTCATTTCCCCCTCCTCATGTGACGTCATCTCCAATTACATCATCCACCTTCTTTAAGGAAGAATGATTTCATGAATTTTATTAAACAACATAATGATTTTTAAAATATATTTAAAAAAAAATCATTCATTTCGATGTGAATTCCAATATTTTATCACATTTGGTGTGAAACATTTCCAGTTTCAAAAAAAAAATCAAGTTTTTTTGCCAAATAAATATCACAACTTGTTCTTACTTAAATACCAATTATAGTTTTCTCCTTTTCTGAAATGCAAACAATTAAACACTAACAATATATTTTTAAAATTCACAATTGGTATATACCTATAAACATGTCAATTGATAAACTAATTGATATATCTATTTGTTGAATTGATTGAATAAAGATTATTCTTCTAATTTTAAATTTTAAATTTAATTTCAACAATTATGTTCCTAATATCACAATTGTATTTCACAATGCCTTTAGATCCCAATGGCCAATAAAACTAAATATTAAAAAATATGTATTGTAACATAAACATAGGTATCCTTGTATGGTTCACTTCCACAATAAGTTATCTACTCAAATATTAATGATTACTATACTTAAGTACAAACTTATATAAAGAAGATAAACTTACAATACAGTTAGAGGAGGAGAATAAATTATTTCAATGTTAATATAAATAATTAAACAATTATCAATATTTTCCTTTGTATATTCAGTAGGTATATTAAAACATTCTCATTAAATAATTTTATATTTGTATTTTCTATAATAAATCATGTTTCGATATAATTTATTAATGTTAATTAATATCTCTGAAAATTCAATTAATCTTCATGCGTAACTGATAGATAGTTTCAAGGTTATGATTATATTAATGTTTTTAATGAATTATTTTGATTTTTAAATTACTTAAATTTCATTATAAATATTTGAATATGAAATGAAAAAAAAATGAAATTATGTGTCTTATAATATGTAATATTTTTTCAATTCTTAAATTAATTATCAAATGATTTAATTAGATAATAATATTTTTCATTATATTTTAATAATAATTTTATTGATATTATGATTATGTGGTCTCAACTCTTGCTTGAATTATTTATCCCATTTCAGTTTATCCATATTGAAATATTTTAATATTTAATATCTCATATATTTAATTTCTAATGGATTAATTTTAATTTAATATCAAATCAATTTATTATTCTACTGTCCAAATGAAGTCCGTTATTTTTGAATTTATTTATTTCTAATAATAAATTCAATACAAGTCTTTTTCAAACAATCATCCTTTGTACTGACCAAATATTATCAATCTATCAATTATTTATTCTGGTAGTTTTTTTAATTTTTTATTTCCCTGTACAATAAACTTTTCTATTATAGTATAATTAAAAATTTAATATTTATTTATATTATTTATTGTTCTTTTTATTAGTCGTACATCTGCAAGACTTTTACTCGGAATGTACTTCGTCCTCACCGAGTGTTACTCCTGGGACTTCGCCCACTTCTAGTTTGGAAGATGAGAGTTTGGGCAGCTCTGATAATGAAAGAAAAAAACGCAAGGTAAGTTTAACATTTGTCTATTTAATAGCAATTTAATTTCAATTTAGCTAAAAATTGTGAATAATTATATTTCAATATAAATACTATAAATTATTTATTTATTCTACATATATAAATCAATTTCGATCTACATTAAATTCTATTTTGAGTATTTTATTTATTGGCATAACAATTCATCTTGTTTTTTTTTTCAAGCAATTTTTCATTAAAAAAAAAAATTTTAAATAGGACAAAATAGTAAATGTTTCGATTAGAAAAAAAATTGTAAAATTATTTAGGGTTTCTTAAAATATTTATCAAATTACTAATCAATATTTGTCTCATTATTTTATTTTATTTCTAAATCATAACTGACTATAATCATAATATACCAGAAAAATTAACCTACAATAATTTACAATATTAAAAGGTTTTTATCATTTATTAATTAGATTTATTTGTTAACAAAAATTATAATAATTGTTATTTCATTAGATATTTTTTTTTAAAAATACTTTTAATTGAATAAATTAAATATATATCATTACTTTTTCTTGGAGAGGGGTAGGGAGGGAGTTCAAGAGATGTGATAAAGATAGGATTAAAAAGAATAACTTGACGCCAACATTCAGCCATGCAACCAATCAGGACCCGATTTCGAAAGTTTTCCTCTCTCTTCTTTTGCTGAGAAAGATTTTTTTCGGGTTTCTATCCGTCTCTATTTCTCTGTTCAACATCTCCTTCACCCCTTCGTCTACTTCAAATCCCCACTTCTACTATACTCTCACTCTCCTAACTTTATTTTTGTTATGTGGCCAAATTCACACTCTAGATGTTGCAATGAAAGATTTTCATAGAGAACCTATTTAAGTGGGAGAAATTTCAAAAGTTTTAAAATAATAAATAAAATTTAAATAAATGTGTATTCTATTCGATTAATGAAAGATATTTTCTATTCTAAAAATATTTTTTTCCATTTCTAATTTGAAATTCTAAAAATAAATAAAAATTAATTTATATCTGTGGCTCTAAAAAACTCGAAACTTCTTGGACGCAGGAATCACATTTCCCCTAGTGTCCTGATGAGCTACACCCATCCAACTTCTATTTTCTTCCATCTCTCTCACGTCCCTTCCTTTGTCCACCCACCCCGTCTTTGGTCTTCCCACCAATATATTTTTCACCACTTTTTTCTCTCCCATTCTAGCCACGTATCCTGCCCCTCACATCTTCTTGATTTTATAACAATAACTATGTCTGGAAATGCATAGAGGTCATGCAATTCCTCGTTATGCAGTCTCTGCAACTTTCTTTGGATCATAAATGCTGCGATGAAACCTATTTTCAAATACTCTAAATATACTCTCATTTCCCAGGGTCATAGTCTCTATGTTTTGTATATTAAGATTTTGTGTGTTAATACTATTCCTCTCTGCTACTAAATATTTTGTCTTAGCATTATTAATATTGAGCTCTACCTCTCAATTAATTCTTCTATGATATCTTTAATTGCAATTACCGTAACTTTTATTATATTTAAGAAATCTGCGTACTTAATACTTGATTTTTTTGTTTAATTGGATTTCGCTTGCTTTTTCCTCAAATCACCGAATCACGTATTCCAGTACTAAATTAAATAAAATTGGTGATAGTGCGTCTCCTTGTTCTAATCCATTTTGAATTTCTGATAATTTTACTCTTCATTTGCTACCTTCAAACATATTTAAATCACACCTAGTTTTTTCGAGATTCCCATTGAAATCAAAATTTGAAAAAGGTTATTTCGGTCTATTGAGTCACATGCTTTACTAAAATCTACAAATAGTTGATAAACACAAATTTTGAATTCGCGTTTTTTTTTTTTCTAGTATTTTTCTTAGTGAGAAAATTTGATTTAATATTGATCGATTTGGTCTGAATCCACATTGATATTCTAAAATAAAAAAAATTTATTATTATTATTTGTAGTAATGGCACATCATTTCTCAAATCCTCCTATCTATTTTCAAGATTGCCCTGATATTTTCAATCCATATATGTCCCTCTTCTTTATTACCCTTATGACGACAATTCGATTGTCAATTACGCTCTGTGCCCAAATGTTTCTAATAATATCTAATATGATATTTTAGACATCATTTCTATTTTTTCTATTCGTTAATCTAATTTGTAATGATAACTATTAAATTATACAACTATTATTCATTAATTCTTATTTTTTTATCCTCAATTCTTAAATATAATATTAATAATAATCATTCGAAAATGTGAGCAAATTCATTAGAAACAGCAACGATACAAAAATAAAGCAGGACCATAAATCTAATGGGGTTATTTGTAAAAGCAAATGCAATATTTATTGTAGTTGTTTGTTGTTAAAATGAATATTTTCACCAGACCATCTATTTTTTTTTTTATTTTAATTAAAGTAAGTATTGTATTATCTTTTTTCTACATTCATATACGTAGAAAATGAATTCAAATTAAACGACATTTCAACTTTCTCTATATTATCCTGGATATGTCAATGAAACCAAAAGCAACGAATTTTGAATTTCAAAATAAGTATGTGTACTTATTGTAAAATAAATTTTAAGAATAATAATACGTATTTATTAATCAATTTCTGAAATTTAAATAAAAATAAACATTTCAACACTGGAATAGAAATTAAATAAAAAAGTTTATTAATATATTCATTACAACTTTATTAAATTTATTTATTTGTATTATTAATTAAAAATATTATATAATAAAAACACACACACAAAATGATAAATTTTTCGTTTATTAAAATATAGTGACAATAATTTCTGATGAAATGGAGTATTAACTGAGATAAGAATGTGAGGGGGTTATTAAATAGTTTAAATCATAAGTTATTTTCTCTTGGAAAAATTTCAAAAATATTTATTTACATTTCTTTTAAATCAACACTTTAATTTGTGCAAAACTCACAATTATTAATTTATTGATGAATATTAAATTGATTATTTTTCAAATAAGTTAAGGCATAAATTAATTCGTCACTAAACGTCCTCCAAATATATAAAATTGAATAAATTATATAAATAAGGTGTACTATATATACATCCTCCATTCCAAAAGAAACCGAACTTTTTAAAAAAACAAAAAACCAATGTACATTTTGGAACAAATTGTTTTATTAATCAATGTATTCCCCTTCTGCATCGATACCCAAATTTGCACGCTCCAACAAGTTGTCAAACGACTTCTCCATGTCCTTTATTGGAATAGTCTTTAGGAAGTCGGTCGTCGCCTTCTCAATGGCTTCAATCGATGCGTGCCACTTTCCTTTCATCGCCAAATGCAGTTTAGGGAAGAGATAGAAGTCGCACGGAGCCAGATCTGGTGAATAGGGTGAATGATGCAAAGGAATAACGTGATTTTTGACCAAAAATTCAGTAACAAGGCGCCAACGATGTGATGGTGAATTATCGTGCAAAAGAGTCCAACTGCCGATTTCTCGATATTCTGGCAGAATACGACGAATTCTTGCCAGCAAACGCTTCATGACGCCCAAGTAAAACAACAAATTCTTTGTGGATAATTTCTTTTGAATCGTAAAAATCCGATTCTGGGACGGCCTGATCTTTCGTCATCATCCAGCGTCTCTCTGCCCGATTTGAATCGCCCGAACCACTCGTAAACTTGCCTACGGGATAGACAATCATCACCATATGCATTTTGTAGCATTTGGTGCGTTTCAGTAAAAGTTTTACGAAGTTTAATACAAAAATCAATTGCAGCTCTTTGTTTGAAACTCATTTTCCGACCGATGTACAAAACACACTGACATTTGAAACGCAATAACTTTTGTTGTATGCATCCAAATGTCATGAAATTTATACCAGTTGTCAATGAGGGACTAAGCCATCTACGGGTAAAATATTACAACAGATGGCATTAGTGGTACTATTTTTTTTAAAAAGTTCGATTTCTTTTGGAATGGAGGGTGTATTTATATATGTATAATATATACATTATTTTTATAGATTCTTTCTATAAATTTTATATCAACTCTCAAAAAATAAATAAATAAATAAATAAATAAGATTATTTCTAATTCTCCTTTGTTTATTTTTGTCTTAACCATTATGCCATTGACATCCATCCGATCAATAAAATAGAATTCAGTCTATGCGTGACTTTGGGTATTGAAACGAAAATAAAATAATGCCTAACACCCTTTCTTAATGCTAAAATTACCCACTGTTTGAAAATTATTTTATTGTAATTATTATAAAATTATATTTATCGTTGCTAATTATATATTTTCTACTCTCTAAAATTAGTATTATTTCAAATGTTAGTTTTTAATATAAAAACAAAACAAAAAAAAGCAACAACAAATTGTTATTTTTTATTAACCAATTCGTTTCATTTATTCATATTTATACTTGGTATTGTTTGTTATTTTTAGGGACTAGTTGATTATTATTTTTCTGGCGGGTTGTCTCATGCAACATTTCAATCCTGATTTGTCTTAAACCAATCACAAGGTCAATGATCATAATATTTACTTTTCAAACGAATCTAAACAAGGCAAACTAGTGATCGAATAATATTAGATTAGTTTATATATTAAGAGGAAATAACATATTTTAACTAGCAATTATAATTCATGGTTTTTGTTAAATGTGCAAATCATTTTAATACCATTTGAAATTCCAGATTACTTTAGTTAGGGACATAATTGTGTAATACAAATACAAATAAATAATTAAGTTTATTTACTATTACAATTAAAATGAATAATAATCTAAAACCCAAATCCTAACTTTCATTATTCATTAAGGTACAAGTATATCATAAAATAAATAATTAATTAAAATCAAAATATATAAAGAAACTTGGTCACCATAAATCAATCTAGATGAATATAATGACAAAATTAATTGTGTTTTAAAATAGAAAATTGATCTCATCATTTTATTACGGACTGACGATAGGAAGAATTGTTTTCACACCAAATGTCACATGTGGAGATTTTTACATATCTCCACGAATCATGCATTTTGTTAACAGAAAAAAGTATTTTTAGCATGATGTCTGTCCGTCTGTCCATTGTCCGACGAGTATAGCATGAACAGCTCAACGGATTTTATGAATTCATCAACTTTGGGTATATATCCGGAAACCAGAAGTGGTAGTTTACAAAGTATTAATTTTATATTCACTGTCGGAAATTTTTTACTTAAAATATAGTAGTAATTAATAATTGAGTAATTAACCTAAAAATAAAAACCAAGATAATATAATTTAGTCATTTTAATTCAAGTTTTAAAAATACTTTTTTTTATACTTTATATATATATATATATTGTTTGGAAATTAATTTATTTCACATCGTCGGTCGGTTCTGGGTCTGGTCACAGCTCATTTTTTAATATATTATATTTCCCTATTGATCCCAATGTAATATAAGAAGAGTTTATGTATACTCTTTCTTAACTCATGATCGAAATATAAAATTAAAAATACAAATTTTGCATTGTTTTATTCTAACATATTTACATATTATCAAATTTATTTAAAAATTTAATTTAATTTAATTATTTTAATTTGATAATTTATTTTATTTTATTTTATTATACAAATATTTTAATCATTATTATTTTTATTATTATATTTTCATATTTGCACCTGATTATTTTGTTTTTTTTTCTTAATCATCGATAAATGAATGTGCATTTAAAATTTCAGTAGTGTAATGATTTTGAACGTTATTTCGAGATTGATATAACCAAATTTTCTAATCTAAAAAAGAGGAATTTTAATTTTTTATAAAAATGAAAAAGTGATTAATTTTTTATTATTCTTTTGAAATGTATTCTTAAAGATATACCTAATTACAGAGCCAACTTTGTAAATAATTTTAAAAACAATTTAAAATTTTTATTAGTTTAGTTGTTTACATGTATAATTTAAAATGCTGATTATATAGTATACTGTAAATAAATAGAAATATAAAACATTCTAAAAATGATTTATTAATTTGGTGAATAGTAATTCCTATTGAAATTTGTAAAAAAGTATATATTTAAAAGAATAGGAGTAAATTCATCTCTTACTCCATCCTTAAGTTTATGATGTGTTGATGATTTATTCAGTAGTAATATACAATTAAAGTGATAAATTAATTTTCAATTTATTCAGCTATGTTTTTTTTTTCATTTAATTAATCAATTATGTTTAATTCATAATATTTGATGTTTGAATTAATTTTTCTGTGATACACACACAATTTATCTTTATTCAATTATTTTTATTCTTATGATAGGAAAGAAGAAACATCCAAAAATATTATATATATATAATATACGAGGGTAATTCACAAAGTAAGTTACTTTTTGGATTTAAGACAAAACTAGTACAGGAAAATGTTCTTTTTATTATATATTTGAAAGAGAGCAACTAATCGCCAAAAAAAGTTGAGACATTTATCGTAACGATTCCTTCCTCATAGAAATCCGCCGCCTGAGTGTTGAAGGAAATACCTCCCACTTGAAGGTCTGAAGGAGATTCTGTGTGACATTTACCGTATGAGGTCGCACATTGTCGTGCAAAAACAACACTTTTGAGCTGATTTTCCCTCTTCGCTTGTTTTGAATTGCCCTTCTTAGGTTTCGCAAAGTTTGGCAATACCTATCAGAGTTTATTGTTGCACCACATTCCAGAAAATCGACAAGAATCACACCTTTTACTGCCATCAACTTCCTGGCAGACAACGTTTGTAAACACTTTCGTGGTTTATTGGAAGAATGTTTGTTGGCTCAACACTCAGGCGGCGGATTTCTATGAGGAAGGAATTTCGAAGCTCGTTCATCGCTACGATAAATGTTTCAACTTTTTTGGCGATTATGTAGAAAAATAGTATTTTAGTTGCTCTTTCAAATGTATATAATAAAAAACATTTTCTTGTACTAGATTTGTCTTAATTCCAAAACTTGTGAATTGCCCTCATATGTATAATATAATATATGTATACGCTTTCTTCAATTAAATTAAAAGAAATTTAAACAAAAAAATTGAATTTTTTTCTATCTTTTGAATAATAATTGATGGGCGTTATTTGAATTCTAGGGATATAAAAATACCGATTAAGGCAAAGGGAAAGGGCAAACCTCGGTTGCAATGCAAAAACAGTGGAGGTCAGAGACCTGCCTCCTAGCACGATGGCCAATGACCTCTCTCTCTCTCTTTCTCTCTATTCCTTTACTCTATGATCATCCTCACACATACAAAGACACAATCAGAGAAAATCTTTTTTTTTTTTTTTTTTTTAAAAATGAATCATCGACTGGTACTACTACTGTATTTCCATGAGAACATTTTCACGACAAAAAAATAAAATCGAATAGTTTTTCTTATTAATTAATTTTTATATTCAATTTATTTTGAGATATATTTAAAAAAAAATATTAATACTCGCAAGTTTAAAATATTAATTATTGTATATAAACTAAATGAAAAATAAAATAATTTTCATTGACAAAATGACAATTCGAAAACAATTTCAATATGCGAATAAATAAATTATTTATTATATATTCGTCCTATTTATTAATTTATATTAATATTAATATTAATATTAATATTCAAATATTCATTTGTACAAATGTTAAAATAATTCTAATATATATTATGATATTTTTAAGGGTGATTTCAATATAATGACATATCGGTCGATTCTTAAATTATTAATTTCTTCTGTAAATATTTTAAGAATTTTAAAAATATGAAAATTAGAATAGAATTTACATAATAATAAATAATAATAATAATAATAATAAATATAAATAATAATTATTAAAAAATACAATTTAAATAACATGAACAAGATATACCAGCATATATTATTTAGAAAAAATTAAATAATAAATATTTATTAAAAAAAATGTATATGACCAAATTTTTATCCAGGTTCAATCTTGGAAGAGAGGTGAGTTAACTTTAAAATATATCATTAAACTCACATTTCGATTTATTGTAATTTAAATTCAGAATATATAAAGTCAAATTCAAATTTAATTAATATTTACCAAAAAAGAAACAAAGGATATTATTTTAATATATAATTTCGAATAATTCATTTTTATATAACAAAAAACATAATTGAATAAAGATTGAATGGCGAAGCGAAGGAGGGAGAGTTTAGAAGTGCAAGATAAATACAGTAAAAATAATAAAAACTCAAAAAAGGAAGATAGGGTAGTCAAATGGTTGTTGCAGTTGTTCCTGTTGTTGTAGATGGTACTCGCTAGAAAGTTGTTATTGAAATGTAAAAAGGAATTCTCCGTAAGTGGTAACATAATGTTAAAATTGAGACGTGTGGGGTCAGTTGGTTCGAATCGGGATTCAATTATAGAAACGTTCGAGAATAAAGGTCCAACAAATTCACTGCTCATTAATAATCATTTGAATAGTATTTTTTTACCTATTCTAAAGAAATATATATAATCATAGGTTATTTATTTTTATTTAATTTTAGATGATATTTGATCTTATTTTTTTGTATGAATTGTTAATTATTTAATTTTCAAATAATATTGACGATTTTTTTTCTTTTTTTTTCATTTACTTTCTTCAATCGAAAATTTTTTAATATTATGTCAACGCCCAACTCCCACCCTCTTTTACTTTATAATAATCTTTGACATAAATCTTGGATATCTCTTTAATCTCTCATCAAGTAATAATTATTAACGAATTTATTTTTATTAGTATTATATACCTAAATTTGTATTTATCAACATATTATTTTATTTTAATTATTAATATATTTTATAAATAAATTATAATTTCCATCTGTTTACTTAAATATATAGGAATATACATAAATAAGATGTATTTACAAAATAAACTGATGAATATTATGTTAGTTTTATGACTTTACTAATAAACTACGTAAATATTACCTAATTTTCTGATAAGATATTTATCTTAGGTGCCAAACATTCTTCCTTCAACTTATACTTAATTTATTTGAAATGATAAATAATTGTTTATTTTAAAGTAAAATTCATACATCACAAGATATCATTTTTTTAATACTTTGAAATTATTTGAGGTCATTATAAATTATAATAATTTTTTAATTTTAGAAATATTTATTAATTTAATTATCTAATTTTAATTTGGTTTCATCAATTTTTATAAAATTTTTGTATAAATCCTATTTGTTTATTTTTGTGTATATGTACTTACATTTATTTTATATTTTATTTAGAAAATGTATAATGAATTTTATATATATATATATATATATATATATTCAATAATTTATGAAATTACTTTTAAAATTGATTATATAATCTTTAAAGATAATTTGATTAAGAGATTAACAATAAATAATAATATAAGTATTAGATATCTCTTGATAACACTTCTTTCAAAAATTAGTTAATGAATACACACTCAAATCACTTAAAATATATTTTTATATTACGTTTTAGATATTTAAATTTGTAAATATAATTTAGTAATATATTATATATATATATATACATTTTCTATAAGGAATAGGTTTTTTTATTAAAATGGTCTAAATTCTTGTGATATTTTATATATAATAAAAGACATGAACAGAGGTTTGTATTAAGATCTTCATTCTTTAAAGATTTTATAGGTTAAAAACAAAAATTGGTATTTGTTTTTATTTTAAAATAATGTAAAATAATATTCAATTATTAAAACAAGATAACAATTTCAGTTTCATTATCTGTAAAATAAAATAAATTCATAAAATACCTTTGTTTTTAGTAGTTTTGAATCAGAATTATTATTTCATAGATAACCACAAGTTTTATCCGGAAGTACTTCTATACTAATTCTTGTCGCATCAAATATTTTCATTAAAAATTTATTTGAAAATATAAAAAAGATTGAACACCAAAGTAAAATAATTCACCATATTCAAAAAAAAAAAATATTAAATTTGAAAAATATACTTTTTTTAAGAACCGTTTATTCTCTTTTCTATTGGATATTTAGAAAGTGTATCTCATTGTCCCAGGCAAATGTGTGTTGTGCGATCAATGACCAAAGAGTTAATTGAGCAACCTTTCTTTCTCTGAAATAATCGCACCCCACCAATCCAATTTCTCCTTTTTTCGTGCGTGTCCTATTAATTTTTTTTTTTTTTTTTTTTTTCAATCTTCAAATTATTCATTATTTATTCAACCAATATTAAAATTTATATCATCAATTAGTTAAAGTTTAATAAAAGATTATTTTTTTTTTAATAAATCACTTATATAGTGATATATAAATTGATTTTCCCAAGTCGATGACAGATAGTCTGCCACTGATAAAAATATTTTTTTTTTTTTGTTTAATAAGTTCTTCTTTGAAATATTTGTCAATAAATGATTCATTTATGATTTATTTGAAAATATTTCTTTATAAACTTATTTGTAAATTACTGGGTATAGATAATTCTGTTTCTATTGCATTTTTATTCATTTGCCGTTTTCTAATCCTCTACAATTCAACATTCCTTGCTAATTTTATTTCATTTTGTTTCTTATTCATTATAAATATTCTTCTTCCTAATTATATAATTCAAATACAAGAACCAGTTTTTTTTTTGTATGTTTAATAATTGTTATTATTATTTTTCTATGAATACTATTAATTTACATACATCATATTATGTAGAGTATAATTTCTAATTTAAAATGGAGTTCTATGCAAACCACTCAATGCAGAATTTTCTTTGCATAAGTAATTTTGAAAAGAATGAGATGGAAACTTGAGATTAAATGTCATCCTGATTTTAACAAATTTTATATTTTATAATAGGTAGATATGTTTATTTATTTAAACTATACTACCTAAACATCTACATATTTAAACCATATTTATACAATATATATTAATGTTTATAAATTTTGATACATAATTTCAAATCGATTTCAGATGTTTTGGATTGATATGAAATTTTAAATATATTGCAGAATTTTTTATGGGCAAATATATCTTATTGTTATATTTTTTAATTTGAAATTTTGAATGATTTATTAAATAAAAATCAATTGAAATTCATGCTTACGTAAAAATATCAATATATGTATATGTAATTGAAATAAATAAATAAATTATCTCATTAAAAAAATAAAAATATTTATGAAATATCAAATCTTAAATTTAAATTTTACATACCAATTGTAATAGTTTATTCAAATTTTTCTAAAATTATTTATTAAAGATTTTGTGTATTAGACAATTTCCGAAGTGCCACACAAATCAAATTATTTGATTATATTAGACATTTAATTTTAAAATTGTGTTCCCAAAGTTAAGTAATTAATAATTTTTTAATTTATTATTTGAAATATCTAAATCTAATTTACTTTTACGTTTTATAATATATTTTTATATCAATTTATTAATATTAATAATATGAATAGATAAATATAAATTTTAAACAAAATTTGTAAATTTTTACTATCTCGTAATTTTCGATGTTGAGATTTTGATGTTTTTATACGTTTTGAAGGTTCCTGAATCATTTTCACTAAGGTTGAGAAAAATGTCTGTGTGTGTGTATGTGTGTTTGAGCTAGAATGATGAAATTGGGTACATGGGCATTATTCAAAATTCATAGTTTTCTCTCAATTTTGGAGAAATGTAGCTCAACCGGAAGAGGATCATTACCTACGACGTTTTGATTTTTTTCTTCTAAAGTGACCGTAAAAATAAAGATATATGTTTGATAATTTTTCACATGATTAATAATTGTATAAAACTGCTATATATAGAATTTCAGCTTGATTAAATCGCTGAAAGTACCAGAATTAATTTTTTAACACTGCAAATCTCACGCGCCAACACGTGACGTGGTGTCATCAACAAAGAGCCAAATATGCGCTGGTTTAATAAATATTATTTATTAATTTTAATTTATAATTTAATTAATTTAATTTAATTTAAATTAATATATATGTTATTTAATCCAATTCAAATTTGCGAGATAGTCGAGTGGAGACACTCCAGCTTTTTTTATTTTATGACATTTAAATATTTTTCTAGATAGTAAGTATTCTGAAATATTATGTGTGAGAGATCATTTTATTCTATTTTAATATGTTTAATAATAACTTATTTAATATCTTTTTCACCCCGCCCCTCCTAAATGACATTCGCTCTATCAGCTGAATTTGTGTTTGTGGCCTTTAAATGGACTGTTTTTAAATAACGAATAAAAAAATAACAGATAAAAACCGGGAAAGAAGGAAAAGGAAGAAGTTGAAATGTGAGTGAGCCTATCTGTTTGTGTTGCTGGTGAATGGGTGGGGGGGGGGGGAGTTCAATTGCTTGACTACGAAAGATGATCAAAACAAGAGCAGAAACTCTGTTGCTGCAGATGCTGCTCCTTCAGCACATGCACTCTCTCCATCTCTTTCCTTTGCTCTCAGCTGAGAGAGAGAGAGAGAATGGGCGAGAGGGAGGGAGGTCGACGAACCCAAACAAAGAGGAACGAAAAGCCCTGCTTGGCTGGCAACGGGGGGGCCCGCTGCCCGGATCGATACCGACCACAACATTACAGCCTGCCTAATAAGAACCCGATACCAAAACAGAGACACGTGTCAAGAGCAATCGCTCGATGCTTCCTCTGACGACGAACTATAGTCAACCACTTGGCTTGCAATCAATTACGGCCCACTCAAACCCACTTTAGTTGTTTTAATAAATAACATAATCCCAAATGACAAACAAATCTTAACATAATTCAATATATACAAATAATAATATAGTAACTTCATTTTTAATTTATACTATTGTATCCGTTACTTAATCTTTTCAATATATATATATATATATATTTAACAAAAACAAAAATATATTCAGAATTGTTTCTAATTTTCAAAATAATAATTGACAATAATATATAATCGTTTTTATATAATAATTTATACCGTGTTATCTTAAATATAATTTAATAATAGTTTTATAATGGTAAACATTATTCTCATTTGAAACTCAGTATTCACTATTATATAAAATAATAACTAAAATTAATCTTTACACAAATTACAACTGTTTTAGACATTCTGTCACTTTTATTATTATTTATTTATTATTTTATTTATTTTTATTATTTATTATTTAGTATCAAATTTTTTAAACAAGTAGCTTATCGAGACATATTATATGTTACTAATATATATATTATTTATTATAAATGACAATCACAATATCTTTAAAGATTATATAATAAAATATAAAAATTAATTCATAATTAGAAGAACGAGGAAAATTATAATTAAGATTCTTTTTAATTAAGTTTTATAAGATATATGATAATAAATAAAATTCGGAAAAATACCATATGAAATTTTTTTTTATTTGCATCTTGTGAAAAACTCAACCGCTAGTTATTATATATATATATATATATATATATATATATATATATCGTTTCACTTACCTTACACATGAATCTTATGAAATTAATCACTCAAAAACATATCTATTTAGTTACTTTTAATTATTTAAATCGAAGTCATTTATAATTAGATTAGTTTATAATTGCAAGTTTACCTTTTTCCTTAAAAAAAAGGAAACAATAGTGTGATTACTTTGGGAAACACCCTATAATTCCCAGGTCGGTAGCACATAGTATAATGTGTGCAAGTAGGACAGCATGATATCACATGTTTGTGATCTCGGGTGGTAGTTCTGCGTAATTCAACCCTGCCTTGTTACATTAGGGCAAAATGTGCATGGATAGGGCCCCCGAAATTGCTCTCTGACAATGAATGAAGTTGTAATTAATGTATATAAATTTCATTGATTCATTCTCTCGGTGGGGGATTAAATTTGCTCGTTAAATTCTTCCCGAGTGACTGTCATTCTAGGAAGGAGAAAAGGGCATTTCCCTGAACAGGTGTCTTGAACCAGGTGCAGCTGCACATTCCGCAACACATATTCAGAAACAAACAATCATTTCAATATAATAATAATTCTAATAGAAATGAAATTTTCATTATTTTATCGTGATTGTTAAAATCTCTTTTGGGACCAATACCCTTCTCCCTTATCACAATCCTAATGATAATATTGTCCTCCTAGGAAATAGATTTCGAGGATATTATTGTCATCATCAGTCCATTCTAGAATGATTGATGCATGCTGAGATCTATTATTTTTTTATTGGCCTTGCCTTTATTTTTTTCTTAATTTGCCCAACAAATGTCATTAGCTATTAATGTAATTAATTTATAATTTAAATTTATATGTTGCGGTTTGAACTACAGACACTTATAGCAAGAGACATACACGTTCGTAAATGTCAGCTAATATACCAATAGGAAGATATATATAACTTTAAATTGATATTTGTCATTATATAGTAATTAATTCAAATTAATATTAACAAAATGTCTTTTTAAATTATTATATATATAACTATAAATAATTATATTAATATAAATAATTATAAAAATTTTATATATACATTTGTTTATTTATTGTTGATACTTATAATATTATAATCTTTAAACCAATAACATATTAAAAAACATTTATTTTTCATTTCAAAGCATATATATATATATAATAAAATAAATAAAAATAGAAATAATACATAGATATAATATACATTTATACATATATAGGAAGGATACCAAGAGGGGAAACTTTCAGACATAGTCCTCCTCCCTTAGAGAAATCAAGACAATATATCAATATCTTTTTATCTCTTTGACGATATCCCCCATCTATTGTACATGTCAATATTTTTCTGCCATGTTTTTATTTTAAAATAATTATTTTTTAAGCCTAGAGAGAATATATGTATTTAGTTTCTTACTACTGTGTGTGCTAAGGAAAAAAAATTTTCCCGACAAATGAATTCTATTACACAAAAGAGTTTCAGGGTGTCGAAACCATCAGGGTGGTCTTTCGAGTCGTCTCACATCGACCGAATGGAGTCTCTATAATCTATATAAAGCCTTTCCGAGAAAGTATGGTTCGATGTACTTATGAACTTCTTCCTTTGATCTAAAAAACAGATTTTTAGAATATTTCAAGAAAAATTTTATTATTTTTAATTTTTTTTTTTATTCTTAAAAATATCAATTGATTGAATAATTTAATTTAATAAATTTTGATTTTTCTACAGCGTTTTTGAATTACTTTTTTTCGATTTTAGGAGAATTATTTTTTTAACCCTGGAGGATATATGTATCTTGGGAATATGTATTAAGGAAAAAAATTCTAATTCTAATTCTATTTTGGTTCTTTTTTCTAAAAATTAATTTTTTATTGCTAAAATTGATAGAAAAAAATATTAAATTATTTATTTTTTTTTTATAAATCATTGGAAATTGATAAATGATTCATATGTCACCAAAATTATGCAATAAGAACTATTTTTTTTTTAATCATGCAATTAATTTATTTAACATTTTTTCGGATTAATTTAATTTTAATTTTATAAATAAAATTAAGATAATATTATTTCAAATTAACTAGTTATTATATTCATTTATTATTAAATATTATAATTTAATATTTAATAGATAAATCCCATAAAATTAATTAATTAACTGAAAATCTGGTCTTTCTCTTTTTCCCTTCCATTTTTCAATGAGTATAACTTATTTGACGTGACCCGATCAAGTGTAGTCAAATAGTTGTAAGTTGTTAGCCTTGCACGTGGTTAACTTCCCCTTGATTTCCCTGCACTCTCCCCTCCCCACTCCGACTCACCGCGCTCCCTCTCTTCCTTACCTTGTCATCCCCCACTTGTTATGGCCTTCATCCCCACCGCCCTTGTCAGCCGGCCGGCAAAATTACATTGCTAATGTCAAATACTTTGCAATGACGTCACTGTTTAAAGATTCATTATTTACAATCAAATCAAAATAATTATTAATTGGGAAATTTCCGTTTATATATTTAATTTTTAGATGTATTCATGTTTAATAATTAATAGTCCTTAAAAAGAAACACTATAAGAACCTAAATAAATAATTATTAAATTATTTTTTGTTAACATATGTTGTCAAATTAATTTTTAAATCATAGCAAGTGATTTCCTTTTTCTTTTAAAAATTCTCTTTTTAACTCAATATTCAAGTAATAATACAATCCCGGTTATTATTACATATTTAGATCTCTTCCCTAGATAGATGATCCTTTATTTTATAATAGAAGCAACGTATATTCTATTAGAATAGGAGAGAGAGAAAAGTTAGGCTTGGTTGACGTCCTTGGCTACGATCCAACGGGGAGCGCCTGCCGGTGAGTGGGATCAGAGATACCGGCGAACCGATGGTGCTCTCTAACGAGAAATAGTTGAAACTATTCGCCCAACCCATATCTCTTGTGAATCGAATATATAATCATGGGCATAATTATAATATAATCAAAATAATAATTTCTTATATTTTTTAAAGAAATAAATATTAAAAAACAATAAAATAATAAAGAGTTGTTTATTTGTCGTTTTCTTAATTTTGAATATTTTATTAGTATGAGTATTAGTAAGCTATAAATACCTATTATTGTTTTTTAATTCTATTTTAATTTTTAAATAAACTTTGGATAGTTTTTAAAAACAAAAAGAGACCTATTAACCCAAAAAACGCCTTATGTTAGGCAACCATTCCCCATAAGGAAAGTTATATGGTTATCTTTTTAAAGGCGCACCTCTTGGAAATTTGAAATATAATTTCTTAATTAACAATAATTCATTTAAAATAAAATTAATAAATCTTTAAAAGATCGAACAATTTTAACTAAATTATTTTTAAATTTATATTCCATATTATTTTAATTTTATTTTTATTAATCTAAATATTCAAAATAAGTTTAAAAAATTTTTTGTTTTTTATTAAGATGTTGCAGAATGGAACGATGTATCAATGCTTGTGGCCTGGCTGTAGCCAGATATTTTCCAGTTGCCAGCAGATAGAAAGCCATATTCGGAAAATTCATATTGGGTATGATTTTATAATCCAAATAATATAAATATATAAATCTAAAATAATAGAAAATTACTTCTGTTTTACCTTTCAAAATTTCTCCATTTTTTCTCAAAAAAATATTTTTCTAACACTTTGGCGCTATTCCGAGATATCTCCACACTTCCCATAAAAAAATAAATAAAGATTAAATAAGATTCTAAAACTGTGGTACATATACCACTAGTGGTACCTACAGGCAGTGGCGTCGGGACGGGGGGGGACGTGCCCCCCCTCCAAACATTGTGCAAAAGATCAATTTAAAAGTGATTAGTTTGGGGTAAGTGAGAACCCAAAAGTAAAAAAACATCTTTAAATTACGTATAGGTATAGTCTAAACGTTATGAATAAATAAATTATTTATTTTGTCAAAATTTTTTCGGGGGAGACCCCCGGACCTTCCTGTCCCTCAACATAAAATATTACGCTACGCCACTGCCTACAGGACAGTTACTTTTAATAATTAAATAATTTTAGTGGTATCTGAACATTTTGATGGATGATTCAAACTTCAAAAAAATTGAGAAGCCCTCCTTTAAAATATTTTTTTTATATCTTAATGTCACTTTTAAAAATATTTGTTCCCCTTACAGATAATTTATTCAATTGTATTTATTTATTTCCAGAGAGAATTTCAAATTAAGTCCTCACGAAGAAGAATTTTATTACACCGAAGTCGGACCTGAAGAAATTCCTTCCCCTACTCCACGATTAAATCGCCGACATCGATCACCACCCCAACAAGGTAGTAATTTTTAAACCCATTTATTCATCTTTAAAATGAATATTTCTCTACATTTATTTCTTTTCTTTAGTACATTTTTAATTACAACTTCAATCATTTTATTGTTTCATATTTCCAATATTTCATTTATTTTCTCTCATCATATATTATAGAAAAATCATAAATTAATAAATAAAGCTAATTAAAGTAATATATTGTTAGATGCGGCATACATCCGAACTGGAAATCGATCGAGCAGTGGTCCTAGGACGAGAACCATCTCCTCTGGATCCAATGGATCCAATGGATCATCAGAACAGGTATATAACTTCAATGAATGAATACATTTATACGTATTTAGATATTTAATTTAAACATTTTCACAGAAATGTTGTTAATATTCTTTCACATAAACTATATAAAACTTGATTTAATATTGATAAAATTAATATTAATTAAAATAAAAAAAACAGAAAAAATAAATATTCTAAGATAATCACTAATTATATCGTTTATTTTATTTCCAGGGGTATGTTGTCAATCCTTTTACAAATACAACCAATAATTCGCCAAGGAAATTTCGGAATGAGAAGAAAAAGTGTCGGAAATATTATGGAATGGGCAATAAAGAATCGTGGTGTACTCAGTGCAAATGGAAAAAGGCTTGTACTCGATTTGGAGCTAAGTAGTCAATCCATTAGTGTAATAAATATAACATTTCATGTATAATAACGACGCTCAACCAAAAGCCGGTACACCAGAACGCTAATCTGAAACAAGCGAAATTTCGTGACAATGATCTAAAAATCCATTAAAGATATTAATATTTCTTTTTTATATTTATACAATAATTTCCCATTAGAATTGTTTTTATCTATATTTTATTATATTTTAACCATGATAATTGATTAAACACAAATTTCTATATATATATATATAATATATAATTATATTGTATTTAATATAATGAAGGCAAGATGGGGAAATGTCAAATGTAAGAAATTTTACCAACTACGCATAATGTTTTTTGAGTGGATCTACAATAAGTAATAGTCATTTATGCCCTATTGGCCTCAGAAATTATAGATTACGCTTAAATGCATAACTATTATCAGTGTTAAATGCCAGCCATATAATATTTAAAATTTAAATTTAAAATTTAAATAAGAATTATTATTAAAAATAAACTAAAATTCTCAAAAAAATTTTCGCGGCTCATCTAATTCATTTAAAATATGTAAAAATTATTTTGAAATTTTCAAGATACTTCATTAACGATCTCAATGTTTTTTAATAAATTTAAAAAAAAAAAATACTTCACTGCCATTTTTTTATAGTTTGATATTTATTATTATATTGGCTCGATTTTGTAAATAAATAATAAATTAATATTTTACATTCGTTTCGAATGGTAAGAGTATGCAAAAAAAAATTAGAATTTTAGTTGTGAAATTATAAAAAGAAAATAAATTAATAGAACATACACTTGATAATATTACTATTAATGAATACAATATTAATATATTATGATCTCTTGACCCAAGACGTCATATTCATAGAACAAATAACTACACCAAAGAAAAATGAAATGGCATTATGACCAAAAAAATATAACAAATTACAATTTTACACTAAAAATATTTTTTTAAAATAAAAAACAAAAACAAACAAAAATTTAAAACTATAATAAAATTAAAATCATAAAGCCATTTCATTTATTATTGATATAAATATTTTTGTACAAATATGCTCAACAAAACTTGGGTCTAGTTTTATTTTAATTATTTATATATTAATATATATATATACATTATCAATTATTATATATATATGAATTAATATGGATTAATACTTTGTATATATACTATCATCTTTCTGATCAAACTAAAAATGAATTATTATATTATAATTGTTTTATTCTCTTATTATTTAATTTTTATTATGTGATTATGTATTTATATCAAAGGTACTTATATTTTAAATTTTATTATCTTATCTATATTATTATATTAAATATAATGAAACTAATTTAAAATGTAAATTGTTTTCCTCTCTTAATAATTCATATTAGTTGTTTTTATTAAAAAAATTGTCATACTATTTATTTATATTTGTGTTTCATAAAAAAATATTCAAAATATTAAATATAGATATATATCTAATATATATATACTATAATATAATATATATATATTCAATTATTTCAACATGATTTTATTAAAAAAATAAAATAAAAAACAATAAATTATATATATATATATATATAAATTAATCAAAGTGATAAAAAAATGCCATTGCAATCGCAAATTAAAACTTTATATCAATATTTTTAATTATTAATTTAATATAAAAGACCCAAAATAAAAAAAAATATAATAAAAATATGAAATATAGAAATTATAATTTTATTTTCAAATAAACTATTTTATAAAATATTTTTCTCATCTTCTTTTAAAAGAAAAAAATGAAAAAATAGTATGACTGATTTCCAAATAAATATCTTCATATTTATAAATTACGTTTACATCTAAGATGATAGAAAGATATTTATACAACTAAAAATAAAAATATTTATTCTTCTTGTGCTCTAGAATAGAACATAAATGATTATTATTCTTATATTTGGCAAAAAAGAGTTTACGTTATTGAAGATATGTTTTGAAAATGAAAAAATATTTTAACCATTATAATGTAAATATAAATATTATGCCTGATAATTAATAAACCGGCCTTCATTTTATTTTTTTTTTTTATAAGGTGAAAAAAAAAAATCTTATTGACACTAAAATAAACATAAATTAAAATTTTGTACTAAATTACTTTTTATATTTAGATCAAATACTTTTTAAAATAAATACCAATACTAATAGCATAATGATTGTAATTGTCAAGTATATATCTAGTTGTTGGAGCCTTGAATCGTTAGTGCAAGAAAATATTTTGTTTAAATTTATTATTAGTTAATATATATATATTTATATATCTTTATTTCTTGACAATATACGCACAAGAGTATAAAATATATATGTATATATATATATATACATATATAAATATATATATTTTATAGAACGATGATAACATCATTTTTAATGTGATATTGTATATATCTATATAATATAAATACAATTATAAGTACAAGAATATAAATCAAATGGACATAAACATAACAAACTTTACCTTTCAATAATTTTGTATAAATAGGGTAAAATACCATTTATTGTCTTTCATTAACCTATAGTGATGCTAGAATAATAATTTTGTTTTATTTTTATTTGATTTTTTTTAATTTTGAAACAAGAGGAAGAAAGTATATAATATATAAATATTTATATACATATATACATATATATATATATTGCATTATGAAATTTGTTTATAATAGTTGATTTTGAAATTTATTTTTATTCATGACAAGTATTGTTTAATTCTCAATGTAATGGTGATTTTATTATGTTTAAAGCTTTTAAGAACAATAAAAACATTTCAAATTCTACACTTAAATAATGAAAATTGAAAACATTGACAACTTTAAAATAAAAAAAGTTGAATCCTATAAAAGAAAATAATAATACTAATGTAGTATTTAATATCATAAATTAAATATAAATGTTTTTATTTACTTTAAATATAAACTCATTCGAAACTAAACTCTCCTTCAGAAAATACTCACATATTATATATATATATATATATATATATATATATAAACATAATATAGATTTCAAATCTACGTTATTTTATTTGAAAGAGATAAATAAATATGTTTACGTTCAATAACAATGGCATTAATAAAAATATGTAATTATTAATTTTATTTTGAATAAATTTTAAATTAAAATTAATAAAATTATTTTAAATATGAAATTTTTTTCATTAGGTAATTAAAAATTTTGTCATTGTTTTCAATCATCATATTTTTAATCCTAATAAAAAATAATTATTTATAATATATATATATATATATATATATATATATATATATATATTCAACTTTTATCCCTAAAACATATATAATGAGATTAACTCCTGATTTGTCGGA
Source organism: Labia minor (assembly GCA_963082975.1). Lineage (NCBI taxonomy): Eukaryota > Metazoa > Arthropoda > Insecta > Dermaptera > Spongiphoridae > Labia > Labia minor. The sequence continues at coordinate 53,875,770 of OY720349.1, forward strand.
GGCTCAAAAAGTAAATATGAAAAATAATATTTTGATGAATAATAAATATATAAAAGAAACATTCCGTATCTATATTATATTAGTTTAAATATAAAAAAGACTTTAATATTTAGGAAAAAAATTAAAAGCTTTAAATATTTCAAAAATATGATAATGAAATTGTTAAATCACTGATAAAAATTCACCTTGATTAAAAATACTCAGAATACCTTAAAAATTTGAAGTATTCAAGTTAATTTAAAAAAAATTTCTAAATATAATATGAAGGATATTGTTTCAATTGATTTTATCAATGATCTCCACCTCTTTTTTTTATCATAAATATATTGCTATAAAATATATATATCTATATCTAAGATAAAAATATTATATTTATAAAACGTCTAAAGCAAAAATCTATATAAAGTGTATTAAGACATTGATTATAATGCTATAATAAAATAAAATAAAATTAATATTTTTATCATATAAGATTTTATACTTTAATAATTATATATATATATATATATATATATATGTATAATATATATATTCATATATACAATACATAATATATACTATTAAATACTAAATACTAATAATATATATATATATATATATATATATATTATTCTCAGGAATAATTTGTAAATAGCTGAATGAATTTATAGAGTTATTTTATTTATATAAGACCAATATATAAAATATATTATCTATTAAATTTATATATTTTAACTTTTTTATTATTAAAATATTTGTATTTCATTTATTCGTAGATACTTTATCATATTATTATATTTTATCATTTAGTGTCATTGTTATTCTTATTTAAAGTTTATTTGTATTATTATTATTATTATAAAATTATTATTATTATTATTATTATTATTATTATTATTAAATTGAACATGTAAGCGAAATATTTTTCTCATTCAATTATATATATATATATATATATATACATATATATATTCTTGTATATATATAAATAAATATATATTCATATAATAAATATTTATCATCTTAGTTAATATTTATTTATTTTAAAAAAATATATTTTATTTATCTTATTTAATTTTTTCCTTTTTTTCGATTATATTTATCAATATTTATAATATTAGAGTAGGGGCTTAGATATCTTAAAAAACTTTAATTCTACGTCTTATAGTTCCTAAATGATATGCCATATTCCTGTCAATGAATGTAGGTATATTATTTTTGAAATTATTATAAATTTTATTTTTTGACCAGAAAGAGGCGTCCCAAGGAGTTGGAGCGATTAAGTATTGCTTCGAGTCTCTTCGACTTTTGGGTCGCCAAAATTCACAACCACATTTTAAAATTTTTAACATATTAATAAAAACTTTCTTCCAATTAGTTAATAGTCAGGTCTGATTTTTAGGATTGAAGGTTTATGTACAAACAAAAAAGATATTAGGCCAAGTAAAATTAAACGATTACTTATAAATTATTATAATTTCGAAGATTTTCTTAAAACAAATATTTAACTTTTGTTTGTTGTTTTTTAGATTAATTTTTAAATTTTATTGAATTTTGTTATCTTTACAATAAGTCAGTTATGATTATTTATTTATTTCCTATATCATATACTATTATTTAATTGCATCGGAGGCAAACCTTACCTTGGGAATAGGATAAAAAAAATTAAGATTTTGAGATATAATATATTGATACAATCGTACAATTTTAGGATCGATTTAGATTTAATGTTTGTTCGGGCATTGTTCTTGTGAAAACTCCTCAAACATAAATATTGATATATAAATATCAGAGTAATATAAAGCTACTTTCTCCCACCCTATATGAACCTAATCATCAATAATTATTTTTGTTTATTTGAAAAATTTATTTCTCTAGTAAAAATACTTAATATACATATTCTTTAAATATATTTTAAATTTATCTTTTAAAAAGGACCCAAATAATAAAGAACTTATTTGTTAATTTGGTTTGTGGAATTTATGCTCATTTTAGCCAGTCTTCTCATTTATTTGAAATTCATTAATAATTCTTTAATCTTAAGTTCGGACCTGGACTTAGAACATTCAATAAATAATTTATTAGAATACTACAATATTGTATATTTAAAATACAATTTAAATCTTAGAAAAATTATAAATATATTTATGATTAAACTTATGTCAATCAAGGCACTCCTCTTGAGCCACAATGAATACTTATCCTTTATTAAATTATAAAAAAACGGGAAAACATTTCATATACTACACTATCAACAAAATAATAAAAAATAGTGTTTGGTTAATGTTTTTTTATTATTAAACTTTTTACATAATAAGGAAATATTTTTTAAAGAAAAAAATGACATCATTATTATTGAAAAATAATTGTATTTTCAATCATTATAGATCTTTTCATTGGTTTTCTTTTTCCTTTGTTCTATTTCTATTGTCTATTAGTGATTTATAAGGCTAGATTGATTGTATATGAATTTTAGACGAACTTGACTTTAGAAAGGAGAGGGAATGGCTTTCAATATGTATTTACATCTTTTCGTCGTTACTATTTGTTATATTCAGATCATCAGGTAGATATTTTTTTATTATTTAATACAATTTATTTTCAATGGAATTAATTAATTTTTAACCATTTTTTTTTCTTTTATTAATGTTCGATTTTTAAAAATCTTTAGTTAGATTTTCCGAATGAATTTTTTAATTTAATATTTTTGTTTAAATATTTTTTGTTCATTTCTATGGATCATCATTATTTTTTCAAATTTTATTTATCTAAATTATTATATTTATCAATTAGTTTATTAACTATTAATAAGTATAATTTCTCTAATAATTTTTTTCTATAATTAATTAAATTATTATCACTAAATGGGAAGAGTTTATATTGATAATAAACTAAATTTCAGAATTAACAATACAATACATTTTTATTATTATATTTATATTTATATTAAAACAAAATTTTATTTAATTTCTTTATAAATGGTTAATACTCTTTATTCTTTGGATTTAGTAACATTACATTTTAATTTTGTTGAAGAAATTAATTAATCAACTAATTTTAGTGGACTTCCATGTGAATGCGGCGCTTATGGTCTTGATTCTCAGGGTAAAGAATCCCTCATTCAATCAACCAATTTGGTAGTCTCAAGATGCAGTCCCCAACTTTGTAAAAGCACTTGTATCCGAATGGTAATCATTCTGTTTGTTTAATAAAATTTATAAATAAGCATTTCATTATAAAAATTATCTGTTATTCAGATAAAATACTTGACTAAGTTATGTTAATTACTATAAAATATAGCTCGCATCATTTACCTCCAAGAAAATAGTCATATTTATTATACGATCGTATCTTAAAGGTTTATTTATTCTATCTCTATAATGCCCCTATAATAATTTTTTTAATAAAATTATTATACAACATTTCTCCAATTAAAATATTAAAATATAATAGTGATATTGATATTAAATTCGTATAATAAATTATCTATTTAAATTATTTAAAACTTAGATTATACAGGAATCAGAATTATTATATATTTAGAAATCGGGCTTAGATATTATAATTTTTATTAAAAATTAAAATTATTATTAAAAAAAAGCAAAATGTGCAGCATCGTACACGTGGCGGAAGTGAAACTTCTTAGAATCTAGAGAATAAGAGAAATTTTAGTTGAGAGTGTGAGTGAGAGAGAAATAGAGAAAAATAAAGGGATCATTTCGAAAGACATATAACAGTATAAAATTTTCGTAACAAATATTCGCTTTATTATTACCGACCGACGATAGTAAGGGAGGTATTGTTTTCACACCAAATTTCACATGTGGAGATTTTTACATATCTCCACGAATCATGCATTTTCTAAAGAGAAAAAAGTATTTTTAGCATGATGTCTGTCCGTCCGTCTGTCCGTCCGTCCGTATAGATGTGTACAGCCTGAACGGCTCAACCGATTTTGATGAAATTTGGTATATTTACTTAATGCATCAGTGGGATGAATTGATCAACTTTTGGTGCAATTCCGGAAACCGGAAGTGGTAGTATTAGCGACCGACGATAGGAAAGAATGGGTTATTTTCACACCAAAGGAGATTTTTTTATATATCACCACGAATCATGCACTTTGTATTGGTTTTATCCTCGAGAAAAATCATATTTATTAGTTTTTTCTTGATTTAAAATTATATGACGTCATCCAGCCATTCATGACGTCACAGCCTGGTCTTGCATATATATTATAAATAAAATAAAATTAAAAATGTTTATATCTTATCTTATTATGCTAGCTAAAATTGTATATATCTATCTATCTATATATATTGGTTCTCAAAAACCGCTCTAACGATTTTTTTCAAATTCACACTAGATATAGTATTTATAAAGAAAAATTGAGTTTTATTGATCACATCTTTTGAAACATACAGCTTCATTATTAATTTCTTAATTGAAAATTATATATGGAAAACGTCAAAATTGGCATCCATTGCCTGCTAAGACAGTAAAAAAATGACAATTTTTTATCTAAAGACATATAGTCCAGAGGTTGGACTGATGTTTTAACGAGTGGATTTCGTCGGTTCGAAACTCGCCGGGTGAATCGTTATTTAAAAATGAAAATAATGATTTTGTTATTTTTTTTTTCTTTTTATTTATTGTTTACTTTTTAATAAATTACTATTTTATATTTATTTATTCATTGTTCTTTTATTAATTAAGTTTTAGATAGTTTTATAATTTTTAATATTTTTTCAATAAAATATTATTTAATATATTTATTAATATTATTTTATTAAATTAAGATGAAATAGAATAATTGAAAGGTACCGTAAAAATATAAATATAAATTAAAAGAACTTTAATTTATATTTTAGCAATTGCAATTTATAATTAATTATTAATTACCAATTGTCGACCACAGTTGGTATATTGTGTAGTTGTTGAGAATTCAAAATATGTCGAAGCCAATCATCCCCTCCTCTGCCACTTGGCAAAATTGTCCACCCCTCTCTCTCTATTGGGGTAACGAAGAGGTATATCTCTGGGTTTTTTTTTTAAACAATTATTTTTAGAAAGTCTTTGCCATGTGCTCAGTATCATAATACATCCAATATATCCAATATATATAAGCATAAAAAACAAGCATTTTTATATTTATATTTATATATATTACAATATTTATTCTAAAAATAAAATTAAAAAAATATTTATATTATATTCATATTTGTTTTTTGTTTCGTTTTTATTCTGCAAAATATTGTTTTTTTGATTTTTTGTTAAACTAAAAGTGAAATATTTGTTGGGAAATTATTTCTACTTTATTAATTGTTAATAGTTATTACATTTTAATTAACAGTGTTTTCGGAATACGTATATTCTCTTATCTGTCTCACAAGTCTACCTACAGGTAACAATTTCTATTACTCTCTCTTTAGCTAGGTAACAACTTTTATTATTTTTTGATAATTATGTCAATTATTTGATAATTATGTCAATTAAATTTTTGTGAATAAATAAACATATATAAAAAACTATATATAAAATTTGAATTTTCATCCATTCATTCATTTAAAATCATTTATTTAAAATGATTTAAAACATTTATTAAAATGATTTAAAACATTTATTAAAATGATTTAAAACATTTATTAAAATGATTTAAAACATTCATTTAAAATGATAAAGAATATCTTATTCAAAATAAATTCAAAGTATATTTTCATACTTATTATATTCTTATAGCTAATAATTTTTTTAATTTTTAGTGTAATTTCCTTGATCATTATTTATATAAAAAAATAAACACATTTTGCAATTTCCCAGAAAGGCTGTTTTTGATATGTAAGTATAAGTTAGTTTTATGAATAAAATATTGAATAATAAATGGTATTTGATACAATTTTGTTATTTATTTATGAAAGGGTCGAGCGATAGCTCGGTGTTCGATGTATATATAATATAGGATCAATTATTTTATTTGATCAAGTAAGCAAGGTTTTTATTTATTGAAATGAAAATCAATTTATTTTAATTTATTTGAAACATTTTAGGAAACAAATTTTTAATGGGTCATTTTAAGAAATCCAATTTTATCATTGTCTAAAATAAAAAAACAGAATATATTATTTTAAATTTTTTATGAATAATAAAATATTTTCAAAATGTCAATTAAAATGACTAAATTATTATTATTTTTTGTTTTTGTTAAAATTATTTATTACAACTATATTTTAAGAGAAAAAATGATTTGTAGGTTATATAAAAATTAAAATATGAATTTTTAGATAAATAATAAAAAGGAGATGTTTATATTTTTTTATTTTTAATTTTTAATAAATTTTCTTTTTTGATATGAGATTTTATTAAAAAATTGTATATCAATATTTTTTAAAGGGTCGAGCAATAGCTCGGTGTCCCAGGTATTAATATTACCAGCCAAACCCAATAATAATGAATCATTTTTTTTTTAACTTAAGTACCGAGCCGAGGCTCGGGTTCCCGGTACTTTATTATTTATGTATCCATATCTGTTTTTTATTACATTAATAGATATATGAAAATTATTTGAAATTGTTTCTGTAGCTGGAAATTAATTTATTTCAAACCGTCGGTCGGTTCGGACCTGGCCACAGGTCAACTTATTATTATTATCTACTCTATCATCATATCTACATTGCCTGTACTATTGTCGGTTGGTGCTTCAATTGGTAATACTGATATTAATGGCTTGTGATAACTAAAATAAGATATATATGTTCGTGATTCGATATTTTCTATATAACGTGTAAAAACAGCATCTATTGTAGTTCCAGATTTTGTTGTTGATTCCTTGGGATCGTTATTTATAAGCAGACCAAATGTTTCTCGAAGAAAGTTGATCAACGGCAACGAATCATCAGATCCAAAATTTACATTAAAATCTCCCCCGAGAATTAGAGGGATTTTATCTTCGCCTCGTTCAAGTGCATTAGCACCTGTGTGGCTATAAACCAGTAGTGAACGGTGTATGAAATAAATAATATCGTCTAAATTTTGGTCGTTATTTTTTTTCGGCATAGTGAAATCTGTGGAGTAGAGAAAAGCGCTGCACCAACGATTGGGTTGATAGTAACGAAGCAAGAGAATTGAATATATATGTACATAGTGTAAATAAGCTGTAGCCGCTGCTGTTAAACAAATGGGTCCTGAACATTGATTGCATAATAACGGACCCTGAGGCGGATAATCAAGGTTTACTTAAATATATCTATCCCATTTGTGGAACCAGCCACATAAATCACATGAATCACATGAATGATTACATATAACTATATTGGAAATTGATGATTTTGCTTATGAATGTTATGACATTGCTGTTGCTGTTGTTACTGCTGCTACTGTGTTGTCGCTGCCGTGTTGTTGTTGTCTTGTTGCTGTTGCCGGGAAGGCAGAGTGCATTTCTTTAGTGGATGAATGACTAAGTCCAACAAGTATGAATCGGAATAAAAGAAATCACGGGGTCACCATATCGCTAATCCCATATTGGTGACTACGACGTGATTTCTTTAGTGGATGCCCGGGAGAATATCCAGTTGGACGTTATCGTACTGAAGTCATCGTCACCGCAAATCGTGTTTTAACTCAATTCATATTAATTCATTACACCCTTTCCTTTCCTTCACCCGTTTTATTCATAGTCCTAACTCTATATACTATTTGTTTATTATAAATTATTTTAAAATTTTTTTGTTTTTTTACATTTTGTAATTTGTTTTTATGTTCATCTTTCGTTGTGAGTCAATATAACATATTTTAATTTGAATTTTTAATTTCTAATTGATTTTTACTGTTATTTATACAAACCATCCAAACTTATAAATTATTATTATCAATAAAATACATTCCTTTCATTTTTGCCTTAAATCCATACATATTTTTACTATCTCGCCAGAGATAGTAATGTGATCACGAAAATTTTCGATGTTGAGATTTTGATGTTTTTATACGTTTTGAAGGTTCCTAAGTCATTTTCACTAAGGTTGAGAAAAATGTCTGTGTGTGTATATATGTGTGTGTGTATGTGTGTATGTATGTAACCAAGATTACGCAAAAACGTTTGAGCTAGAATGATGAAATTTGGTACATGGGTATTATTCAAAATTCATAGTTTTCTGTCAATTGAGAAATGTAGCTCAACCGGAAGAGGGTCATTACCTACAACGTTTTCATTTTTTTCCTCTAAACTGACCATAAAAATAAAGATATATGTTTGATAGTTTTCCACATGATTAAAAATTGTATAAAACTGCTATATATAGAATTTCAGCTTGATTGAATCGCCGAAAGTACTAGAATTAATTAAGAGACCACTTAGATAATAATAAAAACTAAAATTAGAAAAATTAAACAAAAAATTGAAAATATTTTAATTATAAAATTATATTGATAAATATATCAACTGCAACATCTACTTAATGGTGAAAATGACCACAGACCATCCGTATCCAATGCTGAAAAACACTTGGGAGTGGACCGAAGAATAATTGAGATAGAAGATGTTACTATTCGACAATAAATAAATGTTACTCAAAAACGACACTTACGGATATTCATTTTAAATATTTGCTTTAAATTTCAAAAAAATTACTTGTTATTAATTTTGGTAATGATGCGAGGTCTCTTCAAATGCTGGGCCTGATTGGGCTCAATTATTCTTATCGCCTTAAATCCGGATCTACTCACTACTTGCCTTATCCTAGTTATTTGAATTTATTTTCTATATTTTTTAATCTCCTTTTTTCAGATACGAAAGTTTACCGACGATGAAAACCCAATGTATTTATTACAAGGGCATGGGTTAATTGGTGATTTGATTTGTTCAAGAAACAAAGGACTAAATAATCTTAGAGTAAGTTAACTTCTAGCAACAGTTATCAATCATTTTGTAAATGTAAAATAAGTTTATGAATCTTTACAGCGTTATTGAACAGAAAAGTTCTTGGCTGCATCAACCACTTTCTTCCACCTTCTCTATTCTGTACTTCCTCCATTCAATCCTTATTCTCTCACATCTTATATTGACTGCTCACCATATCATTCCCTATAATAATCCTCTTTTAATTCGCTAAAATAAAATTTAAAAAATAATTACATTAAATATAGAGTGATATATGCATTATTCATGTTACAGATTTTTTTGTTTTTAGCTTTTATATAAAGTACGTCCTTGTTTCGAACGATCTTGGATTGAAGCTGGAAAATCAAAACGTCGATTGTGTTGCACTAACGATGGGAAATATATTCCCTGTGATTAAAACATTTGAAATTTTTCAATTGTTTTATATATAAAATATTAAGCTATTCTTTTTTGCTCACATATAATAATATATTCATACTAATATTTAATACAAATATTATTAGTATATCATTTGTTAAAATAAAAACATTAAAAATATATATATACATATATTCTAATTTACCGCCTATTAAAATAAATATTTATAAATCAATGATTTAAAAATTCTTTAAGATTGTTTTTATGAAATACTACTAGATAGCACTAGTATTCACTAGCATTGCATTTGCTTTCATTTCAATTGAAATTTACTTCAATGACTACAATTCACATGTGTAAGAATAAATCAGCTGTATTGAAAAAAAAATAACAAAACTTTTAAATTTGTTTATGGTATTTTATTTCACTCAAGTGTTTCTTAAATTTATATACATTTGAAAAAACAAGTAAGTAGTTTTAAATTTATTCTCTTATACCTATTTAAATCTTATTATAGTTTAATATATTTTTTAATCTCATAAATATATACTCTATTAATTGATAGTGTAATAATTGATTTAATTATATTAATATTAATTGTTTTCTATTAAAATTATTAAAATTATTGAGGATTTAATATTATTTAAATTTGTTTTTTTTCTAAGGACTGTCATTTGATATATAAAAATCATCCCTGCGAACTTAATATTCTTTTTAATTTTCTAATTACCTGGATAATAAAATTTGAGGTAAGCCCCTAATTTATATTTAAATATATATTTATATATATATAAACTTAATTTTAATAAATAACCTTAACATTTTTTTATAATATAGTTGAATTTCCTAATTTTATTTATAATTAAAATTGTAAAATAAATATTTATAATTTAATAATAACCTTAAAAAGATGTTTTAATCATTTTAAATTTAAGCTTATAATTAAATTACATTTTTTTTTTATTTTTGAAAAACTTCTCTAATAAAAACATTTAGATGTATTATAATATATGTTATAATACACCTTTTGGAATATTAACATTTAAATCTAAAAACGAATGCAATTCAACTATTTTTAGATATATATGAATTCTCTGCTCAATTATACAACTTATTATTGAACTTGTTCTATATTCTTATTTTTTTTAAAATAAATTTTATTTTATATTTTATATATATATTTTTTTAAATGTTGATAAATTTGGTTTTTATCTTCAATCTTTTTAAATTTTAAAGTTAAAAGTTATACTAAATACACATTCATATACACTTAAACTTATTCTATTCTGATAAGTAGATAAGTAGATTGAAGATTATAATGAAACTATATTACTGTTAGGTGTCTCATTCTTTACTAATAATAATCATATTTCTTATTTAACCTAGAGAATTATTAATTTTAGAATGTTTTCAAGAAATAATTTTGAAACATATGTTCATATTTACTATTGATTATTTATATAAATTATTCTTTTCAACTATAATAAAATTAAAAATTACATAAATGATTAATTACTTTGATTTTATAAACCAATTTCTATACTCTTTTATGGTTTTGGAAATATTTGCAAAATGGTTAATTTTTTACATGTAAAATTTCTATTTGTATATCATTGTTCTTGATAATTATTCAACAGTTAAACAAAAGTAAATATAATAAAATTATATTTGTTCTGATCTAATGACCATATACATATAAATTAGTTTATAAAAACATTTTGAATATTTATACCGCTGTTATATAAATGGACACTGTACTGTTTGTATAACCAAACTAAATTTCACGGATATACATCTCTGAAAATTGTTTTTATCTTTCAATATCATATCATAAAAATGATTTTTTTTATTTTATTGAATCAGAATTATCTATTTATTTTAATTCTCTTTATAAAATTAATTTTCATGAACGTATATTTTATAACACTTTTTATATAAAATCTAATAAATATCATTTAAAAAAAATTAATACCTTAAGTTATTTAACATTTTATTTTTTTAACTATATAATTTTAGTTAAACAACTTTACTTTTACATAATTTAACAAAAAAAAAATATTTTCCACAATCATAATAAATAGTTACTTGATATATTGACCTTAAAATGAATGTTATATACATATATATTAAGGGTGACCATATTTCGAAAACACCAAACCAGGACAAACGGTTTACCTTTTTTTAGAAGCAAATTGAAAAAATTTTGCAAAAAAAACGAAATGTCCTAAATATTTAAAAAACGGCACAATATGCTTTCCCGAAGACTTTTTTTGGGATGCCTGGACAGAGCACTTAAAAAACGGGACGTTTGGTCACCCTATATATATATATATATATATATATATTTCTTTTAAATTTAACCCGATATGTTTGAAGTTAATGTAGATGATAAATAACTTCCGGTATGGTCTAGTGGCTAGGATACCTGGCTTTCACCCAGGAGGCTCGGGTTCGATTCCCGGTACCGGAATTATTTTTTTAATTTTCTGAATTATTTAATATTATAATATTATAATCATTGGAATTCTTTTTGAATTTAATATCATCTTTTATCAACAACTGAAAAAACTAGAAAATCAATAAAAATTTGAAAAAAATAAAGATAATATTTTTTTTATTAAATAATTTTATTTTCGTTTTTTGTTTTCAAAAAAAACATTGTTTTAATTTATTTTTGAACTTCATTGTATCTGAATCTGTGTAATTAAGAAATACTTATTCTCAGTTAAAGGGTTCGCCCGTAATACAGCATCATTGGGCTTAAGAGAAATGGTTAGAAATATAAAAGGTTATGGATTTTTCTATATTGGGATAATAAAAGTAACAATGAATCTTTCTTCTATTTACATTTATATTTCCTAAATATCAAGAACAAATTTACATATCATACGTGTATATGCATAATAAAATTATAATAATAATAATATGTTTGTTTTTTGTTTATTTTATTCATCTTAAAGTATATTGATTATTTCATTGATAAATTATCAAATTTATTTTTAATCATATTTAATATTGATGTATCTTATAAAGGATAATCAATATTTAAATATATATGCTTTTAAATTATTATTTTTTTCATTAAAAATTTTGTTATCTATAATCTAGAAAATGGTTATCCATTTTTAGTGCAAAAATCTCTATTTTGTTAATTTCCTTTACTTTTTCTTTTTGATTTTTTTTTTTTTTTTTTTGATTTTTTTTTTGATCTTAACTAGTGGCATAGCATATGATATTAGTTTCAAAGTTCAAACCTTCCTAGTTTCTACTAAAATTAAAAATATATTTCGAAATCAATGAAAAAAATATTTTAAAAGTAATCAATAATTAATATTTGATTTTTCGATAAATAATTTAAAAGATAAATTATTGAAATATTTATTTTAATTATAGTTTTTGTTGATTATAATATTTATTAATAGTACATAGATAGCTTTTGGATAGGTTTATTAGTGGAAGGTTTCATACATATTTTAATAAAAATTTCCAATTTATGTATTACTAATATTTTTTCTTCTATTTTATTTTTAAAAAAATATCATTTGTTTTTAAACAATGTTAATTTTTGACTCTTTTTTTACCGACCGACGATAGTAAGGGAGGTATTGTTTTCACACCAAATTTCACATGTGGAGATTTTATACATATATCCACGAATCATGCATTTTCTTAACAGAAAAAAGTATTTTTAGCATGATGTCTGTCCGTCCGTCCGTCTGTCCGTATAGATGTGTACAACCTGAAGGGGATAAGTTCTTTAGTGATAATTAAGTAAATTAATTATTGGATTAAACGCCATTGTACTAGAATTTATCATTTACAAATATAGATTCAAAATTCTAGTTATAAGTGTATGAGAGAGAGCTTTCCCAAGAAAAATGGGCAAGAGCTGAACGGCTCAACGGATTTTGATGAAATTTGGTATATTTACTTAATGCATCAGTAGCATGAATTCATCAACTTTTGGTGCAAATCCGGAAACCGGAAGTGGTAGTATTAGCGATCGACGATAGGAAGGGAAGGGTTATTTTCACACCAAATTTCACATGAGGAGATTTTTTAAGTATCACCACGAATCATGCACTTTGTGGTGGTTTTATTCTCGAGAAAAATCATCTTTATTAGTTTTTTTCTTAATTTAAAATTATATGACGTCATCCAGCCATTCATGACGTCACAGCCTGGTCTTACATATATATTATAAATAAAATAAAATTAAAAATATTTATGTTATATCTATATCTGTTTTTTATTACATTAATAGATATATTAAAATTATTTGAAATTGTTTCTGTAGCTTGAAATTAATTTACTTCAAACCGTCGGTCGGTTCGGACCTGGCCACAGGTCAACTTATTTCTATTATTAATTACTAGGGTCCTAAAAAATTTTTATTACTAATTAAAAATTCTTTATACACTCATTTTACTAACTAAAACAATTCTTAGAAAATTCTTCAAAAATTATTATTTTTCCCTACTTTAATCAAACTTGATATTTTTAAATCGGATTTATATTAATTGTTAATTAATAATATATTGAATTTTCTGATAAATATATTCATTTATTTTAGAAACACACGAAGTCATCTGACGATAATTAATTATTATTTATAAATAAACATTTCAAAATTAGTTAGCTAGTTAGTTAATTATTTAAAGTAATAAAAGGGTAAGAATTAAGGAAAAATATAATTCATTGATTTTTTATTCGGCTTATTAATCGAAGATTTAAAAAAAGTACAATATATTTCATGTACCATAATATTTTTATACAAATAAATATCAAAAAAGTTATAATCATTTTATTATTCATGAAAAATATTTTAAAAAATAATACGATACTTTACTCACTTACCCAGATAATTTAAATTTTAGCTCCAAAATATTGTTTTAATTTCGAGAAATTATTTTTAATTTTAATAATTCTTATTACCAATTACCATGAGGGAATTGTTTTTATCCTTAAAGATCATTCATTATTGTTCACTTGCATTTTAATTTTACTCAACTTCACATTCGAAATTTATTTTTATTAAAATTTTATAAAATTAGTTTAATAAGTATAAATGATTTAATATAATAATTAGACTAGAATTTTTTGTCCAAAAATAAATATTTAAATATAAATGTAAAAATAATTTAAACTCTACAAGGATAATTTTAAAACCTAATACTGTTGAATATTTTGTTATTAAGTGATTTTGTATATTCACATATAAAAAATAAATAATTTAAATTAAATCTTGTAATTACATATCTAATAATATTAAAAATGGACAAAGAATGAGGAGAAAGTACAATTTAAAAAAATAATTTTTCTTTTTGTTACATTAAATATTCAAACTCTCTATTAGCTTCTTTTAATAAATATTATCTTGTTAAATTTATACATAAATAAAAATAATTGCTTTTTTAATACTATAAGAAATATATAAAATTACATTATTTACCCTTTTAAACATAATTAATATTTGCATTTAATATTTGTAAAATTTAAACTATTTTATAAACTAATAATTTATTAGATAAAATATTTTAATTTTTTTTTTATAATTTATAATGAAGAATCAAATATATTTCGACGTAATTTTACAGAGTGATTTAAGAATGGCAGATACATTAACAAAAGAACAACTTAAATTTCTAGAAGAATGTGAGAAGGAATTTTCAAATCGTTTTACCAATGAAGATGAAAAATTCAAATCCGTATGTGAGAAACCTGTGAATCCACCACCGATCATTGATCCCTGGTATAATAAATCTAAAAGATACTTCAATTGGTCTCGACAAAGGGGAAGTGGAACTGGAGAGAGTAGCGAAGCAAACAGACGTGATAGTGGAGGATCTCATCGAAGAAACCAAGATCAAAGAAGATATCGGCCCTATCGGACACCGTATCATAATTATTAAAAATATTAATCTATTTATTTTACGATTTTTTTTTTTTTAATTTAACATTTTTATAAAAAAAAATCTCTTAATAAATATTACATTTAAACAACTCACATATTCTTTTTAATTTAAAAATAAAGCATTTATCCCAAAATCACAAAGTTTATCTTTTCTTGATTTTTTTCTAAGCCAATCTAAATATAATTTAAATATAAAATTTTAATCTTATTTAGCATTCGAAAATATTATTATAAGATTTTTACTCAAATTTGTTTAGTGAATATTCAAATCTATTGATTAGTTTTGAGAAATAAGAAAGTTAATTCTGGAGGTAGGTTATAATAACTATAAATTAATAAAATATTTTTTGTAAATTTTTATAATTATGTTATAATCTTTTACTTAAGTTTTAAATTTAAATTCAATAAATATCAAATAAATAAAAGGAAAAAATTGAACAATTTATCAGGAAATCATTTTAGTTCAAGAAATATATCCTGAAATCACAAAGTTTTTTTATTACAATTTTGTTATAATTATTTTAATGTTTATTATTATTATTTTTCATTATAATTTAAATCAACAACATACTTTAATTCTTAAAACAAATATGGCACTAGAGTATTTTAACATTTTTTAATGTTTATTATTAAAATGTAATCTTTTTAAAAAAGAAATTTTTTTCAATAATATTTATAAATCGTAACTTAAGTTTCACTTTAAATTCTTGGTACCAATCAAATATTGATGTTCGTCTATCAATTTTCTCCTCCCATGTTAATTGTTCTTCATGTTTAATTATATCGAGTATTTGTGACCAATGTTTTATCCATATGACTGGAGCTTTGTATTCTTTCAAAAGACGAAGAGGCGAATGATGGTCTCGACTACAATGTCCTGAAGTCACAGTATCTTCAATTACAGGAACACTTCCTGTAAGAAACAAATTTTATACATAAAAATGAAATAACTTTTAAAAAATGAATAAAAATTGCATTTTCATTTTATTTACCATTGGATATAAACAAAATTAAGAATTAAAATTAAAAATAAAATGTCTTACCCAAAGACATTGCCTCATAAATACGATAACATTCAGAATTTATTCCAACAGGGCTAAGAGTCAAATCGGAATCTAAAATAGCGTTGATGTATTTTTTAATTGATTCATTTGACTCATTTGGGGTCCATTCATTTCTTGTAAGAACTACACATTGTTCAGTCTTATTTAAAACGGAAACCAGCTGCTCTCTGGACGAATTCTTGTAAATTGTGCCAAAGAAATTGCATACATGACTTCTAGAAGAAGCCAAATCGATTTGTGCTCTATAAACATTAGGAAAACCGCGATAAGTGGCTACACCAAGTGGCCATTGGAAAATTTCCTTATTATCCACTTTCGACCAATCATATACGACTAAAAGGACATCAATCAAACCCCCTCGTGAACGTAAATAATTTGTAATCCATTCATTTCTACATTCTTCATCACCAAGCATCACAACGGCTAAATTCTTTAAATTTGGATACATGGGAAGATAATCAAGCCACAATCGTGCTCTTCTAATTTTTTCTTGTGACCTTCCATTAATAACAAGCACAAGATTACGTACCAAAGGGAAAGAGTTCTGTACCAATTGTGGGCCTGAACGATAAATAAAATTAATACGATTCGTTTCTAATTTACCAAAAATATTACCATTTTCATTAGAAATTATTTCCCCATTTAATATATGATTCCA
This sequence comes from Labia minor, assembly GCA_963082975.1. Taxonomy (NCBI): domain Eukaryota; kingdom Metazoa; phylum Arthropoda; class Insecta; order Dermaptera; family Spongiphoridae; genus Labia; species Labia minor. The sequence continues at coordinate 53,892,635 of OY720349.1, forward strand.
AAGATAATCTGCAATTGCTGCCTTCCCCCAAATTTCAACCACTTCTCTATTATTTATTTTCAATGTCACGGTCTCTTTACTCTCTTTGTGAAGATAAAATAAATGATAAAAAGAATAAATGGTTATAAGAAGATAAATAAGTAGAAAAAGTAAAAGAAGCGCTTTACATTGCGCTTTCATTGTGATAACAGATAAGTCATAGGGGTTAAATTTTAATTTAATAACTATTTAAAAACCTTTTAAAACACATAGTATTTATAAAATTATTCTTTTCTTTTAATTCGTCTTAGAAACAATCATTATAAATGAATTTTAATTTTTTTGTCGATCAAAACCTTTTAACTTTGACACTTTCAATTTCCTTTTATGTTATTATTTTCTTATTTAAATTTTATCTTATAAAGTAATTTTTTATCATATAATAAAGGTATCTTTAACATATTGTAAAATATAAGAAAAAACAAAAAGTTGATATTTAATTTAATTCAAAATTTTTAAATATCAATTTTAATGGTTATTTATATTACTTAGAAATTAAAATAATATATCTAATTGCTACAAAAAGACGTGTTGTTGACAATTGATATTTTTATATTGGAAAGATAAATTGCGACTTTTAAGTATTGCCAACATAAAGAAGTGAAATAACTAATTTTATTTCGAGGTGCATTGAATGTTGGATAATTTTAAAATTCATTTTAAAATTCTGAATATCCTTTTATTAGAAAAGTAAGTTGTGATTTTAACTAATATTTTATCATTAATTTATCTTAGATTCTTAGAATCAACAGAAATTGTTGATATTTCAATTTTATTTGATTGAAAATTAATTACAGAAGCATTTCACAACGATTTGGACAATTTTTGACCCTTGAGGGTTAATTGATCTATCGCAACCTAATAATCTCAAATATTTCAGTATATATCCTTATTTATATATTATATTTTATATTTTCATAAATAATCCATTTAGTTTAAATAATAATATAAAATTCGAATAAAAGAAATTTAAATTGAGGTTTAAATTTTTTTCAATTTTTTTTTAGAAAATTGATTCATTAAAAATATAATATATATACATTTACGAATTATTGATATATAAAATAAATTTTTAATTATTTACAAAACTAAGATTCATTTATTCAAAAATAAAATATATTACAATTTTCTTTTGGTACTATTATTCTAAGAATATCTAAATATTAATGGTTTCGTTAATTTTTAACCCTATTAAATATATCATTTTAATGTCATAATAAAGTACTTGATTTTATATTATATATTTAGAATATAACTGTTAGCTATCAATGATTTTAAAGAACTGATCACAATCTATTTTAATTTTCTCTATTTACATATTATTTTTTTACAAATGGAGTCTTCTGCCCGATTTCTTAAAAATTTTAACATAAAATTCAAATTTATTTCAAAAATTAATATCAAAAATAATTCTCTTGTAAGGACTAGTATGCTCATAAACTTGAAAAGTTATTTTTAATCGTTTATTCAGTAAAACAATTTTAATTCTATTAAAGATTTAAGTATATTTACATGTTTTTATTTTATATTAAACCAAATGATAAAAGTTATATAAAGCATAAAAAGAAATTAAATTTATTATATACTTTTTTTTTGTAATTTTATAAAGAATATGTTTTAATTTCCAGATTCATCAAATATTTTACTAAAGTTTAACGTTTTTTTAAATTTACAACTTTCTTTTTTTATTTGCTTAACTTTTAATAAAAGGTGTGAGCTTTAAATTTCCCGGTTGGAACAGCTGTCACAGCTGCAACGAATGTTGGTGTGGGGGTGGGAGTGGGAAAATTATTACAACTAGCGCTCTCTTTGGACAAAGGAATCCAGTATTTAGACACAACTGTAGTTAGCAACTAAATATTCTTCGCTTGTCACCATATTCACCAAACATTTGTATTGCCAATCAGGGTCTTTTTGGACAAAATTTAATCCACTGAAGTGATTAGAAACTCAATAATTCTTTTATAATTGCAAATACTTCAGTAAGATAAGTCGAATTCAAGTGTCGGGCTTTCCAAGTGACGACAAGTCCAAGTGTAAGGCCCTGGCTGCTGGCTACCCTCGCCTCGGCCAGCGAGCGATGAGTCGTCTCGCATTTGCACCATTCTCTCGTTTCAGGGGTTCGATCTCTCTTAGTCACGAACAAGGTACGACTGGACCTTGCTTCCAAAATCAATCCTACTCATTTTCCAACTATTTTCTATCCATATTTATTAAGTTTTGCTTGTATTAGTAATGGAAAAAAAAATCAAAAGTCCTTGGCTTCTCTGATCGTCTCGTCAAGTCTAATGGTGGATTCCAACATTCTTTTGTTTATGTCGAAATTTTTCCATTTCCTTTATTATACTTATAACGTTTCTTCTAACATATTTTCTTAATATTCAACCAGATATTTCTTAAAAAATTTTAACTTTTATAAATTGGGAAATTATCTCTTTAATTAATCAATAATAAAATATGAATATATTTACGAAAATAGATTGTTTCAAATATAATTTTATTTTCTTAGAAACACTCACTATTAATAATAATAATAAGAACAAATACTGCTTTTTTAATTAATAACTTAACTTTTAATTTATTTAAATACATTTATTTTAACTGGAATTTCTTTTGTCTTGAACAAATATCATTTTTCATTGTTTCATATTTCATTTGTCAAAGAATCAAAATTCACTTTTCAATGAAAACAATTAGCTCTACTATTTTGTTTATTTTTTTTTAATATTATATAAATTTGATATAAATTTATATAATACCAATTATTATATAATTACTAAATATTTATAATTCTGGATTAAAATGTAATTATAATTTCATATTTATAGTTGATAAATTTATTTTATTAAGATTTAATTCATTATATTTTCATTCTGTTTTTTTTTAATTATTATAGTTATCTGTAAAAGATAAAATGCGTATATATAGATATATATATATAGAGAGAGAGAATGTTTTTATTTATATTATTAATAATAATTGTGTTTTTTCCATTTATTTTGTTCTGATTTGCTTTAGGATTAGTTTGATTGTGGCATGATTGGATTCATGCAGAGCGTCTATGGCCGAGCAACCTAACTGTGTGTCCGGGGGGTCTGAATCGATCACCGATACAGCTGGGGCCACCAAATCAAATACAGTCAGGTAACCAGATTCAAATTCTAAAAACTCACATTTTTATCAAAGCCTTAAATTTGAATAACTGTAAGGATATTATTTTTTAAATTTATTGATTTATTTTTATTTTTTATTTAACAGTCCTCCTTATTTTTTGACATTTTATGATATTTATAAAATGAATCATTACTTTAGTAAAAATATAACAAATATTTGATAAAGGCATTAAGTTAATTTTAATTTACTCACAAATGACAGCTATCTAATAATTTGGTAAAACTTCAACTTAAAATAAAAATTTGTAAATAACACTAAATAAATTTGTATGACAATTTCTTATACATTCATTTCAAAATTACCTTCATTTACTACTATCATTTTATACGCACTGCAGGTTAGATGCATTCTTAAAATAATTAATTGTTATTCTTATTTACCACTTATGAAAAATATTTAATTTAATTGCAACTTGTATAAATATTTAGATATAATAAAAAAATTGATATTCATTAATATATTGGTTTTAAGTTTGATTATTTGTCATTTGTTATTTCTATTGTCTTCTAAATTAAATATTGTCTATTGACTATTAGGTGATTAATAAATAATAGAACTAGTTTTAAATAACACAAATATTTTTCATGTTTTTTGTTGAAATAAAGAATTTGTTTTGATTTTGTTAGCCCACTTTGTTTTCATAATTATTCTACAGGCAAAACCTCTTAATTTTATATTAATAATTACTCATTTTATTAGGTTAAATTAATTTAAATTATCAATAATTAATCATCATCAATTAGTATAAATTTCAAAATATAATACTTGTTAAATTTTTCTATATTTTAAATGAATATCTTCGATTTATTTCCAAGTAAAACAAAATTTTATGCTAACAATATTCCTCCTATATCAAACATAATTAGTTCAATCAATTCGAAATAAAATAAAGTTCTTCTGTATTATAAAGAATACTTGACTTGAACACGAACAAATTTTTAAATGTTAGAATAACAGTTCCAAATGGATCATTTAATTTGATAATAAATCCATGATTATAAAAAATTAACTATCTTTTTGAATATTTTTCGTTGCTTCTTTTGTTTACTTTGTTTAAATAAATTTGTGTATATCATACATCTATAATTGAAATTGACATAAATATATTTATAAATATTATCATTAATAACTAGAAAAACAATCATTTAATATACAAATACTTTCTTTTTATGTAATTGATATTTTTATTCTATAAAATTATTGAAAAAATCTTTTTAAATAATTAATAATTAAATATTTAATAAATCACATCAAAATACAAATTTCGAATTACATTAATCATAATACTGATTGTGAGGATATATTTTTAATCTATCAATTTGTTAGTATACTCAGTATAAACTCAGTCTAATTTTCAATTCTTTTTTTATTTTATGTTAACACGTATAAATTGAACAACTTACATTTCTTCTTACAAGCAAACATGTATTTTGTGACTTTACTGAAAACAATAAATAAACAAATAAAACTAGTGATTTTTAAATTTTGCTTATATATATATATATATATATATATATAGTTTTTTTACTTACAGTCATTTGTGAAATTCTTTGTTACTATTTAAAAATCCTACAATTGTAATCTTACCTTCAATAATAGATTCCATCTAATTTAAGTAAAAATAATAGTCTTAACTTAAAACAAACCATGATTCATCGGAGAAAGGATGAAGCAACTATTTATTAATTTGTATTAATTAAAAAGTATCCCAGAATCATTTTAATCTTAGATGATATAAAATAAAAAAAATTTATATTTCTATTAAATAATTAGATCCATAGAATGTTATTCCTTTTAACAGTAGTATACAAAATAAATTTATTTCTTAAATTTCTGAATTTTTAAATTTTTTTTTAATGTTTTATAAGTATAAAAATATGGTTGACAACATTTCATTTTAATGATTTTGTTTGTAAAATTTTTTATCCAATATTAACAAAAATTTTGAGATGGTTTAAATAATACCTTTTCATTTTGAAAAAATAAAATATCCTGAAAACAATTAATGCTGTGATCTTAAAAGACAAGACTCGATGCCATATTGCTAATTTATAAACCATTGATCAATATTAACAATATAGTGAAAAATCTTTGAAACTTATTAACGACACAATTAAAATTCGTTTTTTTTTTTACTTACGCAGTGGTCTTAAATTTTAAATTGTGTTGAAGTGTCAAAAAGTTGTCTGAACTAAATGAGAAAGGCCTCTACCGTCCAAAAAACTTTAAAACATTATTCTTAATATATATGTATATGAATGAAATTTTGCATTTTAAAAACTAGAAATCAAATAAATAAATTTTTTAATGACTACATTTTTTTAATAAAGTCAATTAGAATAATTTATTCTGATAAAATCTTTCAACAAACATGGGGATGCCGATAAGAAGGTAAACTAGGCCGCCTTACAATAAAAAATTAGATGTAAGGCATAACCACTAAATGACCAAAATTATAATAATTAAAAAATGAAAATATTTTATTTTATTTGATATTTTCCTCAATAATAAACCACCTAAAATCCTTACAATTTATAGTAAAATTTAAAAGAAAATAGATTAAAATAATCAATTTTAGACTAAGTTTAATAGAAAAATTAATTGGATATTTTAAAACTATTAAAATTAGTTTTATTAACAATTTACTTAATCTATCTATTTCAATTCAAATTAGATTAAATATAATTTTAGACAAATTGCCTACAAAATTAAATTTCGTTAATTTTAAACACTCCAAAACATTGTAAATATGTAACTTAAACTTTTCACACACATGATATAAAATTCGTTTATTTTTTTAAATTAAATTTGAGAATTTAATTTAATATTTATTATTATATATTCAAATTATTTTTATATTATTACTTTTAAAAATTATTTAAACATCTATAATTTTTTTCACTTTTTCCTATTTTAGTAGTAAATTTTAATATATAATATATATTTTCTAATATTTTAAACAATTAATAATATATTTTATTTAAATATTTCAAAATATATTCCTAATGGTAAATTTAATAAACAAGTCCAAATTAAATTTTTATAAAAACATTTTATTATCATTATTTACATAACAATTTTCTTATTAAATAACTATTCTTTAAAAACTGTTATATTATAGGAAATGATAACAAAAAAATATTTTCCTTGTTAATGATAAAAGTACCCCTTATCAAATTCTTTAAATATATATATATATATATATTGATTGGGTAAACGTTTTATTAATTATTACATTAAAAAAAGTGCTCCCTAAATAATATGTAGTTATTTCACAAATCAAACATACATTTTATTTAAAATGTAGATAAAAATATTTTCTTGAAATAAAGAAAAATTGTGTATATATTTATGAATATCCTACATAAATTGTATTGTTAATTAATATTTCCCATGTATAGATATTCGAAATTTTATATAAGACACCTGATTTAGGTAAGTTTTAATTTAAAAAAATCAAATCTATTACATTTAAATATACACCAAAATTACGTTTTATAGTAAATATAAAAAAAATATTTTAAAATGGTTATGAATCAATAACTTGATTTACAAATTATTATATTATTCAAATTCTTTAATCAAAATAAAAACATTCCTATCTTCAAACTAGATGGATTTCGGATGTTAAACTAAACCACAAAACAAAGAAGCAATTGTTTTAATTTTATAAACTACATTATATGCCATCTTGAAAAAAAATTGTTTTAAAAGCAATTTTAGTCAAATAACGGCCATTATGGTCAATACCATGTCAATTTCATAAAATGGGCCTGTGAATTAACATATTTATCATCTCTTGTGGAATTTCGGCAGATAATTATTTTTTGGTTCTAAGGTATCACAAAAGAAAAAAATTCGTAAGAGATGATAAATAATTTATAATATAACAATTTTTATAATAGTTTAAAGTAAGTAATTGTAAAAATAAACATGGTTGTTACTGACTTGGATTATTTAAAATTGTAGTTAACCAGTAACCAGGGTCCTTAACTTTGGGTGTACTTCCTATCTTTTGTTACATTGGATGGTTTAAGTCCAAATAAGAGCTGTGGTTTTATTTTAATAAATTTTTTAGTGAAAATTTAGATTGTTTAAATTTTTTTATTTCTTTTGTTAGTCTAGGTCAATTTATAAAATTTTTAAATATACAACTAACTTTGTAATTGTTATAAATTATTATTATTATTATTTGAAGCTCAGGGCACCTCAACAACAGATGCCATTTGTGTGTAAGAAAATCGATCATTTCTACACGTGATTAGTTTCATTCCCCACCAAGGAACCTCTTCAGGGAGAAATTCGTCTTCTTCGCTGGAGTATAGCCAGGCAAACAGTAATCCGTTCCATTCTGTCAGACTTTATGCTGCATGTGTATGTAGATCACTTAGAAGAGATGAAACTATTTTCCTCCTACCAAAAATACATTAAATAAATCAAAAATTAACAGTTCAGATAAGTAACTGAAAACGTGACCCCCTATTGAACTTGTCTTGATTTTTAATAAATAATAACAAAGAATAAACTATAAACGAACTAATTATATTCTATCTTGTATCTGGCCGAAGCCATTTTGATAATTAAATTTCCTGGGTTAAAAAATAATTACAATGAAAAACTTATATATAATTGGTATTATATATGACATATACTATTTATTATAAAAGATTCTTATATTTATTAGAATGAAATGATATGACAATGCTTTTTTATTTTAGATATCTACCAATTGATTTTCCTGAATATAATTATGTCATTTAGATACTTATAATTATCTTCTAAAAATAAGTTTCACAATTTTTTTAGAGGGAAGAGGAGACACAATAGGAGCAGCGGCTCAGTAGACCAGGAAGGCGGCGGGACCAGTGCAAGGAAGAAGGGCCGCAGCAGCATTGGCCCTCCGCCGCCCAAGCCCCCTCACGAGGTCCACGAATCCAATAGGTAATTAATAATAAATAATTAAAATTTATTTTAGATTCATAATTCTAACAATAAATTTAAGTATAAACACAATTCTTTCTAAAAACTTATCAGAATTTAAAATTTGAATAGAGCTATCCTCTTATTCTTATATTTTTTCTTATACAATTGATTTTTAATTTTTTTCATTCACAATGACAACCGACTATTTTACTAATTAAAATAAATTATTTTTGTTGGTCAATCTGTAGTCTTCCAAACTTGACAAATAATCTGTCTATTTTGATTTTATTTTATCTATTTCTATTTCTGTACTTTATAGAAAGTGTCTCTGTTTTCATTCACTTCTCTCTCTCTTTAGCAGCTAATATATTACATCTCTAAATCTTCTTTTCTAACTTTAAATTAAATTATTCATTTACAATCATTAACATATAATTGAAAGATAATATTTTGATAAATTTAATAAAAAATAGAATAATTTTATAAGAAATATATATATATATTTGTATATATATATACCTTTAATGTTCAATATTTCATTAATATCTAAAATATTAAAAAACTACACTTTTAATGTTTTGTCTTTGCTTCTTTTCAGTGGTAATAAAAGTAAGAAATCCCACAAAACTTCTACTCTTATAGTAAATAGTAATTCTAAAGAAGAACCATCAGCTCAATCGTCTAATTTGCCATCATCTCATAAAAATAAGCGCTCAAAACGATCTCATTCGTTGGTTGAATTTTCTACGGAGACTACAGTACCTCTTGAAGATAGTTCATCCACATCATCTATTAACAGGCCTTCGAATTCACGTCGACATTCTCGCCTCTCACTTCCAGTTGAAAATAAATCTAAAAACACAGGTAAAATTTACTTAAAATAATTAAAGGTAACTTTTAATATCTATTTATACTTTTTAAAACTTTGACTCTTTATAATTTACCGAAAATAATGTAACAAATTTTCTTAATTTTTATTAAGTCCGATAATTGAGTCTGCGAGTTCTTTTTATTTTTATTTTTGCATAAACTTCTTTAAAAAAAAGTGTGGGTCTAAAGAGAACATATATTTTTAAAAACATCATTTCTTTGTTTTATTTAATTGACTTTTCATCATTTTAGAAAATAAATCCAATTCAATGGGATTATTGATTGATTTGTGTCTCTTAAATAACATTAATAGCTTTTTTCTATTGTTCTTTTCTCTGTTCATTTAATGAAGGTATTTAAAGAAGATCTATTCATATATACGTTTTAAATATAAAATTGGATTATTATGATATAATTTGAATAGAGTTTTTGCAATAAATTATAACATTAGTTTTTAATATTTTATTTTATAATTAAAAAGTTATTCTAATTATTAATTTTATTTCATTTTTTTTTACAGCCTTTCAACGGAAAAAATACGAATTGCGAAGTCAAGTTCGTTTGTCTGAAAATTTAATAAGTCCAGTCACCGTGTCCTCCGCATCATTACCGTCGACAAGCCAGTCTCAACCTAGCGCTAGGAAGAATCCGGTAAGTGAGAGTTTTTACAAAATATTCCTTGTTAATTAAGCATTAATAAAAAAAATTGTCAATATTTTAAAGCAAAAAACAGATATATATATTTCTATAGAGTATATTAATTTATTCCTCTTACCCTAATCCTGTTTTGAGATATACATAAGTTCATTTTACATTTAATTAAATTTCTTTCATGTGCAATTTAAAAAAAATACATCAACTTTGTTACTCATTCCTCTATCTATCTAACAATTTAATTATTTCTATAGACTGTCTGTCTATTCCTTTATCCAACCCGGCCAACCTGTAATTAAGTCCAGTTCTAGAACTATTCAGGGTCCAATGCATTCATATAAATCATTCGTTTTAAATGAGTTTCATTTGTGCTATTCTTTATGTAGAAGCGTGCTAAGGTGAGCGGCGTGAACGACGAGGGGCAGGCCGGGGCGGCCTCCAAGATCACGGACCCCCCCGGGGACGGCTGGAGCCCGTCGGGGGCGCCAGAGCAACACCAACGACTTCGAGCAACTCGTAGCTCCCGCGCCACCACGGGGTCCTGTGCGAGCACGAGGTAACGAATCATCAATAAAATGGCAATTTATTTTTAATTTCAATCCAAAGTAATACTAAATTTAAAATTTTTTAAAATAGTTAACAACGAGGTATTGTAATGTGCATATAAAATTAAATAATACTTTATTAGTTTCAATAAAGAATTAACACAATAATAATTTATTAATAACATTTTTTAAGTTTTTTCAAATTTTCGCTGCTGAAAGTTTTTTGTGGGGTATAAATAATATATTTGTTGAATATAGTAATGTCCTGGGTACATTTTTTTGTAGTCAACATTTTATTGCTAAATTTGCATATCTTTTCTTATCTTTAAACACTTCAACAATAATTATTTTATAATATTATTTTATTTAATTTTTTAATATATATTACGTAAAAAATATATAAATATAATTCTAAATCATTAATCCAGAGTTCAAAATTAAATGAAAAACAATTTACTATTAAAAGATTAATATTTATTTAAGGTCAAATCTCAAATAAAAAAAAAATTATAACTATAGTTTAAATTTTGAAGCTTAGCTAACTTTAATCAAGAGAATGTTTTTTATCTTGAATTGATCAAAAGAATCATTGATTAGAGGGAAAATGTCACATTCTCTTTTGATCATTTCATCATATCACTAGACTAAGGCTGGGAGAGGCGGCACTGCTATTATTACTACAAGTTAAAAATGAAGATCTTTCTGACCTATTCAGATTAAGAAATTATCAATGTGCCTTACATATCATCGAAAAATTTTTACCCATTATATAAATTCATTTAAAAATATTCTTGTTTAAAATTTAATCATTTTTATAAAAACAAAAAATTATATTTTAAGCACAATCTATTTAAATGTAAATATATTTATATCGATTTACATTAAAATCATAGTTTTTTAGCCAAAATAATAACAAGAAATAAATAATATTTGAAAAAATTGATTTATTTATATAATTTCTAAAAATAAACAAAAACAAAAACAATTTAACCATAATATTAATTTTTTTTAAATCTCAGTCAAAATTTAAATAATTACTTAATTATATTTAAATAATTTCTTAATTATGTGTCTACTGTAACCAGAATTTTTTATTCTAATGAATTATTCAGAGAGTGATATCAAATTGGGTAATAAATATAAAAATTCCCATTCGGAAAAAAAAACAATGATATAACAATTATGCTTATTACTAAAGAATTAAAGCAATCATTTTTTTCTTTTATTTAAAATTTCACAATTCTTTTAATATTTATACATTATTGTTAAATTATATCCTTTGTATTTTTTCTAGTCGTCGTTCGTCGAGGGCGAGCAAAGTGGCCGCGCCCGGGTCTAGCGGGGGCGGAGGCAACAGCTCTGGTGCTGTTGCAGCGTCGCTAGGCAACCAGCAACAGCAGCCAGGCTGTGCATCATCCGGTGCGGCTTCTTCAGCCTCCCTTGGGGTGGCTGCCCCTGGGACCTCCTCGGCAACGATGAGTGGAACACCTCTTCCAGCCGCCGGTGATGCTAGCGGCGTACCTCCACCGCCTCCACCTTCCTCTGCCACTGCTTCCGGAGGTGCTCAAGTCTCTGATGAATCCGTCGCATGTGGCGCCACAAGCGGCCCTTCTGGAGTTGGTGGGTGTTATTTTAATTCTTTACTTTCGATTTTCTATTAATTTTTTTAAAAACAAAAATTAATTATTATATTATAGGAAGTTCAACAACTGTTGATAGTGAGAGTGATGACAGCGAAGTTGGTAGGTTACAAGCCCTGCTTGAAGCTCGAGGTTTGCCACCACATTTATTTGGGGCACTAGGTCCTCGCATGCAAACTCTTCTTCATCGCAGTATGGGAGCTCACTCAAGTACTTGTTAATTTTTTTTTTATAATAAAATATATGTAACAAATACAATACTAATTCACTCTTTTACAATTCTAATAGCCACGAAAGCTCAGCAACTTTTGCAAGGGCTTCAAGCAACTGGTGACGAAGGACAACAACTTCAGGCTGTAATTGAAATGTGTCAGATGTTAGTTATGGGCAATGAAGACACATTATCCGGATTTCCAGTCAAACAAGTTGTACCAGCTCTCATCAATCTTTTAGGAATGGAACACAATTTTGATATGGTAATATATAATTTTATTATTTTTAATTTGATATTTGAAATTTTATTTTATCTCTATTATTCTTAGATGAATCATGCTTGTCGAGCACTTACATATATGATGGAAGCCCTTCCACGTTCTTCAGCCATAGTAGTCGATGCAGTGCCTGTCTTTCTTGATAAACTTCAAGTAATACAATGTATGGATGTGGCAGAACAAAGTCTTACAGCCCTAGAAATGCTTTCACGTCGTCACAGTAAAGCCATCTTACAAGCGGTAAATTTTTTTAATACAACTATGAAAATTTTTCTTAACTAAATCTTTAAATATTCTTTTTTTTAGCGAGGGGTCAGCGCTTGTCTTATGTATTTAGACTTCTTCAGCATTAATGCGCAACGTTCGTCTTTAGCTATAACAGCCAATTGTTGTCAAAATCTTCATGGCGATGAATTTCATTTAGTGGCTGACTCGCTATCACTTTTAAGTAATCGTTTGGCCCAACAAGATAAAAAATGTGTTGAAAGTGTTTGCTTAGCATTCTCTCGACTTGTTGATAGTTTTCAATATGATCCAGCTCAATTACAAGAAATAGCAAGTCCTGTCTTATTAAATAATTTACAACAATTGGTAAGTTTAATTTTTTAACTTTTTTTTATTGTCGGTAAAAATTTTTTTAAAATTATTTTGTATTTTTTAAAATAAATAAATAAATTCAATTCAATTTCAAATATATTTTTATTTTTTAGTTGGTGCTTTCGCCTCCTGTCATTAGTTCTGGCACTTTCATTACTGTTCTTCGAATGTTATCAGTTATGAGTGCTAATTGTCCAGATTTAGCTCTAACACTCCTAAAACAAAATATCGCCGAGACTCTATGTTACTTACTCACAGGTTCTGCTGATGCCAGCTCCGATGAGGTACCTGAAAATAATAATCTTGGTGATAGTGAAAATTTTCCAAATATTTCACCAACATCTACTCTTGGAATGTATATGATATGGGTCATTTCACTAATATATCGTAATGGCCTCTCTTCCTTTTTTCGATCCTTTTAATTCATATTTTATACTATTTCTTAATTACTAACATTTTAAACTTGTTTTCTTTTTTCTTTTTCTTTTGTAATTAACCTGGAATAAATAAAATATTTGCATGGCCACAGTCCAAATAAATAACTACATACATCCTATAAGTTCCTTATAATTAATCCTATTTGTAGAATTTTCCATATTAAAAAAATAGTTTTCTCAGGTATTTTTACTAATGCAATAATATACTATTTATTTTTTTTTTATTAGCATTATCTTGAATATATAATTTTTTCAATTAATTTATAATTTCAAGAATAATTTTAGAAATAATTTGAGGATATTTATTCAAAATATTGTAATATATAAAAATAAAAAAAAAGATGTCATTATTCATATTTCTAATACATAAACCGTAATATATTTCAAAGTGTAGCATTTTTTAATTTCTAGAAAAATTTTTTTATTAGATATTATTTATTAATATTTTATAAAAAAATTACTAATTAACTTTTTTTCTATATTAATTTTAATTTCACACCAATTAAATTATTAAAAATGAATTTTTTTAATTGACAAAAACATTAGGATTTAACTTAAATTCAAAAATATTTTATTATATACTATATAAATACATTCGAAGTTAGAATAATTTTATTTATTTATTATTTAATATAATGGAATGTAATTTTTAAAATAAATTCTCTTATTCTAAACAACTTTAATAGAAAAATTATTTTAAAAGTTAAAAGTTTTTTAAGATAGAAATATTTGGTGTATATATGCTGATGTATTTAAATATTATTGAAATAGTATAAATATATATACCGCTTTACATATAATTTGTAAAAACAATTTGAACAAATACTACCTACATTTTTTATATATTATTTATAGTTAAACTGAAATAGATTGCAATATTCCAACTTTATTTAATATCTAATAGTTATGCAATAGAAATACTCAATTTTGGAAATTAAATTCTCTACTATGAATATTACGTTCATTTTTATCCATTTCGCTAGTACGTTCCCAAATGTATAAATTGAACTTTTTTAAATGGCGGTTTAATAATTATATTTAATAATATTATTTTCCCATTAAGATTAAATTTATATAACTATTATCTACCGATTTCTATGGTTTTTAAAAAAAAATTAAACAAAACCTTTGCTCCATTATTCACACTTCTCCAATTAAATCTAAAATAGGCGAGTATTTCTCATAAATTTATTTTTCATCAGACTTGTTAAAAATATTAAAAAAAAAATTCTTTAAAGAATACATTTGACACCTTGCTAATATAGTTTTTTTTCTAAAACTATCATTTTCAATGAATTAAAATAATTAGGAAAATTAATAAAATAGAATTAAATTTCAATATAATTAAACATCTTTTTAAAAAGTACTTTAATATAGGGGAATGTAAAAATTAAATTAAAATTTTTTAAAATTGTTCATATTCATTCTACTATTTCGACATTTTTAAAGAATATCTTTTAATCTTGAATATTCATAAAAATTTATTAGTACCTTCTTTATTATACTTTCAATACCGTATTAATTATTATTATTAAGTATTTTGATCTTATAAATTGGATAGTTGATAAGATAGGATAATATATGATAATTTGCTTTCTACCTCTAAAACTATCTTATTAGCTTCATAGAAAAAACATTTATATTGAGGATCCCCAAATATATAGATATATCATATTTCTTTATTATATTTATCGATATTCGATTTATAAATAATGTCTAAAATAATACCTGTAAATTAATTTTATAAATTTTTTTAATTCTCCAGGTGGAATTAGTATCTCGGAGTCCCCAAGAATTGTATGAGATTACTAGCCTCATCGGAGAGCTAATGCCTAGACTTCCCACCGATGGTATCTTTGCTGTTGATGTACTTTTAGAGCGCCCTAATAGTACAGCTCAATCAGGAGTTCAATGGCAATGGAGAGATGATCGCGGACTTTGGCATCCTTACAATAACATTGACTCTTTAATGATTGAGGTAATTTTAAAATTATTCTATTTCTAAATATTGATTATGTATAAAATTAGAATTTTAGAATTTTACAATATTTGTCTATTTTCTTTTATCTAGGCTGCTCATCAATCTGGTGAAGATGAACTTAGTCTTGTAACTTCAGGACGTACATACACTGTTGATTTTCATTCAATGCAACAAATTAATGAAGATTCGGGAACTTCAAGACCTGTTCAACGTAGACTTAATCCATCTGCATTAGAACAGCTCCATTCAGAAGCTACAGCAGCGAGTAAGTTATAAATTTGATATATTTTTCTTCATTCAAATATAACTTGTAAAATTAGTATTCCAATTGTTCTTATCTTAAAGATATATATTATGAAAAAAAAATAATTAATATTATATTTATAGGCAGTACTTCTACTCCACAAATCAATTCTGAAGGTGCAGGAGCTTCAAGTTCAGCCTTAGCAGGAGCTGGGGATTCAAGAATTTCATGCCTTCGAGAAGAGCGAGGTCAAGCTGCCGCTTTTATCCGCTCTCTATTCAGTGTTCTTTATGAGGTCTATAGTTCAAGCGCTGGACCCGCTGTTCGTTTTAAATGTCTTCGGGCATTGCTGCGTATGGTCTTTTATGCCTCCGCAGAATTGCTTAAGGTATATAAAAATATAATTAATATTTCTTTTTTGAATATTTTCTATTTATAATTTTTATTTTATAGGCTGTTTTAAAAAATCAAGTTGTTGCAAGTAATATTGCTGCAATGTTGGGTGCTTCTGATCTCCGAATTGTTGTTGGTGCACTCCAGATGGCCGATATCCTTATGCAAAAACTTCCTGATGTATTTGGACTTCATTTTAGACGTGAAGGTAAAAATTGAAATTCAGAACTGAAATTATTATCTATCACTTATTTAATAATATATATTATTTATTTATTATAGGAGTAATGTATCAAATTGAACGCTTGGCTGATCCTGATGTGCCATTTGGTGTTTCACCTCCCAAAAGTGGAATGAGCTCTGTTTCTGGAACTCCATCTTTGCCCTCTGTGCTCTCAGCTACCTCTTCTACAGGAAGTGGAAGCTCAACTTCCGCTCTTGGAGTACTTTCCTTACCTGGTTCAGCTAAATTAGGAGAGCACCAAATTCAACCTCAGCCTGGCCCAAGTGGTGCTTGTCATAGTCCAAATGGAGCACTTTCCAGTACCCCATTAACTGTTCTTGCTGGAGGCACAAGTGGGATGGGACCAAGTGGTGCTTCATCAGCTCCAGAACCTAGGCGAACACTGTACGAAGCGGATGAAACAAGAGCCACTAGTCCTTCCCAAATGAGACTTTCCGATGTATTAAAAAGAAAAAGAACTCCTAAAAGATCTGGCAACTCTGGCCGAAAAAATAGACCTGACGAGAGTCTCACCTCATCCATGATGCAAGATTTATTTTCCAAAGGTGATCTATTTTAAATTATTATTATTATTATTATTTTTTTTTTTTTTTTTTTTTTTAATTTCTAATTCTAATATAGGAAGTTCAGGTAGAGCAACGCCAACTGGTTCAGGAGCTAGATCTCGTTTTGCAAATGCAACGTCAAAAACTTCGTCTTTCTTAGCAAATCTAAATCCTGCTCGATGGGGCAGAACAATTAATTCTTCAAATTCAACATTACTTGGACGAAATTGCAACAAGGTATTTTTCAAGATTGAATCTTATAATATCTGTACTATATCCTCTTATTTATATTAACGATTTTTTTTTTTATTAAATTTAGCCTGGAATTTCCAAATCAGCAAGTAATCCCAACTTATCAGCCGGAAATAAGGAAAAGGCAAGAACTTGGGTACGTGAACAAGCAGGTCGATTTATTTCAACTTACTCCGAACCTGAACAAAGCGGATCACCTCATCCAGCTCTTAGTGTTCTTTCACGTTTAACTCAAGCAATCACTAGGTTAAATGAACAGGTAACTATTTAAAAGACCCCATATTTCATATTAGAAAGGATATTTTCTATTTTATTTTATTTGCAATATATTTAATACAGATTTTCAAAGTTTATACATGAGGAAAAATGGTAGAAATTATATTATTAAAATCTATTATTACTAAAATAATATGAAAACAAAAAAAAAATGATTTCACTGTAAAATTATATTATATTAAGTTGACATTAACAAATGTAAAAAAGTTTCAATTAATATTTTAATCTATAGAAACATAATCTATTATTTTTATTTTTCCTCAAGAATATTTTGTTTATTATTAAATAAATATAATTTATTTTTTAGTCTTCTGAAAGTATAATAGCCCTTGAAGAATTAAGGAGTATTGTTCTGGAATCAGATATATCTCCTTTTGAAGTAAATCACAGTGGTTTGATACGAGCCCTTCTACAATTTTTAACACAAGACAGTCCCGACCGTGATGATCGTCTTCGAACTTTTCTTCACGTTTTCGCCCGATGTCCAGTGAGTACTCTTGTTTTGATTGGATTAATGAATCATATTCTCATTAAAAATTTTGTTTATATTTTAGTTGTCATTCTTTTCAATTGTTTCACCTGAACAAATCGATGTTTCTCCATTGACTGCTTTAGTAGCTAAATTGGGTGGCTGTGTATCCCAATTAGAACAATTCCCTGTAAAAGTTCACGATCTGCCAGCCGGATCTGGTACTGGACGAGGAGGTAGTACAAGCGCTCTTCGTTTTTTTAATACCCATCAACTTAAATGTAACCTCCAGAGACATCCTGATTGCCGTGAATTAAAACAGTGGAAAGGTGGTACCGTCAAAATAGATCCACTCGCTCTTGTCCAGGCAATCGAACGATATCTTGTTGTAAGAGGTTACGCTCGTTTGAGAGATAAGGATGCAGCAGATTCAGATGATGATAATACTGAAGAAGATATAGATGATACATTGGCTGCGGTTGTGATAAGTCAAGGAACCGCTAGACATAGATTACAATTTCTTATATCTGATCATGTACTCCCATATAATATGACAGTTTATCAAGCAGTCAGACAATTTAGGTAATTGAATTTTAATATTTATCTTTAATTATTTAATAAAACACTATCTAATTATACTCAAAATACCATAGAAAGATTTACAACATCCTGAATTATGAATCAATAAAAAAATATGTTAATCACTATGTTTTTGAAAAACAAAATTGTTTATTTGAAATTGTGTCTAGAATAAAAGACATCTCTGTTTTGTTTTAGTTCTGCTGCCATGAATGACCAATCAGAAACCGATACTGACAACGAAACTCCTTTGGGAAATTCTGGCGTTTGGGTACAAACACACACAATCTATTACCGACCAATGCCAGATGATGACACCTCCTCAAGTGGAACGTCACGAGTTGGCAGCGCATCTACTGGCGCCCTGCCTACTCGAAAAGGCAAAGGTCCAAGTTATAAAGTAAATAATCGCAACCGTCGTGGGGATGATCTCTGGAATGGTATGTTAATGATTATAAGCAGATTTATAAAAGATATTAAATATTTGTCCTTTTTTTTTGTTTTTTGTTAATAGAGGGTGTAGTACCTGTCCTCCAATCCCCTTTACGCCCCTTTTTAAACCCTCAATTACCTGAAATAGTTACAATTCAAGATGCGTCGTTGGAAGTGCTCTGTCTTTTGCGCACGTTACACGCGCTTAATAGACATTGGGGTTCTCTCTACGCTTCTTTCGAACCAAATCCTCTTCTCAATCAACAGGTAATAATTATAATAATAATATTAATAATAATTCTCATCATATAAGTCAATTTTAACTTTTATATTTTTTTTACAGGAATTTGTTAATAACAAAATTGCAGCCAAAGCAAATAGACAACTTCAAGATCCACTTGTAATTATGACAGGCAATTTACCTGCATGGCTTCAACAAATTGCTGCTGTGTGGTTAGTAAAATATTAAATATTAAATCAAATTCAAATTTTTTACTTTTTAAAGTGTATTTGAACTATTCTATGATCGATTTTAGCCCATTCTTATTTCCATTTGATACCCGTCAACTTCTCTTCTATGCAACTTCTTTTGATCGCGATAGAGCTTTACAACGTCTTTTAGACACTACACCTGAACTGAGCTCAAGTGATTCCCAAGAAAGAGTTACTCCTCGTCTTGATAGACGAAAACGTGTTATCACTCGAGATGATATTCTTAAACAAGCAGAACATCTGATGCAGGTAATGAACTTTTACAATTAATTAATTAAAGAAAAAACAAAAAAAAATTCAATGTAATAAAATTTAAATGGTTATTTTTTAATTTTATTTTTAGGAATTGGCATCCTCGAGAGCTCTCCTTGAAGTCCAATATCATGATGAAGTTGGAACAGGACTTGGACCAACATTAGAATTTTATGCTTTAGTTTCAAAAGAATTGCAGAGATCTGATTTAGAACTCTGGCATGGCGAATCTGTGCCTGGAGAAAGTGGTCATCATCTTTATACGCACTCTTCAGTTGGCCTCTTCCCTGCCCCCCTTGGCCGCTCATCTAAATCTAATCATGTTGCAAAAATCAAAGGCAAATTTCGCTTCCTTGGCAAGTTTATGGCAAAAGCTGTCATGGATTCACGAATGGTTAGTTCAACTTTTATTTATATATTTTACTTTGATGATTTGTCATTTTTATGTTTTTAGTTGGATTTACCATTTAGCGTCGTTTTTTACCGATGGCTTTTAAATCAAGAGCATCAATTATCCTTAGCTGATCTAGCTCAAGTGGTCCCTGAGGTGCATAAAGTACTCTCACGTTTAGAAAATCTTGCTCGATCCAAAGAATTAATTGAACTTGATGTCGATCTCACTTCTGCTCAAAAACGTGACCGTATTAAAGAACTCAAATTAGATGGTTGTTCAGTACAAGATCTTGATCTCGATTTCACTTTACCTGGTTATGAGTTAATAGAGTTACGAAAGGGAGGCAAAGATATTGCAGTTACTATTGATAATTTAGAACAATATATTAAGGCAAGTCGAATTTCTTAAAACTAATATCTAAAAAAATAAAAAATAATAATAGTAACTTTTTATTTGTTTAGTTGGTGTGTCATTGGTTTTTGGTCGAAGGCGTCCAGAGACAAATGGAGGCTCTTCGGGAAGGGTTTGAAACTGTCTTCCCTCTTCAACAATTGCACACATTTTATCCTGAAGAATTAGAAAGTGTCTTTTGTGGAGGAATGGGCCAACCAGCAAGCTGGGACACTAAAACACTCATGGAATGCTGTCGTCCAGATCATGGATACACTCAAGATTCACGAGCAATTCGATTTCTTTTTGAAATACTTTCACAATATGACCGAGAGGAACAAAGACGTTTTGTGCAATTTGTTACCGGATCACCTACCCTTCCAGTTGGTGGTAAGTTTGATTTCGATTATTTAAAAAAAATTTAGATTTGATATAATACTAAGAGAAACATTAATATCTATAAATAAAGATAAATGAAATATCGAATTTTCTAGTGAAAAGGAATTCATTTCTGTTTTTATCACACTAGTTCTATGCATGGGTACTGAGAATAATTTTAATACTAATCGAGTTTTGGGGTTCAAGGATTCTGGATCTTAAAATATATTCAAAGAAAAAGAATTAAAATATTTAATTTTATTTAATTAAAATAAAAACAATTAAATCCCTGATTTTCTTCTTAGGTTTTAAAAGTCTTTCGCCTCCTTTGACAATCGTACGAAAAACATTAGATGGACCCGTAGATCCAGATCAATTCTTGCCCTCAGTGATGACCTGTGTCAACTACCTCAAATTACCAGACTACTCTTCAATTGAAGTCATGCGAACAAAATTAAGTATAGCTGCTAAAGAGGGCCAACATTCTTTCCATTTATCATAATTATGAAATAACTGTGAATTCCAGGTATTAGTTTGCTAATTTTTATTTACAATGAAAAAGAATCAATATATGTTACATTTAAAATCTTAATTTAATTTTTTGATTTCTTTTTTAGGTAATTTTAAATCAACTTTAATACTATTTCTTTTTTATATATATATTTACACAAATAAATATATATATATAGCTATAGAATATATTTATATATGAACATGATATTTTCTCAAATGTTAATATACCTACACATAATTTTCAATATATATCAATATACCTATGTATATATGTATATCTTCTATATATAGATATACATATATACATATGAGTATATAGGTAAATATATAAATATGTATAAAATTTGGAAAGGAAGAAAGAAAATATTAAAATATGAAATTTAATTACCAACTTATCGATGAATAAATATAATACGCTATAAATTGTGAAGTGCAAAAAGTTGAACTTCAAATTCACAAACACTTAGTGTTATAACATACGAGTCTTCTAATAAAACAAATAAAAACGAAAATAGTAATGTTTAATTCAATAGCTTTTTCTATCTCTTTGAATGATTGAATAAATAAATATGAATTTTTCTAATAGAAATTAAGTGAAATCTATATATAAAATATAAATATATATTTGTTAAAGGGACGTATTAACACATATATATATATATATATATATATATATATTATTGGAGTGTGAATTAAATAATTTTAATGAAATTATGTTATATATGATGACACAAGACCAAAAAAGAAAAAATAACAAATAACACTTATTTTGAATTCTGTTAAATATAAGCATTTATCACACCCTACTCAACGAATCCTATATTCAAAAAATAAAATAAAAACCAATTAGAAAAATTAATGTGATCTTAATCTGATGTGTGTTGAGATTAATGTGCATAAAAGAATAAAATTTGCGATATACTTGGAAAGAGCAGCAAGATGGATGCTATTTTTTTATTCTATAATTATATATATTCACATATATATATAAATAAATATATTAAATTTAATAAATATATAATTGAAATAATAAGAACAGTCGATTAAGGCGTGATTTGTATGAATGACTAATTATAAAATGAATGAGAATAAATAAATATGTTGAATTTGTGTATATGTCGTACAGTTATAATCTTTATAAATGCATACATTATATATAAGATATATATATCTATATATATATAAAAAGAATTAAATGTGTTTATATATATATATACATATATACTTATTTATAATTATATAAATATATATTTATATTTATATATAAACATATCCTTTTATTTCTCTTAAAAATTTGGTAAGATGTGATTATAAAAAAAAAAGTGAAGAAAATGTGCTTTTTTTAACTAAACATGAAAATACAAACATACCAACAACGAATGTTTTTATTTTATGCCTCTCATTTTTTTTTTTTCATTTTATTATAGAAATTTTCATTTTTTCTCACTTTTTAACTTTTATTTTCTGTACAATTATTTATCTTTCTTAAATAAATGACATGAAAATTTTTGTCTTCCTTCATTTATTCTTTTAATAATCATTATAATAAACATTTTTTTTTTTAAAAACAAAAAACATTCTTTTCATATCACCTTTAATATTTTTTTAAATAATATACTATTAAATTTTATTTTTTTTTTAGATTCTAAAATTTTGAATTTCAAAAAAATGTACATATATATTAAATTATATGAATAATGATACTATTATCTTCATGGTATTTTTTTCAAAATCAAAAATATATATAATCTTAAAGCAAAATGGTATATTTGTCAATTCTACTGTAAGCAATAGAAATATAAACCAATTTAAATCTATTATAAATAATTTTTTTTTATAAATATAATTTTTCTTTGGTTAAATAAAGTAAAATTTTATATTATGAATTTAAATTTCTTTAATTTTAACCTTTTAATATGTAAGATTTTGATTTTTCTTTTTGTAAATAAAAGTAGTTAATTATTAAAATAAATATCTATATAAAAAAATCTTCAATTAATAAATATAGATTAATTCTATGTAAATTTTTATAGAATATTAAAATTTCAACGTTCAATTTTCTTTTAAATAAAATAATTTAAATCGACTATTTTTTTAATTATTTCTACCCAACAATTTCAATATATTTTGATTGTTTTTTTTTTTAAATTTTTAAATAATTGAAAGAACATAAGTAAATAATGCATCTATTAAATTAACATTTAGTATTTAATCTATTATATATATATATACATAATTCATTCATTCATTAGATTAATTAAATTAAAATGGAAAAATTTCTGAAAAATATAATCTGTAAATATATTTTGATGAATTACTAATTATCCCTAAAGTTGAATCTTGTTTTTTTTATTATTTTCTATTCAATATCAAGATAAAAATTCTTCAGCGATGTTTTGTTGTTTTTGAGATCTAGGGTTGAGGTCAAATTTATTGGTCTTTTCTCCATAAAATTATAAATAAAAAAAAAAATAATTTTTGGAATAAATTTTATTAAAAAATATCTTTATAGATATAGAAATCTATAACAAGCCTGTACCAGTTTTTGATTTGAAAGAGATGAATTTGCCGCCCGGGTAAAGAGCCCATTACTCCCACTGATCTACTTTCATTTTGCCAATCCCCTTGGTAAAGGATATATAAAAATTAATTTTATATTAAGACCTAAAAAATAAATAAGACTTTTGGCCTTATTTATGAAAACCCTTAAAAATATTTTTTTTCAATTTTAACATTTATAAAAATATTTAAAGAATTTATTCAATGAATCAATCAAAATTAAAAAAAAATCCACATTAAATTAAATTTCAAAAATATAAATCTATATGTTTATATATTTATAAAAAGAAAATATCAGAGTTGTAGAGATCTCTTTGTCTTTATTCCAAAAATAATTCAACAATTATATATATTTTTTTAACAATTTTAATTTTTAAAATATTTTTATTTTTACCTAAATTCTCTACTATTTCAATACAAAATTTTATTTTAATATATAATATATTAAGGTAATTAATTTTTACTAATTAATAGTAATTTGAAATTTTTTATTATTTTATTAATATTAATTATTTTTGATTTTATTAATATTAATTTATATTTTAATATCAACAATATGTATTTATGATATTATATTTAAATAAGGACCATTTATATTTTTAATTATCTATTTTTAATTTTTTTTTAATTCATAGCTTTTATATATAAATATATTTATATAAATATATGTATAATTTAATAATTTTTTTATCTGTTTTTTTTAATTACTTAATTTCGAAATTTAAATAAATAAAAGTTATTTTAATAAAAAATAAAAGGTATATATACATTATATATTTTTTTATTCATTTGGCCATATAATTTTCTCAATCCAGTGAATAAATGATGCAATTCTTGTATAAACGCCTGGTGCGTGTGGTAATCCACAAAATTTTCCAAAGGATGTTATCCCAATAATGATATGCAAGTGGCATTGATTATCACTTCGAAGTACTGTCAAAGGTCCGCCAGAATCTCCCTTGAAAATGAAAAACAATTTTTTTTTATTTATTATTTGAAATTTGAGGCATTCCAGCAACAAAAGTCATTTGTGTCTTAAAGAAATTATCTATCATGCGTGTTTAATTTCATACCCCACCAAGCAACCTCTTCAGGGAGAATTTAGTCTTCTTCGCCGGGGCACAGCCAGGCAAATAGTAAACTACTGATTCCTGACCGATTCCATTGTGTCAGACTTAACGCTCCACTGGTAGATCAATTAGTAAGATTGAAATTTATCCTTCAAACCAAAATCTATCTATTCCTACAAATAAATAAAATTCATTGCTTAAATAAGGGCATGTAAAAGGTCCCTATTGAACTTGACTAGAATATAATAAATAATAATAACATGAATAAACTATACAATAAATCAGGGGTCGGCAACCTTTTTCAATAGTCGGGCACATTTCTGAAATAATATAACAAGGGTGGGCACACTTAGTGATACTTACAACTATATTGAAAAATCGAAATGTTTAAGAGCCTTATCGCAAAAAACATTTTACCTTTTTTTTTCTTTTTAGAACCATATTGATAAAATTTTAAAAAAGTCGAAAATGTTTAAGGGCCTGATCGCAAAAACATTTGAATCTGGGCACTTGAAAAGGCTTCGCGGGCAACCTGGTGCCGACCCCTGCAATAAATAATAACAACAAAAATATAACAATCTATATATATAAATAAATAATTTAAATAGATAAATAAATATTATATAGATTTTATTTAACAATCTAATCCTATCAAGAAAGTTAATCAAATTCTCAAAATAGCCTTTCCTAATAGATCCCTGATATTTATATTTTTCATATTACATGAGGCTTTTGCCTATGCACACTGTGGACATTCGACAGGAACATAATCCCAAGTGATTCTCATATCACATATTGTGCTCCAAGGGGTTTCTTTAAGAATCAGATGACCATGAGAACAGGTGCAGTGACCTTTTTCTGAGACGGGACAGAAAGACCTGCACACTCTTCTAAATATATATTGAGTGTTTTTTGAGAACCAATATTAATTTTAAATTATTATGTCAAATCAATTCTAATAAACAATTAATAAAAAAATAATCAATAAATAA